>CP092872.1:75119281-75132558 GCA_030710605.1 Cordylochernes scorpioides
ATATTATTAATAAAATCGCAAAATATCAATTGAAAATTAAAATGTTTAATTAAAATATAAAACGTCTTAAAAATGTAGAATCGTTATATGTATGATGATATTTGAAACATAATTTTAAAAATATTATCAGTTTTGGAATATATTGGACATTGATACATTAGGGATTTTAAATTAAAGGATATATTTGTGAAATATAATAAACTTTTGCAAGAATATTTTTATTTTTGTAATATGCATTTTTTTTATAACTAGCAAAAATATATATCATAGAAATAAATTTCAATAAATTTCATGTGTGTAAACAAAATATTGGAGCGAAGTTTTAATTGTTTATTTTCCTAAAGTTGTAGTTAATTCTTGAACTATGAAGTCTAAAAGGTTAGTAAATGGAATTTTCTTTAAAAAATATTTCGATGATTTTATCATTCATATTATACTTAGAGAGAATCATATATAGTTTAATTTTTGCCTAATTATTTCAAGTTTTCAAATTTAAGATTTAGTGACAAGTTTCCAATAAAAAGTAATATATGCATTTTCTTAATAGAAAAGGATTTAAAAAGATGTGTTACGACATTAGTGATGAATTATAAGACCGATTTTATAGGCTTGAAGCAATTCTTATTTCTCCTTTAATAAGTTGAATACGTGAAAATATAACCATGACATTTAATGAGATGTTGGCATTTAGCAATTATAATAGAGTATAACAACGCCTAGTGCCCACCTGTGAATACCCAAAACTAACCCAACCTAATTTAGTTAACATTTATAATAGAAATAATTTGAGGGATGTTTCCCTAAATGAAAATAGTTTGAATATTTTGCCCACATCCCATTATTATGTCCATAGGAAAATTAATTTAATTAAAAAATAATAATAATGTCACATAGAAAATTAGGAAAGACAAAATTCAGGATGACACAGCAATTTATTCAAGGCAAGAACAAATCAACTTTATAAAATACCAGAGAAGGCAATAAAGGAAGTTCACAAGGTAGAAAGATATAATTATCAAAATTAATAATATTAATTAGTAATAAATAATACTTTGGTACATAACACCTTCCCTATGGTAATTGTGACTCACAGCTTGAAATCTTGTTGCTACTGACATGGATCTGACGTTTCTGTCAAGTATTCCCTCAGTCTTGGAAGTTTGTCCTTAGTAGCTTTGCATCCTTTTTCATGCTGCATGAAGAGTGGCTTTTTCGTCTTATCGTCTATAGGGAAATTGTCATCCTGGAGGGAAATCTTGGCTTTGACACGGCAGTAGAATCCTGAAGCCAGTATCTGAAAATGTAGATCCATATAGCCTCAAGCTCTGCTTAGCGATCTTCAGTTTGTCTTTCCTAGACTACCCAGCATCTCCACCAAAATATCACGTAGAAAACTAAGAAAGACAAATTGTCTGAATCCTGATATACATGCTAAAAGGTATAACTTGTAATGTGTAGATTTTGCCTTAATAGCCGGTTCCAAAATCACTTTATTAGGTACCGCTCAACAAGAGCAATCTAGTCTATGATAATTGAAACAGTGAATAATATGAAGGTTATTCACATATTAAACAAAATATTAACGCAGGATTCAATCCCGGTTCATGGCTGTCGGGAGTCGAGGGTGTTACCCACTCGTCCACCGACTTTTTTATTATTACCTTAATAAAATTGAATTTAAAATTGATACACATATATATATAAAACACCATTTCTGTGTGCAAAGAAATGCACATTAATGCCAAATTGATAAAACAGAAAAAAGTATAAAAATTGTATCCATGTATTAAGTGAGATGTGTCAATATGAACAAATGCTTGTGGAAAACAGATCCTTCAACTTATGAATTGATTTATAGACTCCATTATTGCTCCAATTTCAAGTTTTAAAGGATGTCTTGCCATGACATCATTCTTTGTTTTTTGCTTATCCCTAGTACACGTGGTACAGGCCATGATAATCATGATGGGTGGAAGTAGGCGACTGCTTTTACTGTAAGTTCACTACACGTCTACACATGTGAAAAGCAGTTCGACTTTGCACTTACAAATGTGCCAGAGCCCTGTTTGGTTACTTGCACATGCTGGTGGGGTTGAACTTTTGCAAGAATCGGGAACTATTGGAGCATTTTTCTTAATCAGAAAAAAGTGCCCAATGCGGGAATCGAACCTGGGTTATAGCGGTCAAAAACCAACTGTTTAGACCCTCCTTCTACCAACCCCCCCCCTATGAAATAATTCTAAATGACAAATGTTTTCATCAGCCAATCAGAAACAAACATTTACATGGAAGGTTGGGTACCCGGGGAAGGTTATACAATGTCTTGCCATGTGTAAAACCTAAACCAAATCTTGAGATCTATAGTTTTGAGAGACCAGTTGTTGTTGTTGCTTTTTCCTCAAGTCGTTTAAAGGATCTCCATTAGGTTCCATTGTCTCAGCTTTTCTATTATAGTCTTGGGGTTTTACCAGAGGAGAGAGAGACCTCTTGTACTTTGAAGATACACAGCATATCCTTGTAATTGCTCATAGATGCAAGAATTCTGTTCAGCAGGCTACTTTCACACGCAGTTGACTCTAGCAAGATCAAATCTGGATAACAGATTCACTCCATGCCAGTTCACTTCTAAACAACTGCTTCTTCCCTTATTTTCCCCTTCTCTGTTTTCACCTCTTTTCAACCATTTTCTTTCTTATCTCCACTCAATCATATTATGATATCGAACCTGTAGAGCTCGAGATTTTTGATGTTTTCTGCTGATGATGTGTGTGTGAGTGGATTTTTGTCTTATTACCTTGAGATTTGACATCCATAATGATTGGGTGATGTAGAATGCTTCTGCTTTTGTCATTAAGACCAGGAGCACTACTCAGTAGCAGGTCAACTTAGCTCCAATATGAAATTGCTGCCTTCTGACATGAGGAACAGATGCCATGTGCAGCCACTCCTAACATGGAGTACAGATGCTGCTCATCCTGTATCCCAGGATCAGTATCATTCTTCTTTATGTATAAGGCTAATCTTTTGTTGGGTCATCTCCTTTTTCTGGGAATACACCAGTCTTACAGGCATTTGGAGGATTTATGATTTGATCCGCTGACCTCCCAGTGCTGAAAGGTGAATATTATATTTAAACGTTCTTCTCTGATTTATCAAAAGAACAAAATCGTGAGACAAAGAGTTTCTGGTAAAGCTTTTTATTTATCTGAGCTTTGAGGCATTTCTGCCCTACCTGTTAAAGGGAGGAAATACTTGAAAGCCTAGATAAATTAAAAAAAACCTTACAATAAACTTTTCACCTCACGATTTTGTTCTTTTGATAATATTATATTTAAATGTTCTTCCCTGAATTATAAAATAAATAAAGCTTCCAGGGCTAAGTTTCTTTTGTGCAACTTTTTATTTTCAAGAGAGCTTTAGGAATTTATTATTAATTTTGTAGAATTATATATTTATCTGCTTGGTTTGAAGCTAAAGTTGCTCCTCTGTAGACAAGATGCTGTTTGTATCCTGAAGAATGGAAGCTGCTAGACATACTGATGGATTTTGATCTTTTTTTCTAGGTTTTTTACTCCTTCTTCAGTCATCAATGAGTGATTTTAAATGATTAGGAGATGATTACAAAAAGAATTTATGCCAACATTTGAATTATGATTTGATACGTTAAAGAGATGTAGCATGGTGGTATACACTACCATTTCTCAACAACTCACTTTGTATTAAGCAGTTTTATTTTTTGTTTTAAAAATAATAATACTATATAAGTGTTAATTCAAGAAAATAAGACCTAATCCAAATAATTTAATAGTGTATGATGTTTCGGCAACCGCATTGCCACCATCATCAGACAAAAGAATAAAAATTATTTTGAAAATTTTTTTACTTACAATTGATGGTGGGGTTGGACTTTTGCAAGAATCGGGGCAATTGGAGCATTTTTTTTTTAAATCAGAAAAAAATGCCCAATGTGGGAATCAAACCCGGGTTGTAGCGGCCAAAAACCAACAGTTTAGACCATCGTTCCACCGAACCCCTAAAAAATGCCATGTATTCTTGGCATAAGTTAAGACTGTGTTGTGATGTTGCAGCTTGGATGCTGTCTTGGAAGAGAACCTCAAGAAGTAAGTACAGTTGTTGTTGCCATGTCCAATGAAGAGCCTCAGATGTCTCAATACATCTCTATCACAGCAGTCACAATGTTCTCTATCTTGGGTGTGTAAAGCTGCGTCTCTGGGTCCATGTCAATTTTCTGTTGTTGTTGTCGTGTCCAATGAAGAGCATCAGATGTCTCCATGCATCTCTGTCACAGCAGTCACAATGTTCTCTATCTTGGGTGTGTAAAGTTGCTGCTCTGGGTCCATGTCAATTTTCTGTTGTTGTTGTCATGTCCAATGAAGAGCCTCAGATATCTCCATGCATCTCTATCACAGCAGTCGCAATGTCCTCTATCTTGGGTGTGTAAAGCTTCTGCTCTGGGTCCATGTCAATTTTCTGCAAGGCTGCGGCCATTGCTGGGTATGAGAATATGTGGGTAGGTGTTAGTTCCACACCAGGACAATTGTTGCATGTCCTATAGGTCCTTGTGCCATCTGGATGTATTGTCATTCCTTTGTAGTGTTTCCTCCTCTTCTTTCTATCTAATTTCTATCTTCTTCTTCTAATGAAGAGTCTGTACAGCTTCTTCAGGGATTAAAAAAAAAAAAGATAAACAAGTTGTTCAGAGGTAAGAATCACAGTGATCAAAGTTCATGGTACACATGGTACAGGCCATGATAATCATGGGTGGGTAGAAGTAGGCGACTGCTTTTACTGTAAGTGCACCACATGTCTACACATTCGAAAAGCAGACATTTTCTTTATTTGATTGTATTCAAACTCTAAATTTAGGCTCCCCCCTCCCAGAAAAAAACTTGTTTCTTTGCATTTAATAAACCTCTTGATCCTACATAGTGGTTTATTGAGGCACATTTGTTCTCAAGTTGATAAGGGATAACAGACTGAAGTGGGTTTGTGATGGTAGGCCTGGAATTTTTATTTTAGGAGACTATAATCCTTTTATGAAAATTTGAAATTATTATATCGATGGTAAAACGGCATTTGAAAATTATCCCGCATGTGTTTCTTTTGAACGAAAAATCAAAATTTATTTTAAGGAGAAATAGCGATTATTTCTAACCTTAGGGATGAAGTATGAAAGGATGAATTGTGAAGGGTAATAAACACAAGGTAAAACGACCAAATCCAAATAAATAAATAGTGTGTGACGTTTCGGTAACAGCGTTGTTACCATCATCAGACAAAAGTACTGAATGAGAAATTTTACCACAGCATGTTTTAAATAGTTACTGTAATCAAGTGTGTAAACAAGATAACAGATAAGAAGAAGATAGTTATCTGAGAAACACAGATAACAACGCTGTTACCGAAACTTCACACACTATTTATTTATTTATTTGGATTTGGTCGTTTTACCTTGTGTTTATAGTCTAAATCCAAATTGTGCCTTATCATGTGAAGAGTAATGATAAACTGATGAGAATTCCCATCCCTGGACACTTTTATTTTTCCATTTATCATTACTCTTCACAATTCATCCTTTCATACTTCATCCCTAAGGTTAGAAATAATCATTATTTCTCCTTAAAATAAATTTAAATTTTACATTCAAAAGAAACACATGCGGGATAATTTTCAAATGTCGTTCTACAATCATAAGCTGCATTATATTGTATTATAAATTACTATAGATGCTTATGATTCTTTAAAAAAAATTAAACAATTTCTACTGCCCTTACTGAAATGTAAAAATATATTTATAATTGTATGTATTTCTACTGTCCTCAAAGCTTATGTCCCTAGTTCATCTAAAATACCCATTCCAAGAGTCTAGCATTAGTATCACTTTAAAAGGAAAATCGAAAAATGCAATATAATAGCGGTATGGTAGATTAAACTGGTGAAACCGCTGTGAGGGTTCACCACTGATGAGCCAGGCCCTCCCATTAATTTTTCCATTGCAGTAAGGGCAGTAGAAAATTGTTTAATTTTTAAAAGAATCATACACGTCTATAATAGTTTCGAATTTTCATAACAAATGGCGTGCTAATGCATCATATTATAATCCTTTTATTTTACTTGGTACACATATACACCATTTTAAAATTTCTTATCTCCACTCAATCATATCAGGGTATCAAGCCTGTAGAGCTTGTTGATGGTGGCTGCTGGGGATGCTGAGTAGAGCTCATCTTCTTCTTCCTTATCTCCACTCAATCATATTAGTGTCTGGGTGAAGTAGAATGCGTTTGCCTTTGTCATTAAGACTGGGAGCACTACTCACTGGCAGGCCAACTTAGCTCCAAAAGAAATGGCCGCCTCTGACATGAAGAATAGACGCCATGTGCAGCCGCTCCTAACATGGAGTACAAACACTGCTCATCCTGTATACCTGGATTAGGAGCCCTTACAGGGTACTATCAGCCGGGCCAGCTGAGCCTAGGTTTTTTAGTGAGCTTGTTACTGCTCCCCCTCCTCCTTTTTCATCCGGGCTTGGGACCGGCAAAGGCGGAGTTAGTAGAGCTCATCAATGGATGAGCACCATTTAAAATGAAAAGAATCAATATGTGATAAAGCACAATTTGGATTATAGATTATAGATACATGAAAATAAGACCTATAATCTAAATAATAGTGTTGTCTTTTGTCTGTTGATGGTAACAACGCTGTTGCTGAAACATCACACACTATTTATTTGAATTAGGTCTTATTTTCTTGTATCTAGAATCAATATACAGTAAAGACCCACTAAAACGAACTTGGGATATAATGAAATTTCCCATATACAAACAGATATAACATAACTACATGGCACAATTATATTTTAGGTTAATTAATAGAGTGAAGTGAGCAGTTGCTGGTGAGAGATGTGAGGAGCGGCCGTGACCCACAGAAATGGAAAACCTTCTCTCTGAAATCATGGGGACCATCTCAAAGTAAACATCACATATAAATGATAAGGCACAATTTGGTTTGATAGCTCCTTAATTTCTGAGGACTGTATTTTTGTTCCTTAATAAGGCTCCACTCTGCTGCTGCCTACCCCGTGTATTCCCATCAAGCCAACACGCCAACACTATGAGATACACACTTTATTTAAACAACAAAACTATTTATACACCTTGGCCCGTGGTCAAAAGAATTAAAACAGAACAACTTATTTTACAAACAAAATTATGCAAAATAGGCAGTATTAACAACCTATCTAGCCACAGAATAAAAGATTAATAACAAATAAATATTCACAGATATATACATCTAATTCTCAACATGGTTCGATTCAGTACTTTTGTCTGAAGATGGTAACAACGCTGTTACCTAAACGTCACACACTATTTATTTATTTGGATTTGGTCTTATTACCTTGTGTTTGTTGTTGTTGTTTCTTATCCCCTTGTGTAAAGATTACACGAATTCCATGAGTTCATGCTCCTCGAGCTGTTTTATGATGAGCAGCGGCCTTTCCCAAAGGTCCTGTTTAGTGCATTTAATGCAAGCCAAAATGTGTTCTGGAGCTGCGGGTACCAAACTACATTTTGGGCAAGTGGGATAAATTTTGTTATTATTTTCTATCTTCAATGGCTTGAGATGGCCTGTTCTAAATCTTGTTAGTGTTGTTTGATGCTGTCTATTTCTGATGTTCAGAGCTCCTCCTGGGTTCACTCCACTGTACCAACTGTGCTTAGGTGGGATCCTCCAGTTCTTGTTTATTTTTGTTTTGGCTATTGTTTCTATTTCTTTAAAAGTAAGTTTATTTTTCTGTGGCAAGGGTTCTTTTATGCCTTTTTTCGCTAGCACATCAGCAGCTTCATTGCCTTCAATGCCAACGTGTGAGGGTATCCATTGAAGGTGAATTTTTGAGGTTTTTGAGAGTTTTTGGAGATAACCAATTATGTTCCTGCCTACTTTGTCTCTGAGTTTCCCTGTGTGACTCAAGTGTTGTATGGCACTTCTACTATCAGTAAGAATCCAGATATCTTGATAATTAATATTTCTGATGGATTTTAAGGCTTCATAGATGGCTATAAGTTCTGATCTGAAGACTGAGCAAAAATCTGGGTTTCTTCTGTTAATTTTCTCAATGCCATTTGTGGTTTTGATGAGACAGCCACTGCCAGTGTGTCCTAGCTCGTCTCTGCTACCATCGGTATAGATAGTTATTGCATTTTTAGGAATGTTATTAATTATTTCTAATGATAATTGTTTTAAGTATTCTGGATTTTGGTATTGTTTGTTGGTGGGTTCATTTAAAGTGGCATTAAAAATAACATTTTGTAGTGGTTTGCATGGAGAAATTTTTTCTGCTAAATAATTTTTTTCCACTTTATATTTTAAAAATTCATTTCTTTTGGCCAGGTGTAGAGGGCCTTCTTTTTTGAGTCTTAAATTGGATTCCCAATTAAGTATGTACTTGGAAGTTCTGTGTTTGTTTCCATAACTCTTGATTTTGTTTATATATTTTGGCAGATTGTAGCTTCTTCTATCCTTTAAGGGCATAATGTCTGCCTCGTAAAGTACAATATCATTAGGGCAGGTATTACGAAGACCTGTAATAATTCTAGCTGCACTTAGTTGTATCCTTTCCAGTGATTTTAGATTTGCTTCAGATGCCGTACCATAGATTTGATATCCATATTCCAGGATAGGTCTAATTAGAGATGTGTAAGTTAATTTTAGTGTGGTTGCATCGGCTCCCCACTCTCTTCCTGAAATATATTTCAGGATTTTTAGTCGGTCTCTTCCTTTTCTAATAACTTCTTCAATATGTTTACTGGAGTTAATTTCTGGATCCAGGGTGTAGCCAAGATATTTAGGATGTTTATTATATTGCAATTGTTGTTCTTTCAGAATAATTTTTGGTCTTATTTTGTATAGTTTCTTATCGGTAGTAAAAAGACAGGTTTCAGATTTTTGGGGGTTAAATTCTAATTTATGTTTATTAGAAAATTTTTCTAGGTGGAAAAGAGTCTTGTTCAAATCTCTTTCAGCTTTTTTCCAGTTAGTATTGCTGCTCCATAGAATAATGTCATCAGCGAAAAGTCCAATATTGGTTTTATGTGAAATTTTTTCTTCTATGCCTGCAATAAATAGGGTGAAGAGAGTTGGGCTAAGGACTGATCCTTGTGGTAATCCTTGGTACAATTTGAAGGTTTTAGATAGAGTGCCATTATATTTGACCCTGATGTATCTATTTTTAAGGAAATCATTTATCCAAGTGATAGCTTTTCCATCAATTTTGAAATGTTTGTATAATTTTGTAATTAACTTGTTTTTCCATACCTTATCAAAAGCTTGTGTAAGGTCTAAAAAAGCAGCTATTGTGTGGTTAGTTGGTTTTCTGTTTTGTGCATCTTTTACCTTTTGTGTGAAAAATAAGAGTTGGTCTATTGTCCCATGTCCTTTCCTAAATCCATATTGTTCTTTTGGTAAGAGATTTCTTGTGTCGAGGTGGTAGGTGAGTCGTCTAATAATAAGTATATAATGTGTAAATTACAAATTACAATATTACAAATTATAAATTACAAATCTCTATTCTTAATTGTACCCTCTAGATTACATTGTCACAATTTAAATGAATTTGTTTTTTTTCCCCCCCCCCCCTCTTTCTCTCTCTTTCTTTTAAATGATGTTTTTTCTGTAAATATTTGTGGGGTGTGTATAGATTCAAGCAAAATGGACTTCTGAAAGATGTCAAATTGGTAAGTTTACTCAATTGTGCATTAAGCCATTTATATCTCTACACTGGAACCTAGTACATAAAAGTCTAAGAAACTCTTTTTATCTACTTGATTAAAGGAATCTTTTGCGGGGGTCGGTGGAAGGATGGTCTAAACCTTTGGTTTTGACTGCTACGACCCGGGTTTGATTTCCCGCATTGGGCACTTTTTACTGATTTAAAAAAAAAAATTCTCCATTTGCTCCCCGATTCTTGCAAAACTCCAACTCCACCAGCGAATGCAAGTAATCAAATGGGGTTCTGGCACATTTGTAAGTGGAAATGTCAAACTGCTTTTCACATGTGTAGATATGTGGTACACTTACAGTAAAAATATTCGCCTACTTCTACCCACCATGATTATCATGGCCTGTATCACGTGTACTAAGGATAAGCAAAAAAAAAGGAATCTTTCAGGCACAAGCCTGTCTTCAGCTAACTACTTTTCAACATTTACTTGATAAAGAAAATTGGCCATAAAGAGTTTGTAACATTAGACCATAGGTATCCAAACTTTTTCCAGCCACTCTGTCTACTTTGCAACACTCTGCAATAAGTATTTTGTTTGTGACATTTCAGCCAAGGTGTTTTTACCACCTTCAGACAAGATTTCTTTCAGTACATTTGTCAGATGCTTAACAATTCAGTTGCTGAAGCATCACATCTTCTCTTCTTCTTCTTTCTTATCTCCACTCAATCATATTAGGGTTTCAAACTTGTAGAGATTGAGACTTTTGATGGTGTAGACATTAACTTTGGATTACCATAGCTATATTATAAGATTATAAACTCAAAAGGAACTTCTTCTATAGAACATATTTATTTTGCTAGCTTTCAAACGATATCGTTCTTCAACGGGGGTAAGGACAAGGTGTGATGTGTGCAATTATATAGATTATGGCTTTGATAGTGTCTGCTGGGGATGAGTATAGCACATCAATGAATGAGTCAATACAGTCAATAATGTGTTTTGAGGTTGCAGGTTGAGAATTGAACTTAGTACATAGTGAAATATAAAGATAAGTGAAATATAAATATAAAAAAAAACATTTTCTCCTGGCACTTATCTTTATATTTTTAATATTCAAAGGAGAAAGTTTCTACGATTAAATTAGTACATAGTGGGAAAACTTTAAAACCATTCTGGAAAGTCATTGTCTGTAGATGACCAGACTTAAGTCTGGAAATCAAAGACTGTGTTGTTCACATAAAATGTCATATTTGTTACCCTGCGATTCTTATCAATAATCCAAATTTTACCTCATTATCAGATTACCTTTTCTTTATAATCCCTTTTATAAAAATTTGATTGTGAGTACAATGTTGCGCAGGAGCAGGTCAGCCTCCGGCCTTTCTCTCCTCAATTCCCAACTGCCCATGGCCTCCATTCCCTGCTGCCTCAAGAGTCCGGCCTACTACTGGCCCTTTACTACTCGGTATGCAACTTTTACATAACCCCCCTGTTGCATATCTTGGGAGAATCCAAATGCCCTTATGTCACATTTTAACAAAAGAAAAAGTAACAAGGTAATAACACCAAATTCAAATAAATAGTGTGTGACGTTTCGGTGACAGCTTCTTTTTCTTTCTTATCTCCACACTGGGTGAAGTAGAATACGTCTGCCTTTGTCATTAAGACTAGGGGCACTACTCAGTGGCAGGCCGAATTAGCTCCAAAGAAATGGCCGCCTCTGACATGAGGAACAGACAGTTAGTTTGGAGTACAAATGCTGCTCATTCTGTATCCCTGAATCCCAATACTTTGATGATATACAGAATGCTCTCTGTAATGCTAGAAACGCTTCTCAATTTTGGAAGATAATAAAATCTTTTAAGCAAAAAACCACAATTAAAGGCAATATCCCGATGTGTGATTGGGAGGATTTTTATCGAAGACTGCTGTCTTCCCCACCTATAATGGACGCGTATATATCACCGGCACTAACATATATGGACCCGGATCTGGATGCTGAAATTTCGCTTATGGAGGTCACCACGGAAATATCCAATCTGGGGAAGGATAAAACAACGGGACTGGATAACATACCAAATGAAGCAATCAAAGTTTTACCTGACGAATATTTGATTCTATTAACAAATATATACAACAAAATATTGACGACATCCTCGGTTCCATCAGTGTGGACTAGAACAATTATTCATCCTATTTTCAAAAATGGCGACCCAAATATACCATCAAACTATAGAGGAATATCATTGTTATCCAATTTATCAAAGCTCTTTACATCCATATTAGAGACAAGATTGAATAATTGGATTGAAAAAAGGGGAATCTTAGCGGAAAACCAAGCGGGCTTCAGAAGTGGATATTCCTGTCAAGACCATATTTTTACCCTTACCTCACTGATACAGATGACGCTGAGCCGCAAAAGGAGGAAGTTATATGCCTTCTTCGTAGATGTCAAAAAGGCCTTTGATACAGTACCACACTCCCTGCTTTGGAAAAAGTTGACAGTTTACGGTTTAAGTACCCGATTTATCAGCCTTATACAAAGCTATTATAATCAAATGTCAGCAACAATAAGATGGAACGGATCACTTACAGAATTTATAAAAATACAAGCTGGTGTTCTACAAGGTGAACCCCTGTCACCTTATCTATTTATCCTTTTTCTAAACGACTTGGTTTCTCTGTACGATGACGCTGATTTGCCAAGTATTTATTTACCGAATTATGGAAATATACATCTCCTTCTGTTCGCAGACGACATCGTACTTCTCGGAGAATCCAAGATAAATTTACAAAAAAAGATCAATGTACTCAGAAAATACTTCGAAGATAATTTTTTAACGCTGAATCAGAGCAAATCAAAGGTTATTTTTTTTAATTTTTTTTTTTACTTATCCTTTTAGTCTAAATTAGACAAGATCTTGGAGGTCGTGCTCGTAAAGAAGCTCAAGAACTCTTCTTGGTTCACTGTACAGGGATCTTTTGTCCTTTCCAATGCAATTTAGTAAATGTTGGGGAGTGGCCTCTTCGGTTTTGCACCTAGTGCACATGGGGAAGCTTTTGGCTCCCTCTTTATAGACTAGAGGGCGCAGGTGACCAGATTTCCATCTGGCCAACTGTGTCGATTCCCTTCTGTTTAGTTGGAGGGTCTGTTTTTTTGGGGTTTTCTGCCTGGTACCAAGAATGATGGAAACTATCTTTATGGTTCCTTATTAGTTGTAGTTTCAGTTTATTGGTATGGTCCCTTGCTGAAAGATAGGTCTCGGAGTTCACCGCATCAGGATGTCCAGCTGCTCCTTCCTTAGCCAATCTGTCGGCCTCCTCATTTCCAGGAGTCGTGCACATCAAAGGTTATGGTGTTTAGAAATGGAGGTCGAAAGGCCCGATCGGATGTTTGGTTCTGGGGACAATTGCCTCTCACTATAACATCTAAATACACGTATCTGGGTTACCAGCTGACGGCGTCAAACTTAACCCAACAGGCGGCAAAGCATTTTAAAAACAAGGCGCTAAATGCTATTAATGCGGTCTGGG
>CP092872.1:75132658-75170950 GCA_030710605.1 Cordylochernes scorpioides
TTATAATCTATAATCCAAATTGTGCCTTATCTGTAACTATAGGTGTTGTCCTTTAGAAAGAGGTTCTATTTTACTAGTTTCACTAACATATATCTAAACTTGTATATAAATTTGGCGTGAAGTTGAGGATCTCTATGTTGAAGGGCATGTTGGCCTGAAATGTTGATAAATAAAAGAAATAAGAAAAGAAACCCACTCCTAGATGTCTTATTGATTAAATCAAAGTGTAAGAATCTTCAGGGAAGAATCTTTTTTATAAATCAAAAGTTATATTACAATATAATGCGGCTTATGATTGTAAAACGACATTTGAAATAGCAGAACACTGTGGGTTCGATTCCCATCCCTGGACACTTTTATTTTTCTGTTTATCATTACTCTTCACAATTCATCCTTTCATACCTCATCCAAAAGGTTAGAAATAATCGTTATTTCTCCTTGAAATAAATTTTGATTTTTCGTTGAAAAGAAACACATGCGGGATAGTATTTCAAATGTCGTTTTACAAAAGTTATATGATGAATCTTTTGCTGTGTGTGTGGAAGCATTAGTTATTATCAGAATCTTTTAATCAGGAAGTCATTGCAGCTATTAAAATGGAAATCTCATCTAAATTTGAACAGGTCATGTGAAGAATAAAATTTTATTCCACCATCATTAAGAAGACCCTGTTACTCTGAAAAACTGATTAAAGAAACACAGTTAAACTAGTTTCACTAGAAACATTTCTTCAACATTATAAACCTCAATCTTTCAATAAGAAAAATAGTACAGACAAAAGTAAAATGTTTTAAATGATGAAATCATTTTCATATACTTTTTGATCTAAGATCAAATAAGACAATAACTTCTACAAAATTGCAGTTAGTCTCTCTAAAAAACAACACCTAGTTATTAAGCCAAAGTGTCTAGAGAGTTGTCCTCTTACCGAAGAGCAGAGATTCGATAAAAATGGTAATTTTAACAATGAAAACTGTCTTATTTGGAGGTGTGTCTGCTGGTGAAAGTTTTATTGTACTAAATGGGAGGAAGATTGTTGGATCTTTTTTGAAGACAACTCTCAGATTTATAAAATTAAACTTTAATAACATTTTTAGATATAGAGAGAGAAACGAATTAATTACCTCGTATTTAAGGTAACAAAAGAAATATCTGATAATCATACATCGTTCTAACCAGATTCAACTTGTGCAAAAACAGATGACTAAGAAAAATAAAGAAAATTAATAATACAGGGTAAATTCTTATTTTTTATAAGCTTTTACATTCAAAGAATAATCATTTTCTTGCTTCAAAGATAAAACAAAACTGTGTCTGAGGACTTGTCTTTTCTACGAGTTAGAAAAGGATAAAAAAAAAAAACCTGAAAGCAATTTCATTGTTAATCTACAAATGGTATACATGTTGTTTAATAAAAGTAAAACTAGTAGAAAATTTGCCAAGAGGAATAAATCTTTTTAGAAAAGGCAGATTTTTTCAAAATAAGACATAAAAATCTGGGAAATCTAATGGTAAAGATGGTAATCTTTGTAAATTCAAAGAACTCAGGTCGGTGTGATAAATTCTTTTTCTTTTGATAAGTCAGGATTTGGATTATAGATTAGAACTATAAGGTTGTTGTTGTTGTTTCTTATCCCCTTGTGTAAAGATTACACGAATTCCATGAGTTCATGCTCCTCAAGCTGTTTTATGATGAGCAGCGGCCTCTCCCAATGGTCCTGTTTAGTGCATCTAATGCAAGCCAAAATGTGTTCTGGAGCTGCAGGTGCCAAGCTACATTTTGGGCAAGTGGGGTAGATTTTGTTATTATTTTCTATCTTCAATAGCTTGAGATGGCCTGTTCTATATCTTGTTAGTGTTGTTTGATGCTGTCTATTTGTGATGTTCAGAGCTCCTCCTGTGTTCACTCCACTGTACCAACTGTGCTTAGGTGGGATCCTCCAGTTCTTATTTATTTTTGTTTTGGCTACTGTTTCTATTTCTTTAAAAGTAAGTTTATTTTTCTGTGGCAAGGGTTCTTTTGTGCCTTTAAGGCATATGAACTATAAGGTAATAAGACCAAATTCCAATAAATAGTGTGTGACGTTTTTGTAATAGCCAAACAACGCTGTCACCGAAAACCGCCTTTGGCGGTCCCAAGCCCAGATGAAAAAGGAGGAGGGGGAGCAGTAACAAGCTCAATAAAAAACCTGGGTTCAGCTGGCCCGGCTGATACCTTGTACCCTGTAAGGACTCCTGATTCAGGGATACAGGATGAGCAGCATTTGTACTCCATGTTAGGAATGGCTGCACATGGCGTCTGTTCCTCATGTCAGAGGCGGCCATTTCTTTGGAGCTAATTCGGCCTGCCACTGAGTAGTGCTCCCAGTCTTAATGACAAAGGCAGACACATTCTACTTCACCCAGTGTGGAGATAAGAAAGAAGAAGCTGTCATCGAAACGTCATACACTATTTATTTATTTGAATTTGGTGTTATTACCTTGTTGCTTTTTCTTTTGTTAAAATGTGACATAAGGGCATTTGGATTCTCCCAAGATATGCAACAGGGGGGTTATGTAAAAGTTGCATACCGAGTAGTAAAGGGCCAGTAGTAGGCCGGACTCTTGAGGCAGCAGGGAATGGAGGCCATGGGCAGTTGGGAATTGAGGAGTGAAAGGCCGGAGACTGACCTGCTCCTGCGCAACATTGTACTCACAATCAAATTTTAAGAGGGATTATAAAGAAAAGGTAATCTGATAATGAGGTAAAATTTGGATTATCGATAAGAATCGCAGGGTAACAAATATGTAATTTTATGTGAACAACAGTCTTTGATTTCCAGACTTTAGTCTGGTCATCTACTGACAATGACTTTCCAGAATGGATTTAAAGTTTTCCCACTATGTACTGGCTGGTACATATCCCGGCCTGTCACTGTCACCATCTGACCAGAGATGACATTCTGGGACACCTAACGGCGGGAAAACGCGGCACTGCTTGGATTCGAACTTAGAACGCCTCTATCAACATATATTTTTTATTATTTATATTTTTATTTTTGTAAGTTCAATTCTCAACCTGCAACCTCAAAACACATTATTGACTATATTGAGTCATCCATTGATGTGCTATACTCATCCCCAGCAGAAACTATCAAAATCATCATCTATATAATTGCACACATCTCACATCACACCTTGTCTTTACGCCTGTTAAAGAACAATGTCGTTCAAAAGCTAGCAAAATAAACATGTTCTATAGAAGAAGCTCCTTTTGAGTTTATAATCTTATAATATTGTTATGGTAATGTTGATGTCTACACCATCAAAAGTCTCAATCTCTACAAGTTTGAAACCCTAATATGATTGAGTGGAGATAAGAAAGAAGAGAAGATGTGATGCTCCAGCAACTGCATTGTTAGCATCTGACAAATGTACTGAAAGAAATCTTGTCTGAAGGCAGTAAAAACACCTTGGCTGAAATGTCACAAACAAACTACTTATTGCAGAGTGTTGCAAAGTAGACAGAGTGGCTGGAAAAAGTTTGGATACCTATGGTCTAATGTTACAAACTCTATATGGCCAATTTTCTTTATCAAGTAAATGTTGAAAAGTAGTTAGCTGAAGAAAGGCTTGTGCCTGAAAGATTCCTTTTTTTTTGCTTATCCTTAGTACACGTGATACAGGCCATGATAATCATGGTGGGTAGAAGTAGGCGACTATTTTTACTGTAAGTGTACCACATATCTACACATGTGAAAAGCAGTTTGACTTTTCCACTTACAAATGTGCCAGAATCCCATTTGATTACTTGCATTCGCTGGTGGAGTTGGAGTTTTGCAAGAATCGGGGAGCAAATGGAGAATTTTTTTTTTTAAATCAGTAAAAAGTGCCCAATGCGGGAATCAAACCCGGGTCGTAGCAGTCAAAACCAAAGGTTTAGACCATCCTTCCACCGACCCCCGCAAAAGATTCCTTTAATCAAGTAGATAAAAAGAGTTTCTTAGACTTTTATGTACTAGGTTCCAGTGTAGAGATATAAATGGCTTAATGCACAATTGAGTAAACTTACCAATTTGACATCTTTCAGAAGTCCATTTTGCTTGAATCTATACACACCCCACAAATATTTACAGAAAAACCATCATTTAAAAGAAAGAGAGAGAAAGAGGGGGGGGGGGGGAAAAAAACAAATTCATTTAAATTGTGACAATGTAATCTAGAGGGTACAATTAAGAATAGAGATTTGTAAAAATTACAAGGTCGAAACACCAAATAATTAATTTATAACTTTAAACACAAGGTAATAAGACCAAATCCAAATAAATAAATAGTGTGTGACGTTTAGGTAACAGCGTTGTTACCATCTTCAGACAAAAGTACTGAATCGAACCATGTTGAGAATTAGATGTATATATCTGTGAATATTTATTTGTTATTAATCTTTTATTCTGTGGCTAGATAGGTTGTTAATACTGCCTATTTTGCATAATTTTTGTTTGTAAAATAAGTTGTTCTGTTTTAATTCTTTTGACCACGGGCCAAGGTGTATAAATAGTTTTGTTGTTTAAATAAAGTGTATATCTCATAGTGTTGGCGTGTTGGCTTGATGGGAATACACGAGGTAGGCAGCAGCAGAGTGGAGCCTTATTAAGGAACAAAAATACAGTCCTCAGAAATTAAGGAGCTATCAAACCAAATTGTGCCTTATCATTTATATGTGATGTTTACTTTGAGATGGTCCCCATGATTTCAGAGAGAAGGTTTTCCATTTCTGTGGGTCACGGCCGCTCCTCACATCTCTCACCATCATTCACCAGCAACTGCTCACTTCACTCTATTAATTAACCTAAAATATAATTGTGCCATGTAGTTATGTTTTCTGTTTGTATATGGGAAATTTCATTATTTCCCAAGTTCATTTTAGTGGGTCTTTACTGTATATTGATTCTAGATACAAGAAAATAAGACCTAATTCAAATAAATAGTGTGTGATGTTTCAGCAACAGCGTTGTTACCATCAACAGACAAAAGACAACACTATTATTTAGATTATAGGTCTTATTTTCATGTATCTATAATCTATAATCCAAATTGTGCTTTATCACATATTGATTCTTTTCATTTTAAATGGTGCTCATCCATTGATGAGCTCTACTAACTCCGCCTTTGCCGGTCCCAAGCCCGGATGAAAAAGGAGGGGGAGCAGTAACAAGCTCACTAAAAAACCTGGGCTCAGCTGGCCCGGCTGATAGTACCCTGTAAGGGCTCCTAATCCAGGGATACAGGATGAGCAGCATTTGTATTCCATGTTAGGAGCGGCTGCACATGGTGTCTGTTCCTCATGTCAGAAGCGGCCATTTCTTTTGGAGCTAAGTTGGCCTGCCACTGAGTAGTGCTCCCAGTCTTAATGACAAAGGCAAACGCATTCTACTTCACCCAGACACTAATATGATTGAGTGGAGATAAGGAAGAAGAAGATGAGCGCCACTCATCCCCAGCAGACACCATCAACAAGCTCTACAGGCTTGATACCCTGATATGATTGAGTGGAGATAAGAAATTTTAAAATGGTGTATATGTGTACCAAGTAAAATAAAAGGATTATAATATGATACCTTAGCACGCCATTTGTTATCAAAATTCGAAACTATTATAGACGCGTATGATTTTTTTTTAAATTAAACAATTTTCTACTACCCTTACTGCAATGGAAAAATTAATGGGAGGGCCTGGCTCATCAGTGGTGAACCCTCACAGCGGTTTCACCAGTTTAATCTACCATACCGCTATTATATTGCATTTTTCGATTTTCCTTTTAAAGTGATACTAATGCTAGACTCTTGGAATGGGTATTTTAGATGAACTAGGGACATAAGCTTTGAGGACAGTAGAAATACATACAATTATAAATATATTTTTACATTTCAGTAAGGGCAGTAGAAATTGTTTAATTTTTTTTAAAGAATCATAAGCATCTATAGTAATTTATAATACAATATAATGCAGCTTATGATTGTAGAACGACATTTGAAAATTATCCCGCATGTGTTTCTTTTGAATGTAAAATTGAAATTTATTTTAAGGAGAAATAACGATTATTTCTAACCTTAGGGATGAAGTATGAAAGGATGAATTGTGAAGAGTAATGATAAATGGAAAAATAAAAGTGTCCAGGGATGGGAATTCTCATCATTTTATCATTACTCTTCACATGATAAGGCACAATTTGGATTTAGACTATGAACACAAGGTAAAACGACCAAATCCAAATAAATAAATAAATAGTGTGTGAAGTTTCGGTAACAGCGTTGTTATCTGTGTTTCTCAGATAACTATCTTCTTCTTATCTGTTATCTTGTTTACACACTTGATTACAGTAACTATTTAAAACATGCTGTGGTAAAATTTCTCATTCAGTACTTTTGTCTGATGATGGTAACAACGCTGTTACTGAAACGTCACACACTATTTATTTATTTGGATTTGGTCGTTTTACCTTGTGTTTATTACCCTTCACAATTCATCCTTTCATACTTCATCCCTAAGGTTAGAAATAATCGCTATTTCTCCTTAAAATAAATTTTGATTTTTCGTTCAAAAGAAACACATGCAGGATAATTTTCAAATGCCGTTTTACCATCGATATAATAATTTCAAATTTTCATAAAAGGATTATAGTCTCCTAAAATAAAAATTCCAGGCCTACCATCACAAACCCACTTCAGTCTGTTATCCCTCATCAACTTGAGAACAAATGTGCCTCAATAAACCACTATGTAGGATCAAGAGGTTTATTAAATGCAAAGAAACAGGTTTTTTTCTGGGAGGGGGGAGCCTAAATTTAGAGTTTGAATACAATCAAATAAAGAAAATGTCTGCTTTTCGAATGTGTAGACATGTAGTGCACTTAGAGTAAAAGCAGTCGCCTACTTCTACCCACCCATGATTATCATGGCCTGTACCATGTGTACCATGAACTTTGATCACCGTGATTCTTACCTCTGAACAACTTGTTTATCTTTTTTTTTTTAATCCCTGAAGAAGCTGTACAGACTCTTCATTAGAAGGAAACACTACAAAGGAATGGCAATACATCCAGATGGCACAAGGACCTATAGGACATGCAACAATTATCCTGGTGTGGAACTAACACCTACCCACATATTCTCATACCCAGCAATGGCCGCAGCCTTGCAGAAAATTGACATGGACCCAGAGCAGAAGCTTTACACACCCAAGATAGAGGACATTGCGACTGCTGTGATAGAGATGCATGGAGATATCTGAGGCTCTTCATTGGACATGACAACAACAACAGAAAATTGACATGGACCCAGAGCAGCAACTTTACACACCCAAGATAGAGAACATTGTGACTGCTGTGACAGAGATGCATGGAGACATCTGAGGCTCTTCATTGGACACAACAACAACAACAGAAAATTGACATGGACCCAGAGACGCAGCTTTACACACCCAAGATAGAGAACATTGTGACTGCTGTGATAGAGATGTATTGAGACATCTGAGGCTCTTCATTGGACACGGCAACAACAACTGTACTTACTTCTTGAGGTTCTCTTCCAAGACAGCATCCAAGCTGCAACATCACAACAGTCTTAACTTATGCCAAGAATACATGGCATTTTTTAGGGGTTCGGTGGAACGATGGTCTAAACTGTTGGTTTTTGGCCGCTACAACCCGGGTTTGATTCCCACATTGGGCATTTTTTTCTGATTTAAAAAAAAATGCTCCAATTGCCCCGATTCTTGCAAAAGTCCAACCCCACCATCAATTGTAAGTAAAAAAATTTTCAAAATAATTTTTATTCTTTTGTCTGATGATGGTAACAATGCTGTTGCCGAAATGTCATACACTATTAAATTATTTGGATTAGGTCTTATTTTCTTGTATTAACACTTATATAATATTATTATTTTTAAAACAAAAAATAAAACTGCTTAATACAAAGTTAGTTGTTTAGAAATGGCAGTGTATACCACCACGCTACATCTCTTTAACGTATCAAATCATAATTCAAATGTTGGCATAGCTTCTTTTTTAATCATCTCTCAATCATTTAAAATCACTCATTGATGACTGAAGAAGGAGTAAAACCCTCGAAAAAAGATCAAAATCCATCAATATATCTAGCAGTTTCCATTCTTCAGGCTACAAACAGCATCTTGTCTACAAAGGAGAAACTCTAGCTTCAAACCAAGCAGTTAAATATATAATTCTACAAAATTAATAATAAATTCCTAAAGTTTGAAAATAAAAAGTTGCACAAAAAAGAAACTTAGCCCTGGAAGCTTTATTTATTTTATTTTATTTTTTTTTTGCTTATCCCTAGTACACGTGGTACAGGCCATGATAATCATGGTGGGTAGTTAGCGACTGCTTTTTACTGCAAGCGCACCACATGTCTACACATGTGAAAAGCAGTTCGACTTTGCACTTACAAATGCCAGAGCCCTGTTTGGTTACTTGCACTCGCTGGTGGGGTTGGACTTTTGCAAGAATCGGGGGCCATTGGAGCATTTTTTTTCTAAACAGAAAAAAGGGTCCAATGCGGGAATCGAACCCGGGTCCTAGTGGTCGAAAACCAAACGGTTTAACCAGCCTTCCACCGACCCCCCTATTTATTTTATAAATCAGGGAAGAACATTTAAATATAATATTATCAAAAGAACAAAATTGTGAGGTGAAAAGTTTATTGTAAGGTTTTTTTATTTATCTAAGTTTTCAAGTATTTCCTTCATTTAACAGGTAGGGCAGAAATGCCTCAAAGCTCAGCTAAATAAAAAGCTTTACCAGAAACTCTTTGTCTCACGATTTTATTATTTTAATAAATCAGAGAAGAACGTTTAAATATATAATATTCACCTTTCAGCACTGGGAGGTCAGCGGATCAAATCATAAATCCTCCAAATGCCTGTAAGACTGGTGTATTCCCAAAAAAAGAAGATGACCCAACAAAAGATTAGCCTTATACATAAAGAAGAATGATACTGATCCTGGGATACAGGATGAGCAGCATCTGTACTCCATGTTAGGAGTGGCTGCACATGGCATCTGTTCCTCATGTCAGAGGCAGCAATTTCATATTGGAGCTAAGTCAATCTGCTACTGAGTAGTGGTCCCAATCTTAATGACAAAAGCAGAAGTATTCTACATCACCCAATCATTATGGATGTCAAATCTCAAGGTAATAAGACAAAAATCCACTCACACACACATCATCAGCAGACAACATCAAAAATCTTGAGCTCTACAGGTTCGATATCATAATATGATTGAGTGGAGATAAGAAAGAAAATGGTTGAAAAGAGGTGAAAACAGAGAAGAAGGGGAAAATAAGGGAAGAAGCAGTTGTTTAGAAGTGAACTGACATGGAGTGAATCTGTTATCCAGATTTGATCTTGCTAGAGAAACTGTGTGTGAAAGTAGCCTGCTGAACAGAATTCTTGCATCTATGAGCAATTACAAGGATATGCTGTGTATCTTCAAAGTACAAGAGGTCTCTCTCTCCTCTGGTAAAACCCCAAGACTATAATAGAAAAGCTGAGACAATGGAACCTAATGGAGATCCTTTAAACGACTTGAGGAAAAAGCAACAACAACAACTGGTCTCTCAAAACTATAGATCTCAAGATTTGGTTTAGGTTTTACACATGGCAAGACATTGTATAACCTTCCCCGGGTACCCAACCTTCCATGTAAATGCTTGTTTCTGATTGGCTGATGGAAACATTTGTCATTTAGAATGATGTCATAGGGGGGTTGGTAGAAGGAGGGTCTAAACAGTTGGTTTTTGACCGCTACAACCCAGGTTTGATTCCCGCATTGGGCACTTTTTTCTTATTAAGAAAAATGCTCCAATAGTCCCCGATTCTTGCAAAAGACCAACCACACCAGCGAGTGCAAGTAACCAAACAGGGCTCTGGCACATTTGTAAATGCAAAGTCGAACTGCTTTTCACATGTGTAGACGTGTAGTGCACTTACAGTAAAAGCAGTCGCCTACTTCTACCCACCATGATTATCATGGCCTGTACCACGTGTACTAGGGATAAGCAAAAAACAAAGAATGATGTCATGGCAAGACATCCTTTAAAACTTGAAATTGGAGCAATAATGGAGTCTATAAATCAATTCATAAGTTGAAGGATCTGTTTTCCACAAGCATTTGTTCATATTGACACATCTCACTTAATACATGGATACAATTTTTATACTTTTTCTATTTTATCAATTTGGCATTAATGTGCATTTCTTTGCACACAGAAATGGTGTTTTATATATATATGTGTATCAATTTTAAATTCAATTTTATTAAGGTAATAATAAAAAAGTTGGTGGACGAGTGGGTAACACCCTCGACAGCCATGAACCGGGATTGAATCCTGCGTTAATATTTTGTTTAATATGTGAATAACCTTCACATATTATTCATTGTTTCAATTATCATAAACTAGGCTGCTCTTGTTGAGCGGTACCTAATAAAGTGATTTTGGAACCGGCTATTAAGGCAAAATCTACACATTACAAGTTATACCTTTTAGCATGTATATTAGGATTCAGACAATTTGTCTTTCTTAGTTTTCTACGTGATATTTTGGTGGAGATGCTGGGTAGTCTAGGAAAGACAAACTGAAGATCGCTGAGCAGAGCTTGAGGCTATATGGATCTACATTTTCTGATACTGGCTTCAGGATTCTACTGCCGTGTCAAAGACTTCTTCCAAGATAACGATGTCCCTAAAGACGATAAGATAACAAAGCTGCTCTTCATGCAGCAAGAAAAAGGATGCAAAGCAACTAAAGACAAACTTCCAAGATTTTGAGAGAATCCTTGACAGAAACGTCAGATCCATGGCAGTAGCAATAAAATTGCAAGCTATGAGTCAAAGCTCCCATAGGGAAGGAGTTATGTACCAAAGTATTATTTATTACTAATTAATATTATTAATTTTGATAATTATATCTTTCTACCTTGTGAACTTCCTTTATTGCCTTCTCTGGTATTTTATAAAGTTGATTTGTTCTTGCCTTGAATAAATTGCTGTGTCATCCTGAATTTTGTCTTTCCTAATTTTCTATGTGACATTATTATTATTTTTTAATTAAATTAATTTTCCTATGGACATAATAATGGGATGTGGGCAAAATATTCAAACTATTTTCATTTAGGGAAACATCCCTCAAATTATTTCTATTATAAATGTTAACTAAATTAGGTTGGGTTAGTTTTGGGAATTCACAGGTGGGCACTAGGCGTTGTTATACTCTATTATAATTGCTAAATGCCAACATCTCACCAAATGTCATGGTTATATTTTCACGTATTCAACTTATTAAAGGAGAAATAAGAATTGCTTCAAGCCTATAAAATCGGTCTTATAATTCATCACTAATGTCGTAACACATCTTTTTAAATCCTTTTCTATTAAGAAAATGCATATATTACTTTTTATTGGAAACTTGTCACTAAATCTTAAATTTGAAAACTTGAAATAATTAGGCAAAAATTAAACTATATATGATTCTCTCTAAGTATAATATGAATGATAAAATCATCGAAATATTTTTTAAAGAAAATTCCATTTACTAACCTTTTAGACTTCATAGTTCAAGAATTAACTACAACTTTAGGAAAATAAACAATTAAAACTTCGCTCCAATATTTTGTTTACACACATGAAATTTATTGAAATTTATTTCTATGATATATATTTTTGCTAGTTAAAAAAAAAAAAATGCATATTACAAAAATATAAATATTCTTGCAAAAGTTTATTATATTTCACAAATATATCCTTTAATTTAAAATCCCTAATGTATCACTGTCCAATATATTCCAAAACTGATAATATTTTTAAAATTATGTTTCAAATATCATCATACATATAACGATTCTACATTTTTAAGACGTTTTATATTTTAATTAAACATTTTAATTTTCAATTGATATTTTGCGATTTTATTAATAATATTACAACAAGTAAACCAAGGTTAAGTTTCATGCACCATTTTTACTTCTCTAGCTTTTGGGCTAACACTCTGTTCAACAGGAGCACCTGGAAGTATAACTTCAGGTTAACTGGAATTTTTATATTTATTTTTAAATTTTGTGATCAATTTATATATACCACACATGGAAGTCTGAAAATTTATAGACTCGTTCATTACAGTTAATATAATATTTCCTTTCAAATTTGAAGATCAATTTTCTAATTAATTCCAGAAACTATTGGACTGCCACAATATTACAAGAGAATATAATTCCTTAAGAACAACATTTGTACACTTTTCGCCGCCCTACCCCCTTCCCCCATCTTATCCCCCTCTATTTCTAGAATTAGTTTGGCAGCATTTGATTTACAACTCATAACTAAAAATAAAATAATTAATCATTAATAAATAGTGTTAACAGACTTTTATATATTAAAATTCACTAAAAAGAGAAAATAGCTAAATATTTCAGCTAACAACCCCATTGAATTTTTGAACTTAAATGAATTAAAATAAAAGCGGCTGGGAGGATCATAGTATTTTGAGATAAGAGCTAAAACATTTATTGAAACATGGAATCATGATGAACAGTTAGTCATTCGTGAGGTAATACCATCTCACAATATTTTCACAATTTCGGCACTTATTTACCTTTCTGGAAATATGCTTGGAAAAAATTAGCATTATCGCTCTCGTTTATACTGTTACTATCTTGTTTTCTTTAGTCTTTTTTGGGCTTAATTAAATGGACGTGGATCTAAATTCGATAAATTTTTTCATTGCTCTTGAGAGTTGACAATGTTTTTCTGGGAGGGGGGGAGCAAATAGCAGTTAATGGTGGCTTCAAGGGTTGTAGGTGTTTGCGAGTGTGAAAATCTTCAGGTCGGTCCAAAAGATGTCAGAAAGGCGACCCGCTCGATGACCAAAATGATCTTTTCCTTATCCAGTGATTCTTTATTGCAGCTTATGAGAGGGTTTACCTATAATAAAGATGATAACTAAGTAAGAAGCTACACAATCACCTGCTGACGCCATTATTGCGGGCAACCCTCTTCTTGACTATCTTCCATGTTGCCGAAGTATTGATCATCCTTCGAGGCCAAATTTTGGAAGAATTCTAAAATTACCTCGCACCTAATATTGCTTCAACATCCTCCTAACGACTCTGGGGTTAATATTGAGCTGGCGCGCGATGTCTGCGGGCAAAAAAAAAAAAACTTCGTTGGTCAGGTGCGTAATCATAGCGTAATGAGATAAATAAACATATTTAGGCCATCCTACTAACATTAGCCTTTCAAAACAATACGAATCCACACGCTCTAAAAGCTGTTCTTAAGTCCATTAAAAAAATATACTTATCGCCACTCTGTAATTTTTGTCATACAAAGTTTCTCTGGCAAGCACCATGAAGATTTTAATATATCTTGCAAAATAGATTGTTGGGGGCCGTACCTCACCGGGACGCCATGGCGACGTAGCCAGCAACGTTTCCAATTAACTCTTTTAAAATGAATGGCAGGTATCTCACTTGGCTACCACTTGGTGACAGGCCCAAATTGAAGGCGTCGCCGCTGTCTACCGCTCCTCGTGTGGAGACTGGCCACTTAGCGGCGACACCAGCAATATAAATGAGAGTCAACGCACCATAACTCATTTAGTCGCCAACCACTCTATGTAACGAAAGCGACTGAGGTGGTCGCGACCTTGCGGGCGGCGTTCTTGGCGACCCACGGTTGCCAGGAGTAGCCGTGGCGGCATCCTTGGTTACGTCGCCATGGCGTCCCGTTGAGGTACGGCCTTTGCTTTATTGTGAGTTATGTAGAGATGAAATTCAAGCCAGGATGTTCTATAGTATTCTTCATTTTATCTGTTTCAGGGTGAAATATAAAAATGAGCAGTTTATCGCATGACTTTCAGTGTAACAAGTCAAAATTCAAAGCTTTTCTCCAATTAATAGCTTTGTCTAATTATAAACCAGTTCTCAGTTCAGCAGAAAAGTTGAGAATATCATTAAACAATGAAAAGACTAGAAGACACTTCTTAGCTGTTGTTTCTTAACCAATACACTACACTGTAAATGATTACTTATTTACTTAATGATATTTTCTACCATTGCTTGCTACTTTCCTCAATGGAAATAGATAGCATTTTTTTTTCGGGATAATATTGATCTATAAAAGCAAAGGTCGCCTCTCCCATAAAAAAAAAACGTCAAAACAAGACGCCATCTTAGCTAAGAAATAGTCGATATCTCTAAGCCTGTAGAAGAATGATTGTTGCGTAAAAGCTTTACATTTTAAAATAATATTAAAATAAATTCATTGAGGAAAAAATCTTTGCAATTCTAATATTGTAATATATTGGATTAAAAACGAAGTTTCTTTTTCATATTTGGGGTATTGCATCATTGAATGTTTAAAGGCAGGCCTTTCTGGTTATTAGTATGTATTTAGAGAAATGCTAAAAAGTGGCTAAATTCAGAACAATACATTAAAATGAAGTGCAAGTTGTTAAATTTATTGATGATTCAAATGACAACATATTTCTTGTATAGTTCTTTTTCAAAAACATTTTTAATATCAAACTATAAAAATTGAACACACAACACTCAAATTTATATAATAACTAGCCGAATGACCCGGGCAACGCCCTGTTTTATCCGACTGTAGATGTTACAACGGTGATCCTTAGGTCGCTGGTTCAAATCGGCGAGCACGTGACCTCCCTGTGCGCGCGCATCCGTGACAGAGGCGGCCGGCCGATGAGGAAAGACGGTCGTGACTATATATATTAATAATTAAAAACATTCAATTTTGAATTCGGAATCAATGATTGTTATGAAAATGACTTCACGCCGCAAGAATATTTCATCATGTAAAAGTAAGTAAGTTATCTGATTTCTTTTGACACATATAAAGTAATATCTGGTCAAATCTATATCTCAGAATGAAGTAGGTTCATGAGTGTATTTCAGAGAACATTTTCAAAATAGGTCAACAAGTTTTAAAATAGCGAATTGATTATTATTCCTTCACCTGTCAGGCGCATTGAAATATTTTTGTTCCATGTTAAAGCTCGCACTTTTATGCAATTCAAAAGAAGTTGAAACTTTTTGTAGAACATTCGCTTTGAGATAAAATCACATCTTTCTTACTCCTTCGAATTGAGGGGTTATAATTTGTTTAGATTATTCAAAGGCTATTTGATATTAGAAAGTAGTGCAAACAATGTTTGTGAATTACAAAGGAAGTAGGGCATACTCACAGAAATAAATTTCCATAAATGCGCTTCTGTGTGGGGAGTCATGTGTTTCTTGAAACGCAGCGAATGCGTTTAGATGGGTTGAAGGGGTTCTCTATCTCTCCTTTTCTTTTTAAATTTAAAAATTATTTAAAATTTTATTTCAAATAAATGAGGATAACGGAAAGTATTTTTTATTTGAATGACTTGTGCTATCTAGTCGAGCGCAACACCAGGATCCCAACCAAGACGTCCCAGGTCTTCTCCACCTACTCCCACAACCAGCCCGGAGTCACCATCCAGGTGTTTGAAGGTGAGCGGGCCATGACCAAGGACAACCACCGCCTGGGGACCTTCGAGCTGATGGGGATCCCGCCAGCTCCCAGAGGGGTGCCCCAGATTGAGGTGTCGTTCGACCTCGATGCCAACGGAATCCTCCAGGTCTCGGCCCAGGACAAGAGCACGGGCAAACAGGAGAGCATCAGAATCACCAATGACAATGGGCGGCTCTCCAAGGACGAGATCGACCGCATGATGGCAGAGGCGGAGAAGTACCACCAGGACGACGAGGTCCAGAGACAGAGGGTGGATGCCCGTAACAAGCTGGAAAGCTACATCTTCGACGTGAAGCAAGCCTCGGACAAGATGGCGCAGGAGGACAAGTCCCAGGTAAACAAGAGGTGCGACGACACGCTGTCCTGGCTGGACCACAACAGTCTGGCGGACAAGGAAGAGTACGAGTACAGACTGAAGGAGCTCCAGTCCGAGCTGGGACCCATCATGATCAAGATGCACCAGTCCGGCAGTGGAGGACAACCTAGGGGACCTACAGTGGAGGAGGTGGAGCCAAAGTCAAGCCTCGCCTGCCCCAAAAGAAGACCACTTCGCCAAGACCCAGGACAGGAGAAGGAGCGGAGGAGTGAAGCCGCAGTTTTAAGGCGCCATAAATGAAGGACCTCGCCCTGGCCCTTTCTTCGGAACCTAAAGCCAGCAACCCCTGCCCTTTAAAGCCTAGACCAGAAATCGACAAATTTTTGAATCTGAAAAGTCGAAATTACAATTAATTTTTTTTAAAGAGCTACATTTTTTTGCCAACAATAAATAGTACTCGCATAAATATTATTTACATATGGAACTATATAAAGAGCCGCAGCTTTACGCATGCGGCTTGCGAGCAGCAGTTTGCCGACCCCTAACCTAGACTATATAACCATTTGACAATTCAAATTAGCATTGACAAACATGCTCTAGTGAAGGCTCTCTTGTAATATTGTGTTTGTCTCTATATATATATAAGTCAATGTATGCATATAAACATTTTATGTACTATATTCACACATAAATTCCTCTTTAAAAATATTATATAAGCTCTCTTTCTCTCTCCATTTTTTTATGGTTTAGTTAGCTGAAAAGGGACTTGCTTGAAATATTCCTTTGATCAGGTGAATATGAAATATATGTTGGCTTTATACACTTTTTGTGATTATTGTAAAATATACATGCTTATTGGCTCTTCGCTTCCTCAATATGCAAATAATCTAAAGGAAATTTTATAACAGGACACATTGAGTTGAACTGGAATAGGTTTTTTCTCGCATTTTCAACCAAGAAATTTGAAATTAACCGAATACTGGAAAAATATTTTTTTCATTCAGAAAATGATTATGACAATAATGCTGAATCAGGTTTGATTGTAAGAAACAAAATTATTTGGGACTATTCACTAAAACAGACCGCGAGCAATGTTAGACCAATGTTTTTAGTAGACAAGCGAATGATTCTAATTTTTTAATTATTATTGTATATATATATAGGCAAATACATAGATAACTGGTTATAGTTACAAGATCATTTTTTAAAATTCATCACAAAATTTATTAAGTTTATTACATCACAGTGAACACATCTAAATCTAATCAAGTTTAAAATACATCCATTGATGATTTTCATATTTATAATTTGATGACTAATTCAATTTATTGTATGAAACCAAATTAAATTTTAATATTTATCTTCAAATTTGACATTAGCATTTATTTCTTGTATTATTGAGAAAACTAACAGAATATATGTTTCAGCTTTCAGACATCTCAATGTGTCAGAAGACTATATTATTTCTAAATTAAGGTCGGGTTATTTTCTAAAACTCAAATTATGTTAAATAAAATTAAAACCTGAAAATTTGATCTATTATAGTTGCCTATTAATATGGTTTAATTTTAAAATGAACCGCTATTGTGTGAAAATTCGCGGGGGTTCAAAATGTTAATATACATATGCACCGCACATTTAACCCCAAACCTAACTTTGATGGAAAATGTGGTAGATGATGAAAGTCAAATCAACCTAGCTGAGAAGGGCAAAACTACCCAAGCCACAGCCAAAATAAAACCTTCAAATTTTCTAAATCAGAATTTGCCTATTAACACGTTTAATTTTTAAAAGAATCGCTCTTGTTTGAAAAAACAAAAAGGTTCAAAATGTTGAAATACATATTAATCCAATAGAAAAATAATAACACACAAAATTTGAATACACAAATTTTATTATAGAGTATTTTTTACTTTTATTTATACAATTATAAACATTTTTATTTTTTACATTCTCAAAGGTAACATTCATAATATATATTTACAAAATAATCGCCAGTATAACCGTATTTTAAATATTTTAATTTGGTTTATCAACTGTGTATGATTCCAAATTCCAGCAATGTAATTGTTTGACGACATTGAATAAAACAAATTCCTTTGCCTTCTTGAAATCCAGTTCTTTGGCGACAGTGAAACATTTTTGCAAGCAGCATTGCTTTTTCGATACCTTCCATGAAGCGTTCTTCTAAAATTTTGTGGTAGCTTGGATATAATTCAGCAAATAAAGGCATGTTGAGCTCCAGTTCTAGGCGTAAACCTGTAGAATCATTTGACAAGAAGCCAGCCACTTTGTTTAGGTTCTTCTCCGTGATGAAGCTGTACAATGTGGTATTGGTTCTACCTATAAAATGGCTCTGCATCTTCAATACTTGAGTCTTACAGGTATTTACCCAGTCTGACATCTCGGTTGACATTTGAATTTCACTTGACAGACTTGTTTTTGGGTCAAGCAGAATGGAATACTTGATTATTAGACATATGAATTCTTCTGTTGAAATATCAATATAGGTTTGGTGATTCATCAGAAAATTGTTCAAGTCAATATGATCTGAATATTTTAGTATTACCTTCAAGGAATTCATTTTATCAAAATGACTTTTGCCTGAATAGATGCATTCACTGACAACTATATCAAATGCTGTTTTTCCATTTTTGTTTTCAAGCATGATTTGTGCTTCACCTTCAAGAAGAGTTTGTAAAATGGATGATTTTAAGTATCTAGCTGCAATATGCAATGCGGTAGCCCCGTATCTATAATCAGCATCTAATATAGCGCCTGATTGTATTAGCAACTTTATTAATTCATTGGAGTCACTCTTTAGAAATGCATACTTTAAGACAGATATTCCCTCATTTGATACCTCATTAACATTAGCTCCTAATTTAATAGGAATGCCGCTATTTTCAGATTTTGATTTAAACATGCTTTATGTAATATAGATTTTACTTCTCTAGTTTTCCTGGTGATATCAGCGCCAGCATCATATAAAATCTTGAAATTAGTGAAGGACGCTCCGGTGGAAAAATATAGGGCTGTTCTACCCACCCAATCTCTTACATCCACTTCTACATTTAATTTCAACAAATCCTTTATAAAATTCGCATTATCATGTCTAGAAGCACACATTAATATTGTCTCTTCACATATTGTTACCGCATTATAATCTGCTCCGGATTTAATTAAAAAGCGGAATAGGTTTAAATGTTGATATCTGACAGCCTTGTATAGTGGTGTCATGTTCATTGCGTTCCTGGCATTTATCTCTGCACCATTTTCCACTAGTAATTTGCAGACGTCTTCTTTGCCCAAACTCGCTGCCAAATGCAATGGGAAGTCCCCTCGATCAAGTTCGCGATATATTTCATATCTTAACAAAGTTTGGGTGTTTTTATATATAAAGATTGCGTCGAACCTTTCATTTATATCTGCCCCTTCTTCGATTGAAGTTTTCAAATCCTTCAAACTTCCTTTACATATTGCTTGAATGAGTTTCATTTTTGATGCCATAATATATTTCTTACTTTAATTTTGTTTTTTAATTCTTAAACTTTTGTTTATTTTGAAGTGAAAATTCATCTATTCGAAATAGTAGTAATATAAATGTAATCCAGGTTCTAGAGAGATATTTATAGCCCAAGTTCCTAGAGCGCAGAGCGTAAACTATTGGGAAGTAAAGATTAAACATTATTTTAAACTTTAAAAATTCATGATAAACAGAATAATATAAAGCAATTTTTTTCAATGAATATATTTTATTATAATTATATATTAATTAATAAAAAATATTTTCATCGCCTCAAATAAACAAAATATTTTGTGGATTATATTTTTGTGCTGATTAAGGTATTGTATTGATTTCTTTGAATAGGCTAAATTTATCAAGTTGAGAACATAGAGATCTTCACCCATGGTATTCATCTGTTGAAGAAAAAAAATTAATACCTTAATCTCTTTAGAAATAGGAGATCATATATCGCCACAACTCTTTTTATTATTAATAATAATAAGAAGAGTTGCGGCGATATATGATCTCCTATTTCTAAATTGTCGAAATCCGCAATCCGTTTACCATGAATACCTTAATCTCTGTTGTATATATATTAATTAATTGTTCCACAGAGTGTGTGTAAGCTCACAGGTAAATAGGCGCTAACCGGAACAAAAAGAAGTTCCTTTGTTCAATATTAGTTTCCCTTTTATATTTTGTTTTCTCTCTTGTAAATCAATATATAATGTTTAATTAATAATTTTTGGAATCAGTTTCATTAATAATTCTAAGCAAAGTAAACAATTGGTAGCAGAGCGTGGTTATTTGATATAAATCTCAAAAGCGAAAATATTTAATCTGAAGATTAAGCAAGAAGTTTATTCTGATCGGTAAACTGAAGCACTTCTAAGAAGATTAAAGGTATTTATATAGATTAAGTTAAATTATATCTATATATTGCATGTTTAAAAGCTACCCATTATTTAAATAAATTTAAAATATATATTTGTTTGCAAATTATATTGGTTTGTTTATATAAGCTCAAAAGGCGAAAATGGCTGAATATAATATTTTATCCCAAATAAAAATTGAACCATTAACAGGAACTAATTATCAAATATGGGCGTTGAAAATCGGCGCAGTTCTGAGAGGAAGAAAATTATTTAAATGTGTATTTTCGATCCAGAACCTGATATGGAAGACAAAAGGTCTTGGGAGATTTGGAGTGATAAATATGATGAAGCTTTTGAGATAATCATCACAACATTGACTGATGAACAAGCTGGAATGTTCATAGGAGAAACAAATGCTAATAAAGTATGGGACTCACTGAGAAAAACATACAAAGGCAATTTGGAAGATAAAATTATTGATATAGGCTTAGAATTGAAGAACATTAGAATGAAAGATAATGAAACTGTAGATGAATATATAACAAGGGCAAAAAATATTGCTGCTAGAATTTCATAATTAGGGCATCAATTTACCTCAAGAAAACTTTCATTTCATATTTTCAGAGGCATATATCCAAAGTGCTAAAAATGAAGAGAAAAAGTTTTCTTTATTAAAATATATATGTTACAAGCTTTCGGGCACCAAGCCCTTCTACAGGTACCTGTAGAAGGGCTTGGTGCCCGAAAGCTTGTAACATATATATTTTAATAAAGAAAACTTTTTCTCTTCATTTTTAGCATTTTATAAGCCTTTAAAGAGAAATTTCGTGATTTTCGTTTTAATATATCCAAAGTATGAAAATATTGCTATTGTCTTACGATCAAAGAGAGAGGCAACAATTGAAGAGATTCAACAAACTCTAAGAGAAGAGGAGACAAGAAGAAATATGAGATTAAATCAATCAGTTGAGAATGGGCATGAACAAGCATACATAATTGATGATAGAAAAGTTAAACAATATCAGAAAAAAATATGTTTTGTTTGTAATAAAAAGGGAAATCTAGCTAATGATTGCTGGTTTCGAGATGAACAGAAACAAGGATATCAAAAGAAATGGACTCCTGATTATAGAAATCACAAATACAGTAGGGAACATTCAAATAACCTAGTGGATACTATGAAAAGTGGATTTAATGAGCAAGCATTTAAAACATATGTAAAAAAATTAAAGTTTCACCAGATGGGAGAAATGATAGGCAAATATGGTGTATAGATTCAGGATGCACCGCACATTTAACCCCAAACCTAACTTTGATGGAAAATGTGGTAGATTATGGAGGTGAAATCAACCTAGCTGAGAAGGGAAAAACTACCCAAGCCACAGCCAAAGGAGATATGAGACTTACTACATGCACAAGTGAAGGCCAAGAAAATATTCGCATCAAAGATATCTTACATGTACCAAATCTCAGAAATAATTTCTTGTCAGTATACGAATTAGTCAACAAGGGAAATTCAGTTATTTTCAATAAGGATGGAGCAAAAATTTATAATGAAGGGAATGATTTACTTGCTGAGGCATATATTAAAGATAGAATGTTTATGATGGAAACAAAACTAAGAAATGTACCAATAGCAAAAAAGGAAAATGTCATGGTTATAAATACACATTTATCAAATAAAAATAGCAATATAAGTTTATGACATAAAAGATTAAACCATATAAATGAAGAATACATGAAAAAATGATTCAAGGACATATTGTAAGAGGATTGAATCTAAAATTTGAAAGGTTACCAGAGTGCGAAGCATGCATAATGGGAAAACTGGTTCAGAAGCGATATAATATTACAGAATATTATACAGTTAAGCCCCTGCAGTTGATTCATATGGATTTATGTGGACCAATGCCATGTCAATCTTTAGGAGGATCTAAGTATTTTCTTGTTATAGTAGATGATTACAGTAGAAGAATCTTTGAATATTTCTTGAGATCAAAAGATGAGACCTTTGAAAGATTTGAAAATTTTAAAGCAAGAGCCAAAAAACGAATTAAGTCTTAGAATAAAAGATGTAAGAACCGACAATGAAACTGAATTTTGTAACTCTAGATTTGAAGGACTTCTCAAGAGAAATGAGATCCATCACCAACTTACCACAACATACTCACCACAAAGTAATGGAGTCGCAGAGAGAGTGAATAGGATTCTTATAGATACAGCAAGAACCTTACTAATTGACTCAAAATTACCCATGAAGTTTTGGGCAGAGGCAATTGCTACAGCTACATACATTAAGAATTGTACACCCCACAGGTCTATCAAGCACCATACACCTATGCAGAGATGGAATGGCAGGAAGCTATCGGTCAAACACATTCGAATATTTGGATGTTTGACACATTGGCTTGAGAGCAAACCAAGAAGAAACAGGTTTTCACCAAAGGGTAGAAAGGGAATATTTATTGGTAATTCTATTAAAAGAAAAGCTTACAGAATATATGATATAATGACAAAGAGAATTCATAAAGTCAGATCAGTGAAATTCAGTGAAGATAAGAGAGGAATTGATTATGCAAATGATATTCAGGAAGATACTAATTGTGATAATTTGACCTATAAAGTAAATTGTGGAGAAATAGTTGAAGGCTTTCTTACCTTGAAAGAAGACAATCCTGTCACAGAGAGTGAAATGAAGTCTCAGGAGGATACTTCAGTAAAACCAGGTGGTGACACTGAAAATGACTCAGCACAAACTGAACCAATAGAGGAAAGATGCGCAAAAGGAGGAAGAAAGAAAGGAGAAACAAAGAGCATCTTAGAAGAACGGCACAAAGCAAGACTTGAAGAACAAGAAAGAAAATTGATTGGAGGAGGAGTTCGACGCTCACAAAGAATAAAGGCGAGGAATGATGCAAACTTAATTATGGAAATAGATCATTATATCCCGGAGAACTTTAAAGAAGCAATGGATAGTGGAGAAAGAAATGAATGGCACAAAGCAATGAAAGATGAGCTCAGTGAGATAGAGAAACATAAAGTATGGACACTAGTACCAAGGGAAGATGGTATGAAAGTCATCAATAGTAAATGGGTTTACAGTACAAAGAAAACCTCAAATGACGGCATATATAAAAGAAAGGCCAGACTGGTTGCTGTTGGATGCAATCAGAGATATGGTGTGGACTATAAGGAATCTTTTTCACCTGTACTCAAAAAGGAAAGCTTGCGAACAAGAGTAGCTCTTGCAACACAACAGAATTTAATCATAAAGACTTATGATGTGAAGACAGCATATCTCTATGGCGAGTTAGAAGAGACAGTATACATGAGACAACCAGATGGTTTCATGCAAAAAGGAGAAGAAACAAAGTGTGTAAATTGGAAAAAAGCCTGTATGGTCTACCACAATCAGGAAAATGTTGGAACAAAAAGATCAATGAAATTTTATACCAGTTGGGAATGATTAGAACCAAAAGTGATCCATGCGTCTATAAACTCCAGAGAGGAGAAGAGTATTCAATACTGGGTCTATATGTAGATGATCTCATCATTGCTGGAACTAGTAAGGAAATTAATGACAACCTAGCCTAAGAAATAGAAAAATATGTTACTCTAACAGAAAAGAAAGATAGCGAACCATTTATTGGAATTGAAATAAAAGGGCAGAAGATGGATTTTATCTATCTCAGACTCATTTTATTGATAAAATTCTACACATATTCGTACTGGAAGTATGCAACAATGTGCAGACACCTGGAGATCAAAATCAAAATTTGAATGAATATTTGGACTCTAAGCCAGTAGATAAAACTGTATACCAGGAAATGATTGGATCACTAATGTATTTTTCTACGGGTACTCGACCGGACATATCCTTCAACGTCAGCAATTTATCACAGTATAGTAATGATCCAAGAGAAATACACATAACTGGAGTTAAAAGGGTTTATAGATACCTGAAGGAAACAAGAAATAAAATGTTGACATATAAGTCAAAAGACAACAATATCACAATAAGTACTGATTCGAGCTGGTGCACAACCCGAGACGTAAAATCCTATTCAGGCTATACAGTAAAACTTGGCAACAACTTAATAAACTGGAGAAGTAGAAAGAAAAATTTAGTAGGCTTGTCTACATGTGAAGCAGAACTTATTTCAATATGTGAAGGCATTTCAGAAGTATTACGGGAAAGGGATTACTAGAAGAACTTTGTGAAAATGTAACTTTCCCAATTACCTTGAAAAGTGACAGCCATACAATCTGACAAAATTACTTTAAGAATAAAGCATATAAACCGAAAGTATTATTTTGTGAGAGAGGAAATTCAAAAAGTAATCAAGCTGGCATACACTAAAAGTGAAGACATGGAGGCGGATATACTAACGAAGAGTCTACCTAGGGACAAACTACGGAAATGCGCAGATAGCCTTGGACTTGCTGATTAGGGCTCACACACAGGGGAGCGCGTGTGTTGTATATATATTAATTAATTGTTCCACAGAGTGTGTGTAAGCTCACAGGTAAATAAGCGCTAACCGGAACAAAAAAAAAATCCTTTGTTCAATATTAGTTTCCCTTTTATATTTTGTTTTCTCTTTGGAAATAAATAAATATAATGTTTAATTAATAATTATTGGAATCAGTTTCATTAATAATTCAAAGAAAGTCAACAATCTCTCACCACTACCATATACAAATTAATACATTAAAGAGTAAAAAACAATATAACACACATATACATTTGTATTTTTACTTCTATAAATTTTATCTCATATATATATTAACAAATACTTATTAATTATTTTAATGGCATTTAATTTTAATGTCATTATATATATTATTATTGTAATGTTTTATTATATATATTTGAAATCTCAAAGGGTTGTAAACAAATTCTCCTTTATGCACAATAATATTTAATTTTTTCTATTATACATTATATATAAGATTCTTGGAAAATTTAGGAAGTAAAAAAATTTAAATCATGGATTTATAGATTTTTTTGTGAAATTTAATATATTTTGATTTTTTTTGCTTGTGTATTCAGGCTAATGATTCCAACAATTAACTGCCATTCTAAATGGTGATTCTAATGACATTTTATCCATGCTAAATGATTTTAATATCTTGTTGAAAGCGTACATTTTCGTTTTTTCTCACTGCAATGAAATTTACAAAGAAAAGTTTGAATCTGAAACCACATTAAAGTATTTGTAGAACCTAAAGAATAAAGAAACCACATTTTTTATTCTCACATAAATCAGTGACTCATAATTGAATAAAATTATTTGAAAACATGGCTGAACAAAATCTGAAGATTTTCATTGTTTTTTAGGTTGCAAAAAACTTTCCTTCAACTATTAGTTTACGAATTCGAACTACAATTAAAATACCTTCCTTTTTCGTACAACAAATAATATTTGATGATTTTATCATTAAATATTTGACAGCTTCGCTATATTTGATAGGTTTAGCAAGAATTTTTATTTTGGGAACAAGCGGCTCATTTCCAACATTTTGTTTTTGTCTAAGGTAAGCATATTTCTTTCAAGCCACATTTTGGAATTTAATTATTATTTCTGCCTCTACTGTGCCACTTATTTTAAAAAGGATACTTTGTTTTTCTTTTTGTAAACTTTATAAAATACCAATAATTTAAAACTTCTGAAAACTTCTCAGTTTTATGATATTCTTAAGAACCGAATAGCTTTTTTACATTTTGGGGTTTTGAGAGAATAGGCAACAGGTATGTAAGTTAATGACTACCAAAATGTATCATATACGCTTTCAAACCTATTCAGAAGAATCTATAAGGCCTCTATATTTGGTATCATTGTAATTTTTTCATCAAAGTTTTCGATTGAAGATACTTGAACCGTTTTAGAAATCAGTATGGGATTCTCGAGATTGTGAATAGTTTGTCTAACTGATGGCATATCAGGATTAAAATTTATTTGTTTCTTCTTGCAATTGAGACTGTAATTTTGCAGACACAGAAATAACAATTGTCATGGTGATTATCAGTTATCGCTTATAGATAAATAATTATTTTAATTAAAAAAATATTTTTGCGAGGTTATTTTACCTTTAGTTTAGTAATGCAAATATTCCACAGATGTAACAGGACATTTCTTAATGATCCTTACATTAATGGTTTTAAATATTTATGTTTAATTAATATGCAAAAGGTAAATTATGGGGGTACACTACAAAGTGCAATTTACAAGGGCCCAAAGTAAAATTAATTTAACATACAGAAAAACCTACACTCATTATACAAAAAAAAAAGAGAGACATAAATAGTAATAACCGTTAGTTATAAAAAACACATATTTTTTTATTGCAGCTCTCAAAGGGGTTGACCAGGGTTTCTTAAGTATGCGAGAAGTTCACCAGGAAGAAACAAGCGCAAGAGAACACTCATAGCGTCTTTAAACTCCTGGAAGAGTCCTTGTATTCAAAGTGAATTTAATTAATTCTGCTTGCCTCATTAGCTTTATGCTTTAGTCCTTATATAACCTATGGAATCCTTTTATATATAAACATGATAATATTCGTCCAGAGAAGGAGTAAAGATAGTTATAAGGAAAGTAGTTGAATATTATTTTTTAAAAGCTCTGAAGGGTTTTTGTATTTTTTTTATCAAATTAAAGCTATGAAAAATTCACACTCTAGCTTTGGAAGTTACGCATCATATGGAAGAAACCTAAGGAAAAAATGAAATATAATTATAAGAAAAATATAACTTTTACCACGAAAATTATATTAACAAATAATTTATAAAATATCCCAAAAATACCATTATAATATAAGATTTTCTTTCTTTTACTTTAAAGGTTTGATAAAATGTTAACATGTTGCTGTTTTTTTCTTTTTATTATTTCAATATCTTCTCTTTTAATTATTTTTTCTCTATGTTGCGCTCATATGACATGTAACTGCCGAAGGTACAGCGTGAACTTGTTTTAGGTTCAAAAATTGTCAAAATAATATAAAAATCTTTTTGATACTCAAAATATAATATTTAACTACTTTCATTTTAACCATCTTCACTCCCTTCTCTCATACCAAATTTCTTTCATATATTAAAGTTATAACACTACCTAAATATATATATGTAGTATATTTTGACATAGATAGATCACAGCCTTCTTCTAATATTTATTATATCCCCATATCTGTATATAAAAATATGTATCAAACATGTAATAATGGAAGTGACAATAAAACAAAGAAGATTAAAGGTAGACCAAGACGACACTATAGTCCAGATGACGCCATGGACCAGACAACAGGTGTTTATGATAATGAGTTCATCCCCCCCCCCCCCCGTCAGCAGGTGGCCGACACGTGGCAAGACATAATTAATAACCCAGCGCTTGACAGGTGGCGTGATTACGGGATCCAATCAGAACTCGTCAGAGGCCAATATATAAGGTCCCCCAAGATGGGACAAAGTTAGTTGTTCAGTTAGTTGTGTAGGCGCCATCCCGACCAGAGAGCCACAGATAAACAGATTATAAACGTACAGAATATAGAATCCGAGCTTCCCAGTAGAAGGAATACCCGGAAGACGACGGTACTCTCTGTTATATGTGTTGTTCACTATTATGATTTTGTTTTAATAAACGCTACTAAATTATTTCATTGGATCCTCTCTTTCTTTTTCCCAGTAAGAAACGCCTACGGAAGCCAACAGAAATTCAGAAGTGGGATAGTCCTGAAGAAAATTGAAGATTCACTGGAATAATTTGGAAACGAGAAGGACGTGGCGCGGTGACCGATCAACGTAAGAGGAGTTGCATGGTATGTACGAAATTTAATTACCTATTCCTAAAAGTATTATTACAAGTCACCTCGACAAAAGTATTATCGCAAAGTATCGCGGTAAAAGTATTATTACAAGTCACCTCGACAAAAGTATTATCGCAAAGTATCGCGGTAAAAGTATTATTGCAAGTCATCTCGACAAAAGTATTATCGCAAAGTATCGCGGTAAAAGTATTATTGCAAGTCATCTCGACAAAAGTATTATCGCAAAGTATCGCGGTAAAAGTATTATTGCAAGTCATCTCGATAAAAGTATTATCGCAAAGTATCGCGGTAAAAGTATTATTGCAAAATCATCTCGATAAAAAGTATTATCGCAAAGTATCGCGGTAAAAAGAAAAAAAAAGTATTGTCTCAAAATTACTAAAGAAAAGTTGATTTCGTTTAAAGAAATAATTGAAACAGTACGTATCTTGTTTAGTCAGTTTTATTTGTTTATTTTAAAATTTTTTGCTTTGTTTATTTTTCCTTTTGAAAAACATGACTTATTTAGCGAAAGTAAGGAAATGCGATTTGAGCAAGTTGGCGTATGAACTCGGCGAGGTAGTACCGCCAGAGAGCAGGATCGTCGACTTAAAACACCTTATTTTGAATAGCCAATCTTACGAAGAAGAATTCGCAAAGCAACTGTTGGAGACTCTGATCGAGGATCGGGAACGAATCGAGGAGCGGGAACGAATCGAGGATCGGAAACGAATCGAGGATCGGGAACGAATCGAACGGGAACGAAAAGAACAAATGGTAATGGAATTCGAGCTTGAGAAGCTGCGCATCCAGACTACACGCGGAAACAACGATACGTCTCGAAGTACCAGCAATGACGCACATTACGAGATACGTAAACTGATGCCCAAGTACGAGTCGAAGGACAATGATTTGAGTTTTTACCTAATTCTTTTCGAAAGACAGGCAAAGCGACTAGGATTGGATGAAGACCAATGGGCGTTCAGCCTCCTAGGATTGCTACCTTACGAAATGACTCAATTAATCGCTCGGGAGACAGAAGAACAAAGCGGCGATTATAGGTTCGTGAAAAGGTTGCTCCTAAAACGGTACAAGTTGAGCCCCGAACAATTCAGACAAAAATTCGAGAAGCACGAGAGATCTCAAAAGGGTTCCTGGAGAGACTTCGCTTTCGAATTGCGAGGATATTTCAACGAATGGATCGAAGGAATGAACGTGGAAAATTTCGACGCCCTAAAGGATTTGTCCGTCACTAACCAGCTAAAGAAAAAAGTTCCAAATGTGCTGCGTAATCATCTCATTGACGATTGGACCAAGTTAAACAACCCAGATGAGTTGGCGGATAAACTGGACGAGTACGAAAATGTTCGCACCGAGATGGGACCTCCGCATTGGAATGCGAAACACCTCATACCACCGTCGTTTCAGCAGAAATCTGCGAGATTCCCCAACCAAAGCGAAGTTAAAGAGACTAAACAAGGAACGAATGTTTCGGGTCAAGACGCTGCAAGGAACGAAATCAGTGAAACGTACCCTAACACCTTGAGGAGAATGGTCAACCGTACGATCAGAAACGACAAGGGAGAACCGAAGTGCTTCAACTGCAATCAGTTTGGACACATTGCCAGAGACTGCCCAGCACCCAGGACTACGTTGACATGCCGAGGATGCGGTCAAACGGGACACAAGGAAAGGAATTGCACAAGACCCAAAGAAGGACTAAAAGTAGCCAACCTGGAAGTCGAAGGACTGGAGACTGTCCCGCCAGATGTATATTTGAAGGATGTCAAGATCGACAACAAGGAAACCGTGAAGGCAATGATAGACACCGGGAGCAGCAGTTGTCTAATGAGAGAATCGGTCGCAAGGAGGATCAGCGTCGACATCGAACCAGACTCGACTAGTCTGTACGGCATCGGTAACCAGACTGCACCAGCTGCCAGGACCGTTGGGAAGACGACAGTCGACCTGGAGATTGATGGCATCGTCGGAAGGGAAATCACTGTATTCATTGTCAACGATGATGCCCAACCCTATGACCTATTAATTGGAAGAACATGGACAGATCTGCCTTACGTATCCTTCGCCAGAATTGGTAAAAACTTGCATATTGGCTATTCATCCGAATTTCCGTTTGCTAATCTGCAAGAAGAAATCAAGTCGCGTCGCATCGAACTGAGAGCAACCGAAACTGTTCAGTTGGAGAGCGACTCCATTAACTTTACAAGTGCAATCACAGACGAGGTAAAGGACGGATATGTATTGTTCACAGGAGTAGATGACGCCTGTGTCGATTCCCTATTGGAAGTGGTCGATGGAAAGACGACCGTACCCATCATCTCAGCTGGCAAGGGCAAGTTGAGAGTAAGGAAGAACCAATGTGTAGGGCGAGTTGAACTACTGAACCTTGATGATATTGTTGTTAACCTGGACGTCGCAGAGGATTCGTTTCAGACCAAAAATGAAGAGAAGAGGGAAGGACAAGACCAAATGAAACGTAAGCGCCCCATACTGCCTGAGGACATCAACGTCAATCATTCTCTGACTTCGGAAGAGAGACAAGAAATCCTAGATGTAGTAAACGAGTATAGAGACTGTTTCGCTCTTGGCATGGAGGAATTAGGGTGCACCGATGTCACCAAGATGGACATTAAGGAGGTTGATGGAAGCAAGCCAGTCTGTCTGAGACCGTATAAGACGACTGCAAGTGAACGCGAAGCAATCAGGGAGATTGTCAGAGAGTGGAAGGACAATGGAATAGTCACGGAAACTAGATCACCCTACGCTAGTCCCGTCCTACTTGTGAGGAAGAAAACTGGAGATCATCGACTGGTGGTAGATTATAGGAGACTCAACACTCAAACAGTTAAGGACAAGTTCCCATTACCAAGGATAGACGACCTTCTGGAAGGCCTAAGGAATGCGAAATTCTTCACCACTCTGGATCTGGCGCATGGATATCTGCAGATACCACTGACCGATAAGGCAAAATTAAAGACAGCATTCATCACCCCAGATGATACAGGTCAATTCGAAAGGATGATTTTTGGACTCGCCAACGCACCAGCTGAATTCCAAAGACTGATGCACACTGTCCTAGGTACGCTGCTGAACAAGAAGGCATTCTGCTATCTCGACGACGTGATTATCCCGGCAAAGGATTGGCGGGAGATGATCGAAAGGTTGAGGGAAGTCCTCGAAAAAATAAGATCAGCGAAGTTGACACTGAAACCCTCCAAATGTGAGTTCGGAAGGAGGGAAGTTGAGTTCTTAGGGTATGTCATCAGTACAGGCGGACTTAAGCCAGGCCCAAGAAAGATCAAGGCGATAGAAGAATTTCCAGAACCCAAGAATGTCCACGACATACGACGCTTTCTGGGACTGACGAACTTCTTCAGACGATTTGTAAAGGACTTCGCGAGGGAAAGCAGAACCGCTAAGCAGACTTACGAAGAAAGGTTCACAATTTGAATGGAAGGAAGAACAGCGAAGGTCATTTGGAGGACTACGAAAGGATCTGGTCGAATATCCGGTACTAGCTCATTACAACCCTGAACTCAAGACAGAAGTACATTGCGACGCGAGTGCTGAGGGATTAGCAGGAATGGTGCTACAGATGGACGAAGACTGCAAATGGCGCTTGGTCTACTGTGTGAGCAAGAAGACAACAGAGGCCGAGAAGATGTACCACTCAAGCAAATTGGAGCTGATGGCGATAGTGTGGACCTTGGATCGACTACGTCAGTTCCTCGTAGGAATCAAGTTTACAGTGGTTACAGATTGCCAAGCACTGGTCTACATGAACGCGAAGAAGACTACAAATCCTCAGATAGCGCGATGGTACAATCTGATTCAGGAATACGATTTCGAAATTCGACATAAACCAGGGGAGAAGATGGCCCACGTAGACGAAATGAGTAGAGCTCCAGTCGACGACCCTAGAGACACGATGGAGGAAATCGTGGAGAAAAACCTTGAAGTGTGCCTCACAATCACACTGGAAGAACAAATCTTGATGATTCAGCATTCCGACCCTGAATTGAGAGACCTGATCCAGATCTTTCGAAAGGACCCGTGTGATAGGACAGTAGGAGAACAAAATAGAATTAACGACTACAGGTACAAAGGAGGCAGACTTTTCCGCATGGTGAAAAATGGAGAAGAGGAACGAGCCCTGTATGTTATACCCAAAAGTATGAGGAAAAGCTTAGTTGTCAAATTCCATGATCTAATGGGACATTTTGCGACTGATAGGACTGTCAACAAAATTAAGGAATTGTACTGGTTTCCTTCAATGAAGAGGTACGTTCGACGCCATGTGGCTATGTGTCTCGAGTGTCTATTTAACAAAGTTCCCGGTGGAAAACAACAAGGCTTCCTACATCCCATTAAGTCAGGCAAGAGACCGTTTTCCATCGTACACATGGACCACGTAGGCCCCTTCGTGAGAAGTACAAAAGGTAACCAGGAACTTTTAGTGATTGTCGATAATCTGACAAGATTTGTTCGATTAAGCCCTGTAAGGAAAACATCGACGCAGAACGTCCTGAAGGTAATGAAAAGTTTTGTGAATGATTTCGGACTACCCGACAAGATCATCAGCGACAGAGGGTCATGTTTTACCTCAAGGCAATTTGAAGAATTCTGTCGAGGAAATGGAATACATCATACTCTGAACTCTACGAAACATCCGCAAGGGAACGGGATGGTCGAAAGAGTGAACCGAACAGTATTGTCCACTATAGCAACCAGTATCGAGGATCCGCGACGGAAGGATTGGGACCTGAAGATCAAGGAGGTAGAGCGAGACCTGAACAATGCGGTGAACAAGACGACGAATAAAACACCGTTCGAAACACTCCACGGCTATTCCCCTCGATTCCACGATGGGATACTTAGAAGATTAGCCGACGAAGACGTGGACCCATGGACCGAGCCGGATAGAATTCAAGAGAGTGTGAGAACCCAAATTGAGAATAAACAAGAAATTATGAAGACATACTACGATAAGAAGAAGTGCCGTACAATCCAATTCGAAGTAGGAGAAATTGTAGTGATGAGGCATGTACCCAAAATGACGGGTGAACCAACCAAGGCACAACCCAAATATCGAGGACCTTTGATAATTACCGAGGTTCTGCCAAGCGACACGTATAGAGTGACTCAGTTAAGCGAAAGAACCAGTGGACGGTTCTACACGACAACGGCCCATATCAGTCAACTGAAGTCTTGGCACAGTGAAGAAGATGATTCAGCTACAGAAGAAAGTCCGGACGAGGAGCCAGAAGTATAAGATACCCCCGACGCAACCCACGACGTTCCTGCAACGCAAGGTTCAATCGAGGACGATTGAAATCCAGGAATGGCCGAATGTAGGCGCCATCCCGACCAGAGAGCCACAGATAAACAGATTATAAACGCACAGAATATAGAATCCGAGCTCCCCAGTAGAAGGAATACCCGGAAGACGACGGTACTCTCTGTTATATGTGTTGTTCACTATTATGATTTTGTTTTAATAAACGCTACTAAATTATTTCATTGGATCCTCTCTTTCTTTTTCCCAGTAAGAAACGCCTACGGAAGCCAACAGTTGTTTCCAGAGCGACGCCGTCATACGGTCGGGTCTCTCACCCCTATCCGCGATGTAGGCATCCGTGGCGCCCCGTGGTCCGACTTGCCTTCGTCCGTGGTCTTCCTCTACTTCTTGGAGCTACCATCTAGACCTGCCTCTGTCTCTTGCTGTCCCAGTGCGGGAATCCCATCACTCACCCACTACCACGACTGCCCAGCACATTCCACCTCGGGATTACTACAGAACCCGTTAAAGTCGACAGGATGACTGAGGACAGCACCATGCAGAGGATGACGGAGGCCGAAGACGAGTACGTCGCGGATGCCCTCACCAACATGCAGCCCCACTACGAAGACCTAGTAGGCCGCCTAACAGACGCCATTCGGGGACTAGCCATGCCTCGTGCGGAGGAAGCCCTCATCTCCCCTTTCGACGGATCCCACGTAACAAACGACCTTCTTCCAAACAGCCATCTCCAGAGATCAACTCCAGCCAGCATCAGCCATTTCAAGGTACTTTATACTTTGTTTCTGCCATTTTCCCCATAAACTTTATTCTTATATTTTCACCTTAAGCATTTTAAAATCAATTATAACCTTTTTTATAACATTTTTATTCAAATTTTAAAACTTTCACACTCTCATTTATCATTTTTGCTTTATTTTAATCAAACTATAAATTTTAATTCATCATTTTCAATTTTATTATTTAAAATATTCAATCACGCATTTTTGCCAATTTACTAATCTTACATGCCTTTCTTAAAGTCACCTAAAATGGCATTATCCAAATATGCAACTTTCAATTTTACATAAAAAATCATATTATATTTTAATTACTCTAATCATATTTTCTAAACTTATTTGTGTGTGTTTTTTTAATACCTTATTTATGGCCATAGTATTAATAATTAAATTTATTACACTCTTTATTTTGCTTGACCTATTACTATTCAAATTGATATTGCTCAATATTTAAAAGTTTTAAGAACTAGTCCTAGATTTGTATTTTTATAAATATCAATTTTAAATTATCTCGTCTCAAAATGTGCGTCCCATTTTTCCCACAATTACAAATACAACCATAAATGTAGTATGCGAAAACTAAATATCTTTCCATAAAATTTCCATACCCCATTGCATTTCATTCCTATCTGTGTTAAATTGTTAATTACAAAAACTACCGAATTTTGTACCCATGCCATAACCTTTTATCTTAAAATATTTCGTAAATTCATCATTTTATAATTTTTCTAAACCTAATCACCACTAATAATCTCCAATCAACATCTTAACGCAAAACTTACTGAGAAACTAAGGTTATTGCGCCTAGAGAATCCCAGAACCTCGTGGATGAAGTTAATCAAGATAGTTACTAATAAATATAAAGACACGCCCCCTACTATAACATCACAAAATTGAAAATTCCCCGAGTTATGTAATGATATAAATCCCAGTATAGTAGAAACTAGCAATACAACGTACAAATGACAGTCATGACAAAGAAACAATTAAATCCCCAAAACGGCGTCCATCGCCACGACAATATTCCAATCTTCAACCCAACGACAAACAAATCAAGGACGCACTGATCTCCCCCTAATTGTTTTTTCTTATACTTCGTCTTTCCCTCCCTACTTCTAAAGGGGTGGAATGACCTTGTTACATCATTAGCATCCATCATTAGCAGATAGCCCTTCTTACTTCAACACTCTTACCTGTCAATCAATCAATTATAGACCTTCCATACTTCTCTCGTCTCTTGATCATTTTCCATTGGCCTTCTATGCCTTCGTTCTAACCACCCCTCGTCCATCGCAGAGTTCCTGTTTGCCGACTTTTTTTATTTACTCCCAGGTCGCCGTCCCAGCATTCTTTATTTCATACTTTTTTCCTCAAACCCGGGTTCAATCAATCACCGACAGCAGTGCAACTCTTGAGACACCATCTCTTTTTAACCTCTCTTAGAAAAATATTCTTTCCCATATTCTCCCATTACCTACCTCTCCTTCGATCTTCACGCCTTTTTGCCCATCTGATCTAATGCTACTTACATAGAATCTTGAGATTGGTGAACCCTGAAAACAATACTTCGCTTCTAAGCTCGTATTGCAGGGCAGGACTCCTGAGATGTCCTTTGCAGAAACCAATTCAGACCTTCTTCCTTTATTTCTCACTGCGTCACTACCTATCGTAACCTTTTGCTTAAGTCAATTTTCTTTTATATTTTTATTTTATCTTTATTATCTCTACGTCTCCTCCTTCCTGTATTACATCCCTGAAACTATGTTGTAAATACTCAAGGCACCTTAAGCAACAAAAAACTGTAATTAGTATACCAACTTTCCCAAATATTTACTTTCGCTATTGTGTGTGTTTACTTTAAATTTATCCTTCCTATGTACTCCTCTTATATATTTTTTGTAGTTTTATAATATTATATCAGTGTGTCACCACTACTCCCCTTTCTCTTTATTTTTATTCTAGTAACTAATTTGTGCCCCAAATTATTTCCCATTTAATAGGTTTACTAGCTTTTTTCTCATTAATTTGTAAATAGACTTACAGTTTTACTAGTTTTGTGGTGTTGGACTTTGTTTTTTAACTTACAGATGTAGATAAAACATTTCACTATTAATCGATAATATCAATTTGTTTATTGACCATCAACATTAATGCCATCAAATACCAATCAACCCTTTATATATTATTACCTTCAATATTTCTATTTTCTTTTTTCATCATGTTTAGACTTAGAATTTTACAACTTCAACTATTTTAGGCACCAATTTGAAAAACCTACACCTAACAATATTTATAATATTTCTTAAACAGATAAAACATTTATCATGTTATTTTTTCTTAATAGATTATCAAAATGTTATTTTTGACGCTTCCCCCTTACAACCTCTAACTCTATCCCATGAACCTTTCCTCCCAATTTTTCACAGCCATCAAGAGATTATTGTTCGTCAGCCATTTTCTTTTTTTTTTTATTGATTAAACTAACTAGAAGACCCTTCCTCGCTGTACATTTCCCAACAGTGAGCTCAGGAGACCCTGTTAGATTTCTATTTTTTTTTTCTCTCATCGTCCGGCTCATCATTTTTTCATTTTTCAACTTTTTCTTTTCACCACACAAGCCGGACACAATCAAAATGACAGCAATAATTCTCTTACACCCACCTCTCCTTTTCCGCATCCTTCAAACCTCCAACCTTCCTAGGGATTCCAGTTCGCCGAACATTTTTGTTTTTTTTTTCATTGATTAATCCGACTGGAACAATCCTTCCTCACTATACCATTCCCAATAATGAGTTCAGGATATCCAGCGCGATCTTTTTATTTTTTTTTCTCATCGCCCGACTCATCATATCAATTCATCATTTTTCAACTTTTCACTTTTTTTCTCTCATCATTCAACCGGGCATAATCATTATGGACAACAGGGATCCCTCTCACCTCTACCTCCCCCTTTTACCTCCATCAATCTTCCCACCCCTTTCCACTGTCTGAGCTAATGATGCAGACGGGATATCTTAGGCCTTCTGTTAATGAAAACAATGCCTCACTTAATCAAGTTCGCATTGCATTGCAGGATGCTTGGGATACTACTTTTGCAGAAACATGCTCAGATACCCCCTTTCCCTTTTTCAACCTTAGCGTCACATTATACGTTCAGTCAATAAACTAACTTCAATTTTTCCTCTCATCTTTTATGCAATAAGATATTATTTTCCTTGTACGATTCATTTTACCATATTTACCATTTTGTATTATAAACTTCCTCATTTTCTTTTATCAATTATTTTGTGCCTTTTTATTTTTATAACCTTGATTTTTATTTCATTGATACACCACCATTACAACCTCTTTCTCTTTTTAACTTATAGCTTAATAATAATTTTAACTAATTTGTACAAAAATTATTTCTTTTATTTTTTATAATAGGTTTGTTAGGTTATCATTCATTACATGTCATCCCCCCAACCAAACCTACATCACCGGGGACACATTCTGTAGTATATTTTGACATAGATAGATCACAGCCTTCTTCTAATATTTATTATATCCCCATATCTGTATATAAAAATATGTATCAAACATGTAATAATGGAAGTGACAATGAAACAAAGAAGGGGTAAAGGTAGACCAAGACGACACTATAGTCCAGACGACGCCATGGACCAGACAACAGGTGTTTATGATAATGAGTTCATCCTACCCCCCCCCGTCAGCAGGTGGCCGACACGTGGCCAGACATAATTAATAACCCAGCGCTTGACAGGTGGCGTGATTACGGGATCCAATCAGAACTCGTCAGAGGCCAATATATAAGGTCCCCCAAGATGGGACAAAGTTAGTTGTTCAGTTAATTGTTTCCAGAGCGACGCCGTCATACGGTCGGGTCTTTCACCCCTATCCGCGATGTAGGCATCCGTGGCGCCCGTGGTCCGACTTGCCTTCGTCCGTGGTCTTCCTCTACTTCTTGGAGCTACCATCTAGACCTGCCTCTGTCTCTTGCTGTCCCAGTGCGGGAATCCCATCACTCACCCACTACCACGACTGCCCAGCACATTCCACCTCGGGATTACTACATTTATATAAGCCCTTCAGCACTTATGCACAAATAACATTTTTTAAGCCT
>CP092872.1:75171050-75212770 GCA_030710605.1 Cordylochernes scorpioides
CAATATCGACTAAAACAAGAATCAATTCTATCAGATCCTCACTCAAGCTTCTAGACTCAATGGCTCTGTCAACCTTGCTCTACGCAGCTCCAATTTGGGCAAACAACCAAAAAAACTTGGTTAACAGGGTATAAGACAATTTCTTAAGGAGACTTCTAAATTTACCCAGATATACTCCTGGTTTTATTCTACGTATGGAGTGCGGAAGAACGTCACTGGGAGTTACGGTGCTGAAACTTACACTCGGGTTCTGGCTTAGAATTCTAAAAATGAACAGCAGCCGACTCCCCCATATATGCTTAGCTCAACTATATGAGATATCAAGAAATATATATGTAATAATGCGTTGAGAGCCTGTCGACTAGTTGTAATATTGTGTTGGTGTTTGGTAAGCCTGTTGTAGAACCTCGTCGACTCTCGCTATAAGTTGTGGCAACCGAGGGTCAAACCTGTAGTAACCGCGAGGGACAGTCAGGGGTGGAGAGTTTTCCCGTACCTCTCTGCACCTTGTAGGATCTTTAACAGTTCTCACAGGGTACAGGCAGTCGTGGTCGAGGCAGAGTGGAAAACTGGGGAATGTCCACACACACAAAAAACGAAGCGACACGTTGTAGAAGGGAAGTTCCTTGAATAGATAAAAAGCGAGCCAAGAGCAAAGATGGAGATCGAGAAGTTTTCTTACTGTTTTACATCGTCGATGAGTTGGTGACAACCGGCGACACGCAGATGGGGAACTTACTGGAACTCAACTGAACTGGCTGTTGCTACGCGGCCTTTTTATACGACCGCCCTGACTAAGAGAATTGGGTCATGCACGTGTCGATGGACACCGGACACTGGCGACAGACTGTCGGGGTCCAATCTATCTTTAGAAGTCACTTGTGATTCTCTCTTTGGCTCTTAACTTAGCTTTTAATCTATTATATTTTATTTATTCATCCTCAGTACATTACATCTGGAGATACAAGGACACACGTCAATTATGCGTATAATTAGTTGTAGTTTATAATTAGTTCTATATACAACATGACAAGCTTGTTATATGTATTACATAATATAGGGTTATTGGTTTAAATTATCATAGATGGGCCCCGTGAGTGAAAGGGTTTATCCGGGTTTAAGCGGGTAAAGCCTCTCTAACACAGGTAAGTAATTAGAATTTATTTTAATTAATTAAAACTGTGAGGGAAAAGGGCTATAACAAGATGTTTATTTGCCTATATCTGAAAATTATAAAAATAAAACTTATGTTTAATTTAAAAGTTATGATATCCATTATAAAAGAGAACTGTAGGTAAACCTTTGTTTGCTAAAAAAAATAATGATGATGTTCTAAGAGATTATTGGCGGGCGTTGGAAAGGGTTAGGGGTTGAAGAATATGCAATTGTAAGTGTTGCACAGACAATCAAATACTGAGATCCAGGTGCAAAGCGAGGATATAGACTTGTGCGTCTTCCTAGGCAATGTTTCACCTGCGATCCTGTATAAGGTTACAGTGCTTTGTCACAATTGTAGGGTTATTGGGTTGAAAAGTTGTTGAAGAAAAAGACTTAATATGATTGAAAGGGGTGGTAGAGCCATGCGATAAGTAGAATTGTTGGAGCGACAGTAGGTGGTCTGACTTGACTTGAAATCAAAGGTTGATTGTGGTCCGCTAGAGCTGAAAAAAATTGAAAGTTGAAAAAAAGTGAACGCTTGGTGCATGCGTTGGTGATGTGCTCTGCGGATGATTGAAATAAACTTTTGAAACGTGTTCAGACCAAAAAGTCGAGACTTGTACTTCTGGGGAACGGTGGTTTTCAAAGAGTTTGTTGAATTACGAAATCAAAAGAAAAATTGTCAAGCAGTGCTGTCGTTTCTACTATCGTTCGAAGCAATGGCTGAAATAGGTAGTGAGAAAGTATAGGGAATTAGTTAGTAAGTAGGATTATTGAAAAACGATTGTTGTAGATGCCCGATAGTTGATGATAAACATTGTCATATAATAAAGTTATTTAAACAAAAATATAGTGAATAAAAAGATAGAAATATGATTGCGGATAACAACAGTATAAGGGGATAAAATCAAACAGGTAATATACAAAAGACATAATAATGAATTAGCAAAATATAAAAGATATAATAATTAGAATTAGTAATATATAAAAGATATAATAATGAATTAGCAAAATATAAAAGATATAATAATTAGATAAATGTTAAGTAGTAACAAATGGAGCAAAAAATGTCTCTTTTGAAGAAAAGTTAAAAGAAAGCAAAAAATATTCGTTCCTGAAAAAAAAAGAAAGGAACATATTCACACAATGTCTAGGTGTAGGTCCAAGATTATTGGTGTCTTCAGTTTGACCTATGGGGAGGCAATGTGGCCCTATGTCGCTTTGGTCCGGTCTGAGAAGTTGGTCTTTGCCAGATCTTCCCGATTATATTATGTGAGACCAGACGGGGAGCGATCTTGATCCCTAAAAATGATGTAGTGTAGTGGAAGATGGGGACTTTGGATACATGAAGTGTATAGTGCATGTCTTAGGCGCTAAAAGATTGCAGAGCGTTTTATACAGTTTGGTCTGCAAAATTTTTAGGTGAGCCTACCCAAACGCCGGCTTGTTACGCTTGGGAAAAAAATCATTTAAACTATTAATTTAACAGATCTTTTTTCCATGTAACATTGCGTTACCTATGGAGAAATGAGAGGTTAAATTCTTTTTTATTCCTAACGAATGAGCCGGTAATGTTGTGTTTGTTCATATTAAAAGCGTACCCAAAAGTCATATAATTGAATGATTGTTCTTTTGCGTCAAAAAAATTCCACACTGGGCGTGCAAACAATGTAAAAGTTGTAAAACACACGATGATAATTAAAGATATAAAGTTTAATGATATTTTTTTCAATATTAAAATTCAAATTAATAAGTGAATTGGGTAATTATTGGTAAGTCAATTAGTTTTAGGTGCTGCAATCTATCCATTCTGTGAGCTGTGCCACGAGTTTCAAGTACAGGCGAACTGGGCTTGGAGGTGTTATGTTAACCTGACGCCGCTGCAACTGTTTATTGATGTTTGTGAGTCACCCTGCTGGCTATGGGAAAATCTCTCTGCCTTCCACTTGTTTCCTGACCTAATTGAAAATACTGGGATTTAAATGTAAAAAAGGCTGTGAGCTTGTAGGCGGTATAATTCGGAAATATTGTGTTTCAAAGATATCTGGAGTCAAATGATTGAATTCAATGAAATATACATCTTGAGGCAATCGCTGTGGGTGTTGAACGAATCGGGGCTGTGGAGGTGTTATGTACAACACATCCTCTGTGTAATATTTTAATTTATTGACATGTATGGTGTCACTATCTCTATTCAGGGGCTGATTTGGGCGATCAATTCGAACGACATTTGGTGAAATTATTTCAATTATTTTGTGGGGTCCAGTAAAATATGGTGCTAATTTACCTGTGTCGGGATGTCTGTAATTTTTTACCAAAACAAGATCATTCTCTTCGAAATGTGGTGTTCTGTGCTGCTTATCAAATGTTTCTTTATCTTTTTTATGTTTATTTTGAGTACGAGAGCTTGCTATCTCTCGAGCTATATTTATCTCGGGATATGGGTTAAGATGAGTTCTTAGATCTGGGGGGATAACATTGAACATTAAGTAGGTAGGTGGAAAACTTGTGACAGAATGGGGTGTGTTATTGTACGTCTGAGTGACGCGTTTAACTAGTTGAGTCCAGGAAGCTTTCGGATTTTCTAGATAAGCTAGTCTGAGCTTGCCTGTAATGGTCGCATTTAAGCGTTCTATTAAACCGTTTGCTTGTGGATTATTGCTGGTAGTTAGAAGAGGTTGTATACCATGCATTATTAGAAATTTACGGAATTTTTCTGAGGTAAAAGCGGGTGCTCTGTCAGATAACAGACGTTTTGGAGATCCTTGCTGTAGTACAGTCTTGAGGGTTTGAATGTACGTTAGGGTACTGGTGGACTTTGATGGAAAGGTCCAAGCATATCGCGTTAAATGATCCACTATTACGTGTAGATAGGTCTTGGAGTGTCCATATTTCGAAAATCCAGCTATGGTATCTATAGAGATTAAGTCGAATGGTTGTTGAGGTGGTGGAATTTGTCCGAGGGCACCATAGGGTTTACCTTTGGGCCTTTTAATGATTTGGCAGGTGTGACACGACCTGACAAATTTTTCTATAGATTTAGAGATACCTTTCCAGTAGTACTGGGTAGTAATTATGCGGGTCATCTGAGAGATGCCTGGGTGGTTATATTCTTGGTGAACTTTGTTCATGAGAGTATGTTGCAGGGTTTCGGGAATTATTATTTTAGTTACACCTTTTCGGGTAATGGTATGTAAGCCGTTTGTATCAATGTTGAAGGGGGATGCTGTTGGTTGATGCTGTTTTATAATATCAGTACTGATAAATCCTACAAAGGGGTTTCTTGAGAGTAAATCTGCCTCATACTGTTGACTGCCTTTGATGTAGTGTATTTCGTAATTATAGGTAGATAGTCTCAGGCTCCATCTAAATAGTCGGCCTGACGGATTTTTTTATAGTTTTAAGCCATTGTAAAGCTTGGTGGTCTGTGTATATGGTGAATTTTATACCGGTGAGGTATATTCGGAATTTGTCTACACTTTCGACGATGGCGAGGCACTATTATTATTATTGCGTATGATATTGTTTTTTACAGCACAATACAACAATGTTGGCAAGTTTCTCTAGAGTGGAATGTCGAGGTGACGAGGCGAGGCACTCAAGTTCGGAAACGGTGTAGTTTCTCTCATGTGCCCTAAGGGCGCGGCTAAAATATTGCACAGGATGTATTTGTCCGTCTGGGTGTACCTGTTTGAGTATGCCGGCAATCCCTTGGGTGGATGCGTCGCAATAAAGGCGGCATGGTAAACCGACTTGATACAAGTGTAGTACTGGTTTACTGGTTAAACTCTCTTTGAGAGTGGTGAAAGCTTGTTGACAGTCTGTGTTCCAATTCCATTTTACATCCTTTTTAAGTAGTTTATTTAAAGGTGCTCGTAAGCGGGCATAATCTGCTATAAACTTATTATAAACGTTTACTGCTCCTAAAAATGATTGTAGTGTTTTTTGATTGTTAGGTGGTTTTATTGCATTTATAGTATCAAGGTTGCGCGTCTGCGGTGCATAAGTACCTGCGGTAACAGTGTATCCTAAGAAATCTATTTTTGTTTTAAAAAATGAACATTTATTATAATTAAGTTTGATGTTTTCGTGTTGACACACTGTTAGAAATTGTTGTAGGTGTTGTAGATGATCCTCTAGGGTGTCAGAAAAAATAATGAAATCGTCGAAGTAATGGGTAACAAAATTTAGTTTATATTTTTGCATGACCTGGTTTATGGCACGATGCTATATCTGTGGTGAATTTTTAAATCCGTAAGGAAGTCTACAAAATTCGTACTGACTATCTAACGTCACGAAAGCTAGTAGATTACGTGAGTTAGGTTCTATTTCCACTTGCCAATATGCGGATGCTATATCTACAGAAGAGTAATATTTGGCTTTTGACAATTTGTCAAGAATGGTTTCTATTAAGGGTAAAGGATGTACGTCTGGAGCGATGATTTCATTAAGTTTTCTGTAATCAATACAGAAACGCTTCGTTTGGTCACGTTTGGTAACAAGCGTTATGGGACTGGCATAAGGTGAAACTGACGGGGCAATGATTCCATATTGGAGCATTTGTTCTATTTGGGTTTGTATTTCTTGTTGGTCGTGTAGTGGCACTCTATATGGGCGTAATGCTATTATTTTATCTGTGGTGGTATTGATTTTTACCGGTGGTATGTTCAATTTGGGCACATTGTATTTATTAGTAGAGAACACTTGCGAGAATTCATATAGAATTCGGTGGAGTTCGTGTGGACAATGTTCTAACTGAGGTGCCGCATTAGAAGGTATAGAAATCTCAATATCATGGGTAGGAGAAATAGTGGGTGATACAATAGTGGGGGAACATATAATTGGGGTAGGGTCCGCCACGTGTAAACAGGACTGGTGCGCGGGGAAAGTGGTAAACATATCAGTTTCCCTCGGTTGAGTGGGACATAAATCCTGTTTGCACTTGGTGAACTTATAGACATTCGTTGGGAGAGCATCATTATTTTGATAAATTTTGAGATTATTAAAATCTATAATTAATTTAAATATTTTAAGGGTATTAATAGATAAAATACCAAAAGGTAGTGAAGCTTCTACTATAAAAAATTTTAGTTTTTGGGTGAGGTTACCGATTTTAAGTTTTAAAAAAATATATCCAAGGGTATTTACATTGTGGGCTATTGCATTTATAGTTAAACTGTACTGATGGATAATAATTTTATATGGTAATCTATTTTCTATGGTTCTTAAAATATCTAAGTTAAGTAGGTTTATAGATGCTCCCGTGTCTATTAAAAAGGGCAAGTTTACATTTGGTGACAATTCAGTCCATATTATTAATTGTTCAACGAAAATAAGTTTCAGGTTTTCCTACCGTTGAGCTGCTCGCGGGGCTTGCAGAGTCGTCTTGGCTTGCAGCTTGGACTTGGGGAACATGGCTCGGAGGTTGGACCTTGGGCTGGGTGTGGGTACCACGTTTTGGTACAGTGGTTGTGTGTGGTCGGGCGCTGTAGACTGGGCGTGTTTGGTCCCGTGGGAACCGTTGTACACACTGGGAGTGCCAGTGCATGGCATTGCAATACTTGCAAGGCGAGGGGGGAGGTGTAACTGGGTATGTTACACGTGATGGCCGCTGGCTGTTGTACCGCGGTGGTGGGTTGTGGTAGGTGGGGTGTGGAGCCTTGTCTACTTGGCGCTGGTTCACTGCACTGGTGGCACACTGAGTTATTCTTGACACTAGGTCGAACCATTCCTTAATGGTGTTGGGCTGCACAGTTGCGACTAATCGCTGGTCTGCGACGGGTAGTCCGTCGGTCAGAGATTCAATTAAAATGTCGGCGGGTAGGTCGAGTTTCATACCCATAACAGTTTTGTTTTGGTAGTAGTTTTCTAGGGACATTTGGGGTGTCATTTTGATTGCCAAAAAGCGTGCAAACGACGCTTCTGTCGTTGCTGGGAATAAGTCTATCAATCTCTGGCGGGCTTCAATATAATATAACCTATCTAACCGTAGGCTTCGGAAATATTGGAGGGGCTTACCTTGTAGGTAGCAGGGTAATTTGCGTAGGCGATCTGTGTAGGTCAGTTCAGTTCGGTCTGCTTGGGCATCGAAGTTGTCGAAAAAGCTTTGGGCTTCAAAAGTACCATCGTATGGACTTACGTCTATCTCCCTTGGAGATCGGGCTACTAGTAACTTACTCAGGGCATCGGCGATCTGTGTCAGTGGGTCTGCGGAGGTATCTTGGGGCGGCGACGTTTCCTCCTCTTCCAATGTCGTTTCTTGTTTGGGGATAGTTTGTTCGGCTGTATCGTTGGACGGGTTGGTTTGCTCCTCCATCTTGCTTCTTGGCTCTTTTCTATCTGGACAGTCTTTACCTTCTTCGTTGTGGTCTCCTTCGTTGTGGTAATCCTGTCGACTAGCTGTAATAATGCGTTGAGAGCCTGTCGACTAGTTGTAATATTGTGTTGGTGTTTGGTAAGCCTGTTGTAGAACCTCGTCGACTCTCGCTATAAGTTGTGGCAACCGAGGGTCAAACCTGTAGTAACCGCGAGGGACAGTCAGGGGTGGAGAGTTTTCCCGTACCTCTCTGCACCTTGTAGGATCTTTAACAGTTCTCACAGGGTACAGGCAGTCGTGGTCGAGGCAGAGTGGAAAACTGGGGAATGTCCACACACACAAAAAACGAAGCGACACGTTGTAGAAGGGAAGTTCCTTGAATAGATAAAAAGCGAGCCAAGAGCAAAGATGGAGATCGAGAAGTTTTCTTACTGTTTTACATCGTCGATGAGTTGGTGACAACCGGCGACACGCAGATGGGGAACTTACTGGAACTCAACTGAACTGGCTGTTGCTACGCGGCCTTTTTATACGACCGCCCTGACTAAGAGAATTGGGTCATGCACGTGTCGATGGACACCGGACACTGGCGACAGACTGTCGGGGTCCAATCTATCTTTAGAAGTCACTTGTGATTCTCTCTTTGGCTCTTAACTTAGCTTTTAATCTATTATATTTTATTTATTCATCCTCAGTACATTACATCTGGAGATACAAGGACACACGTCAATTATGCGTATAATTAGTTGTAGTTTATAATTAGTTCTATATACAACATGACAAGCTTGTTATATGTATTACATAATATAGGGTTATTGGTTTAAATTATCATATATATATATATTTTTTAGCTTATCCCTAGTACACGTGGTACAGGCCATGATAATCATGGTGGGTAGTTAGCGACTGCTTTTTACTGTAAGCGCACCACATGTCTACACATGTGAAAGCAGTTCGACTTTGCACTTACAAATGTGCCAGAGCCCCGTTTGGTTACTTGCACTCGCTGGTGGGGTTGGACTTTTGCAAGAATCGGGGGGCCATTGGAGCATTTTTTTTTTTTTTTAAACAGAAAAAAGTGTCAAATGCGGGGATCGAACCCGGGTCGTAGTGGTCGTAAACCAAACGGTTTAACCAGCCTTCCACCGACCCCCCATAATATATATATTGGACTTGCGGAAAGTTTGGCCAACATACTCAACTCAGCAGGATTTTCTTGGTTAATTAACTGCAACGATGCAAGGATTATCCGGCAAGAAATACCTTTAATAACTAAAATTGCAATAGAACAATCTATTCAAAGTGACCAGGCAAAAATAGAGAATTCTAAATTCTACCCTCACTATAAGTATTTACACAGTTCATTCCGAATTGAAAACTATTTACTTAGCAACTTTCCATTCCCAGTAAAACGCTATATCGCACAACAGAGAATACTATATTCGTTTTTCAAGGAAAACCATACAAACATTTTCAAAGAGGGTGATAAGATTTGTGATATCTGCAAAGAAAATATGGAAACTGAACTATCTCATTATATCTATGAATGCCAAGATATTAGTGAGGAGAGAAGGACATTCTTTTCAATGGTAGACACCAGCCAACTTAGGTCAATCCAAATGATGTTAACCAGTGCCCAAACAAGCAGACTAGTTGCTCAGGCCCTATATAATTTTTACAAGGCAGTAGGTGTAAAGAGGGAGAAAAGAGAACTTGGAAGCTATTGTTCTTACACCTCAGAATGATGACGAAACATCGAGCGGTCGACCTTTCATATTAATTCTTACTTTTCCTTATTACTAATAATTTTATATAGTTGCGGAACTACTGGTTTCCTGTGCTGCTCTTTTCCTGATATTGCACCTTGTACGGAGAATCTGTATAAGACTAATGTCTTAATAAAGGCTTTGTGTGTGTGTATCCCTGAATCAGGAGCCCTTACAGGGTACAAGGTATCAGCCGGCCCAACTGAGTCCAGGTTTTTTAGTGAGCTTGTTACTGCTCCCCCTCCTCCTTTTTCATCTGGGCTTGGGACTGGCAAAGGCGGTTTTCGGTGACAGTGTTGTTTGGCTATTACAGAAACGTCACACACTATTTATTGGAATTTGGTCTTATTACCTTATAGTTCTAATCTATAATCTAAATTGTGACTTATCAAAAGAAAAATAATTTATCAAACCGACCTAAGTTCTGTGAATTTACAGAGATGATAATTAGATTTCATAGTTTTTTTTCTGTCTTATTTTGACAAAAAACTTGCCTTTTCTAAAAAAGATATTATTCCTCTTGGCAAATTTTCTACCAATGTTTTACTTTTATTAAACAACATGTATACCATTTGTAGATCAACAATGAAATTGTTTTCAGGTTTTTTAAATCCTTTTCAAACTCGTAGAAAAGCCAAGTCCTCACACACAGTTTTGTTTTATCTTTGAAACAAGAAAATGATTATTCTTTGAGTGTGAAAGCTTATAAAAAAATAGGAACTTACCCTCTATTATTAATTTTGTTTATTTTTCTTTGTCATCTGTTTTTTCACAAGTTGAATCTGGTTAGAACGATATATGTAAATCAGATGATTATTTTTTTGCCTTAAATACGAGGTAATTAACTCATTTCTTTCTCTATATCTAAAAATGTTTAAAGTTTAATAAATTAATTTTATACAACAACAACAACAAAGCCTTTATTTAGGGCCTCTCGCCCGATACAGGATTCGCCAGTTCACAAGGGATGGGGAGAACACTGTGTGGCCTTTTTCCGGGATATAGTCTTGTGGAATCCAAATATCGCCATCGCTATATACCTATTCTTTGATATTTCATTAATTAGTGCCGGAAATGAAGGACAAAGTTGCCCCGTTTTATCATTTAGTCTTCGTCTTTCCTCAGACAGAGCAGCACAATCAAATAAGTAGTGCAACATCTCCATTGTTATTCCTGATCCACAGAAAGTGCATTTCAGGTCTTCACGCCTCATTAAAATCAGATGGTGTTCTCTGAAAAAAATTGAAAGGTTCTAAATTGTGCGATTAATCTGATGACAGGAAAAGGGAGTTCACTTAAGAAATATTCTTCGGTGGTAAACGTTGTATATATATCTCTATAGTGGGAATATAACTTTGGGTTATTCTTGTTAAGTCATTTTGTATTGTTTGCTCTATCGCAGTTCTTAATATTCCTGGGATATCATTCCTTAGTGAATCAGGATCATTACAATAAGTAAGCCACGAGGATCCGTTATTATTGAGTAAATTGCTTAATTGTTTTATAAACTCAATGGGCGCACCTGTAGCACAGGATATTTGCCTCATTCTATTTAAACATATTCGAGGCAATCTATTTGTATCCATACTCAGCACCCTCAGCCAGTATTTCAAGGTCAATTTCAGAGCTGTTATTATTAATGAGACGCGGCCTGTTTCTGGTCTCATTATGTATCCTGGTGTATATCTAGGCAAATTCAAGAACCTACGAATAAATGTATCTTGTATATGATCTAATAAATCTTTATGCTCTGTTGCCCAAATTGGAGCAGCATACATCAAAACAGCCATCACAATAGAATCAAACAGTTTCATTGCAGAGTTTAATGAATTAATTTTTGATTTTGCTAATATTGGGGTTGTAGCATTTATTGTCGCAAGTGCTTTTCCTTTGAAAAAGTTTGCGGCTTGAGTGGTTTTAGTTGTACTAACCAGAGGGTATCCCAAGTAATTATATCTTCTTGTTACCATCAGAGGTTTACCATTCCAGTACCATCTATCTTCCCTTGAGGGTTTACCACCATTGCGAAATACCATAACCTTCGATTTGGACTCGTTCAGTGTAATATAGTTCTCACCAAGATATTCTTTCAATATATTAATCTTTTTTTGGAGGTTTATCCTCGACTCCCCTATAATAGCAATATCATCTGCATACATCAGCAGGTGAACATCACCAAATTCCGGAAGGTATACACTCGTCAGATCTGAGTTGTCATACATTTTAATCAGGTCCGTCATGAATAATATAAAAAGTAATGGCGATAGTGGCTCTCCTTGTAAAACGCCCGAATGTATCTTAATATTTTCTGTAATTAATCCCCTCCATCTGACTGCCACAGTCGCCTGTTCGTAGTAATTTCTAATTGTGTGTATAAATTGATAGCTCACGCCCAGATTGGTTAATTTCTTCCAAAGTAATGAGTGAGGAACTGTATCAAATGCTTTTCTCAAATCAACAAAAAATACATATAATTTTCCTCTCTTTTTCCTCAGTGATAGTTGTATTAGAGTGGTCAATGTGAATATCAGATCCACACACGATCGACCCCTTCGGAAACCCGCCTGATTTTCTGGAATGACGTTACTTCTTTCTACCCATTCATTTAGTCTTGATCTTAGTATTGTCATAAAAAGTTTCGATAAATTGCTTATCAGTGCTATACCACGATAATTTGAAGGGTTGTCTTTGTCACAGCTTTTAAAGATTGGATGTATGATCGATTTAGTCCATATTGTAGGATAGTGTCCCATTATCAGAGCTCTAAAATTGTTCTAATAAACCCATGTATGAGTGTTATTTCATTGGGGATGTCATCAGGTCCACTTGCCTTGTTATTTTTCAAATCTCTGATTGCCCTGCCTATCTCTTCAGAAGTTATCTCTGGATCAAGTATTGGATCACTCAGCGAAATCCTCACTTCTATATTACAAATATTCTCTTTTTCCTCAATACTCATTAATTCACAATAAAATTCGTGCCATTCCTGTACAGTAATTTCTCCTTGAATTTTTGTTGCTCTTTTAAATAATTCCTTCCAAAAGGACTTTGAATCTTTTATATATCTCAATATTTCTTGTTTTTCCTGAATATATTTCTTTCTTTTATCATCTAATAAACCGAGATATTTCTTTCTATGGAGAGCATAGCTTTCAAGGTCTTCCTTTCTGTTGGTTCTATGGTATTCCTTCAGACTTTCTTTTGTTAGCTTTTTCATCTCGTAACAGTTTTTGTCAAACCATGGTTTAGATTGTCCGGGGGCACCCTTAGTTAAGTACATTATTCCTGATGTTGACATTGCCTCAATAATTGTTTGAGTGAAAGTATTTACGGAGCTATCGAGATTTGATATTTTTACTACTTGCAATTCCTTTAATTCCTGTTTAAATGTCTTAATTCCCTCAGCTGTCCATCTGTATCTCGTAACACCATATTCTTCTACCTTCAATTTATTTTCATAGGTGTTTTGGACTGTTATCTTCAGGGTAAGAGGAAGGTGATCTGAATACATCTGAGTTTCTATCCTGAAGTCTGATATTTTTTCCAGTATTCCTTGTGAAACTATGCAACAATCAATAGTTGATGAGCCTCTCTCCGAAACATATGTAAAGTCTCCCTCTCTGTCTCCTGTTGATCTTCCGTTGATTATTGTAAGCGAATTGTCCTCGAGAAACTCGAGAAGTCCTTCAGCCAGTGGTGAAATTATTAGATCTCTCGCGTTTCTTTCGGAAACTAAAGAGAGTTGAAGATTTGTTGGATTATACAGTCCCCCGAGCCCTCCAGTTCTAATATTTAAATCCCCAATTAGAATTAGTTCTTTCCCGTCAGTTATCTGTTTTTCCATATATTTAGTTAATCTAACTAAGTTATTCTGGTACAGTTTGTTTGGAGGGAGATATACAAATATCAAGCAGGTGATAGGTTTGCCAGTTCCTATGTTTTGTGATAAGAAAATCGATATCCAGATGTTATCCTTTTCTGTACTGTGCAACCTGTAATGTCCCCCTTTTTTGACACCCACAATTATTCCTCCTGATCCCCTTTCTGTGGTCTTAGTTGCCGGATGTTCAAAAATTTAGAAATCCTTTAATGTTATATTTGTGATATTTATACACCATGTTTCAAGTAAAGCGAAGATCTCGTAATTTTTAATGTACTCGAGAAGTGGAAAAACAGAGAGCATCCTAAAAAGTCCATTTATATTCCAGCATATTATTGTGTTTACCGTAACTTTTGGTTTTTTAAAGCTAATAGTCTTAAAACATTTTTGTGAATCTTTATTTGTATGTATTTTATTTTGTAGTGTCTGTAAAGTTTCTGAGTTGTCAACATCAATTCGGGGCTGCGTCAACTGCTATGATGTAGAGCCCTTTTCACCAACCACTCTACCGTTAACGACTTCATATTTTTGTCCATTTGCAAGTAGCATATTGTCTCTTAATTTTGAGCGTATTCCTTTTTCAGATAGTTCTCTCTTCTTAGAAATCAGGATGCAGCGTTGTTCTCGGGTCTTCAGAGTGGAATCTTTGTTTATAAAAATTTTATCATCTCTGAATTTGTAGGAATTCCTAAGTAGTGCAATTCTTGTAAATTAATTTTATATATCTGAGAGTTGTCTACAAAAACGATCCAACAATCTTCCCCCCCATTTAGTACAATAAAACTTTCACCAACAGAACCACACCTCTAAAAAAGACAGTTTTCATTGTTAAAATTACCATTTTTATCAATTCACTGCTCTCTGGTAAAAGGACACCTCTCTAGACACTTTGGCTTAATAACTAGGTGTTGTTTTTTAGAGAGATTTACTGCAATTTTGTAGAAGTTATTGTCTTATTTGATCTTAGATCAAAAAGTATATGAAAATGATTTCATCATTTAAAACATTTTACTCTTGTCTGTACTATTTTTCTTATTGAAAGATTGAAGTTTATAATGTTGAAGAAAATGTTCCTAGTGAAACTAGTACAATAGAATCTCTTCTTCTTCTCTCTTATCTCCACTCAATCATATTAGGGTGTCAAGCTTGTAAAGCTTGAGATTTGACAACCATCATGATTGGGTGAAGGAGAATGCGTCTGCCTTTGTCATTAAGACTGGGAGCACTACTCAGTGGCAGGCCAACTTAGCTCCAAAAGAAATGGCCGCCTCTGACATGAGGAACAGACGCCATGTGCAGTCGCTCTTAACATGGAGTACAAACGCTGCTCATCCTGTATCCCTGGATCAGGAGCCTTTACAGGGTACTATCAGCCGGGCCAGCTAAGCCCAGGTTTTTTTATCGAGCTTGTTACTGCTACCCCTCCTCCTTTTTCATCCGGGCTTGGGACCGGCAAAGGCGGAGTTAAATTCTTTCTAAAGGACAATACCTCTAGTTGCTGAGCTATGGTGTCTTTTTGGGAATGTGTTTCTTCTTATATCGTAGAGCTAATGTCTTTTGTAGAGAAGTGTCCTCTCTTGGAAGTTCTACTGTAGCAGTCTACTTCTAACCCAGCAATGTGATCAAGGAGGTTGATGAAGATGTGTTATAAATGGCCATTTTTTGACAGCCATAACCCAAGATTGAATACCATATTCAGTGACCTTCCGATAGCTTCCTTGACCTCTTCCAGCCAAATCATTAATGTTCTTGTTTTTTTATCCCTTTGTGCAAAGATTATATAAATTCCATGAGTTCATACTCCTCAAGCTGTTTGATGATAAGCCCTCTCCCAAAGGTCCTGTTTATTGAATCTAATGCAAGCCAAAATATGTTCTGAAGATGAAGGTGCCAAGCTACATTTTGGGCAAGTGGGGTAGATTTTGTTATTATTTTCTATCTTGAGATGACCTATTCTAAATGTTATTAGTGTTGTTTGATGCTGTCTGAGGTTTAGAGCTCCTCCTTGGTCCACTCCACTGTACCAGCTCATGGCTGTGGACCTTCAAGGTCTGGGTAGCCATTACTACTCCAGGGATGTACCAGCTCATTGGTAAACTTGGAATAAAATTTAAAAAAAAAGTGATCAAGGCCACATCATCACAGTTTGTTTGGACCCTAATGTCAGGACTTGGGATGTTTGCAGAAGAGTCCGGCGGTATTGTTGAACCCCAGGCCTCCCACCCAGAAGAAGGATGACTCCAGCCAGGAGGAGTATCTGGGCAATCCCCTGGAGTTCAGGAAGCTGGTGGAATGCAGCCACCAGCCAGATCATCCTTTAGGGACACAGGAGGTATGGTCCCCTCTGCCAGCCAACATATCCAGGTAAGTGGCTCCCGCAGTCTGTCCACTGCTGGACACTGTGACCTCTGCCCAGGGTCCTGTTGTCCCGCCTTGCTCCGCACTGCTCTGTTCCCCTGTGGCTCCTGGCGGACTCCAAGAGCTCCTTGGTTGCCACGTATGGCCAAACCCGTCTCACCCTCACTGATTCTGGTGGGTCATCATTTTACATTTACAGTAGAGAACCTCTCTGTAAAGGACAACAACAGAGCCAAGGTGTCTTCCTACCAAAGAGCTGCTGATTAATTAAAATAGTCACTTTTGTGATGAAAACAGTCTTTTGTACAGAGTTGTCTTCTAGCAGGAGTGTCCGCTCATGATGTAGGTTCTACTGTATATTTGCAATATGTATCCTTGCACTTTGCACCTAAAAATTTTGAGCCAAAGTTTTTTTTGCTTATCCGTAGTACACGTGGAACAGGCCATGATAATCATGGTGGGTAGTTAGCGACTGCTTTTTACTGTAAGCGCACCACATGTCTACACATGTGAAAAGCAGTTTGACTTTGCACTTACAAATGTGCCAGAGCCCCGGTTGATTATTGATTACTTGCACTCGCTGGTGGGGTTGGACTTTTGCAAGAATCAGGGGGCCATTGGAGCATTTTTTTTTTTTTTGAGCCAAAGTTCTTCAATGGGCCTACAATTCACAAGATTGCAAGCTCGCTAATAGGCCTATTCAAAAGCCTTGTCACAAAAGCTCATCTTTTTAACATGCATAATGATTGTTATTGTTAGTATCCATTGAGTTTGCCTTCTATATGGACAAATATTCTCCAATTTGATCTTTTGGTGTGTGACCATCACCTGACCGGCTTATTTATTGACCTTCAGGTAGCTTCCTTGATCCCTTCTAGTCAGCTCAATACAGCTCAGGGGGGTCGGTGGAAGAGCGGTCCAAACCATTAGTTTTCGACCGCTATGACCTGGGATCGAATCCCGCATTGGGCACTTTTTTCTAATTAAAAAACATTTTAAATACTTATGATATTGAGAGAAATATTTTTTATTTGTTTGTGTGTGTGATTATTGTTTACCCATCTGAGAGAATCCTATATGGGACGAGTGTCCTTAATAAAGGGTTGTTGTTGATTCTCCTTGACATGCCAAGTGAAGTGTTAGCTTGAAAGAAATCCATAGAAATGTGTGGTGGTAGTTGTTGTTTCTTATCCCCTTCTGTAAAGATTACGTGAATTCCATGAGTTTACGCTCCTCAAGCTGTTTTATGATAAGCAGCGGCCTCTCCAAAGGTTCTCTTTAAGTGCATATAATGCAAGCCAAAATGTGCTCTGGAGCTGCAGGTGCCAAGCTAAATTTTGGGCAATTAGGGTCAATTTGTTGTTATTTTCTATCTTCAATGGTTTGAGATGGCCTGTTATAAATCTTGTTAGTGTTGTTTGATGCTGTCTGAGGTTAAGAGCTCCTCCTGGGTCCACTCCACTGTACCAACTGTGCTGTGGTGATGGTGGCTAGGTGTGGTTGGAGCCCAGTCCACCTCCCTGGACTCTCTGAGAGAGGAGCTACTCTCCCATTTCCCTCAGTCCCCCAAGGTAGGAGGTGGTTGCCAGTATCTCACTACCTCAGCTGACATCCCTGTAGATAGTGGAGGAGTGCTGCTGCTCCTACAGACTGGACAGACTCCGTCTGGAGTGTTCCTGGAGTGGAGCCAAGTCCCTCCTGGACTTCCCCCAGCACCACCGGGGCTCTGCCAGACTGGTTGGTTGCTTCACTACCTCCTTGATATCTGCTGTGTAATATACAAGGTTGTCCCAAATGTTCGTAAACACTTGGAAAAAATTGAAATACCAATATTATTCGGAATTATATTATTAGCCGTTATGTATAATGTTTTTTTTTTTGCTTATCCCTAGTACACGTGGTACATGTCATGATAATCATGGTAGGTAGAGTTAGGCGACTGCTTTTACTGTAAGTACACCACATGTCTACACATGTGAAAAGCAGTTCGACTTTGCACTTACAAATGTGTCAGAGCCCCGTTTGGTTACTTGCACTCGCTGGTGAGGTTGGACTTTTTCAAGAATCGGGGACCATTGGAGCATTTTTAAAATATATATATAATGTTTTTGTATTATGTATAAAGTAATTGTATTATGTATTCGCCGTAATAATATATTTCGTCAAGTAATAAGAAAACACAAACTTTTGAGACAACCTTATAGATGGAAATTTTTGCCAGGAGAATATTAATCTATAAAAATAAAGGTCAAAAATAAACTCAAAATAGACGTCAAAGCTCAGACACCATCTCAAGTTCTACAGGCTTGACACTCTGATATTATAATGACTGGGTGAAGTAGAATGCGTCTGCCCCATGTCATTAAGACTGGGAGGACTACTCAGTTGCAGGCCGACTTAGCTCCAAAAGAAATGGCTGCCTCTGACATGAGGAACAGACGCCATGTGTAGCCGCTCCTAACATAGAGTACACCAGAGTACATATCCTGTTGTGGAACTAACACCTACTCACATATTCTCATGCCCAGCAATGGCCGCAGCCTTGCAGAAAATTGACTTAGACCCAGAGCAGCAGCTTTACACACCCAAGATAGTGGATATTGCTGCTGCTGTGATGGAGATGCATGGAGACATCTGAGACTCTTCTTTGGACACGACAACAACAACAACCTGAGTACATAGATTCTTGCAAAAGTCCAACCCCACCAGCGAGTGCAAGTAACCAAACGGGGCTCTGGCACATTTGTAAGTGCAAAGTCGAACTGCTTTTCACATGTGTAGACATGTGGTGCGCTTACAGTAAAAGCAGTCGCTAACCACCCACCGTGATTATCATGGCCTGTACCACATGTACTAGGGATAAGCAAAAAGAAGTACACCCTGATATGACTGAGTGGGGATAAGAAAGATGTGTGGTGACAGGTGATGGACTCGACCTCCATGGAGAACCCACTGTTATCCTCTCTCTACCAGGAACTCTGTCTGCTCCAGGTAAGATGGAAGAACCAACTCTATCAATTCCCTTTTGATTTTATCCTCTATTGCTCTCTGTCAGGAGATTATTCATTCCTATTATAAAGATGACTGACATCGTATCGTGTTTGGGATGTAATACGTACAGTGGGCCACAGCATTTGATCACAAATAAAATTATCTCTCCTGTTTTAAATATCTTTTGTTTCTATGTGTTGTTTTGTTCTGATATGGTTTTAGTCCTGGATTTCTTATCCTCCTTTTTTTTTTTAAGTTCTTGTAATGGTAAACTTAACAACAACAACAAAAAAAATGTATAATAAATGAAAATAAGACCTAATCCAAATAATTTATTAGTGTGTGACGTTTCGGCAACAACATTGTCACCATCATCAGACAATAAAGTCATTTATTCTTTTGTCTGATGATGGTGACAATGCTGTTGCCGAAACGTCACACACTAATAATTTATTTGGAGATTAGGTCTTATTTTATTTTATTATAATCTATAATCCAAATTGTGCTTTATCAACAAAAAAAATTATTATTTATTAAAGAACTGCTACCCTAGTTAATATTCCTATTAAAAAAAAATAAATCCAAAATGCTAAAATTTAAAGGCTCGAAAATTATTGTACAACATTTTATTACAATAGAACCTCCATGAAAGCGCACTCCCGCTAAAGGACATCTTTTTACAAAGGACAGTTTTCAACATTATTATTCTTGCTAGGTAGCGTTTGTCTGGTAAGATGACAACTCTTCCTAAATGACACTTCGGCTCTGCAAATAGGTGTCCTTTACAGAGAGGTTCTACTGCATTATCATAAATAATAATAATTATAAATTTTATAAAATCTAGGCAAGTAAAAATATAAAGGCACAATTTGGAATATAGAATATAAACACAAGGTAATAAGATCAAATACAAATAAATAAATAGTATGTGATGTTTTAGTAACAGCGCTGTTACCATCTTCAGACAAAAGTACTGAATGAGAAATTATACCACATCATGTTTTAAATAATTACTTTACAGTAACTTACAGTAACTATTTAAAACATGCTGTGGTATAATTTGTCATTCAGTACTTTTGTCTGAAGATGGTAACAACGCTGTTGCCGAAACGTCATACACCATTTATTTATTTATTTGGATTTGGTCTTATTACCTTGTGTTTAAGAACTGATCAAATTTCCAGTAGTCTGGTACCTCCCTGCCAGACCAGCAGTTGAGAATCACAGTTTTCCTATAGCAGGAAGGTCTTGTTGTCAAAGCCAAGTTGGGCATTGTGCTAGAGGCTGTGGTGGTGTAGAGTCTGGAGCTGGCTGTGAAGGAGGGAACCCCGGTGGTGTGGCCCAGCACAGACAAGAAGGCCCTGCAGCGGGTCATGGCAGCCATGGAAGGTAGGTGGATCTCGCTCGCTGCAGCACAGTACGTAACAAGTACTGTACAGAACTGGGCAAGTTCACCTCCGCCAGCCCTGGGACTCAACATGAGAGCTTGGCCAGCTGCCTGGAACAAGTTCTGTTGGGCCATCAGTGGGAGATGGACTTCACGGACCTCCTCTGGAACCTTCTTAAAGGTGAGTCCGTTGCTACTACTTGGTGGCTTGTTGAAGTACACATTCTCTCAAGGAAAGAAATCAAAGCTTTCTTCAAACCCCATCGAATTTTCTTTCCTCCATATTAGCATAAATAAATATATATTTATTTATGAATAGTAGTCTCTTTTCTCTAATAAGAGAATTTTAGACATTTTGACCTCTTTTTTTCTTATGATTAATCATCAAAACCTTACTGAAATGATAGAAAATACAAGAGTAGACCCTCTCACTAGCTTTACACCAAATTAACGTAGGACTTCTCTACTATTGTATATGTTATATTTAAAAAAAAAAAAGAGATTTCTGTTGATTTTTTGATTATCCCGAGGATTATGCTATGGTAATGCAGTCGTGGCAAAATCTTGAAACTATAATAATAAAAATGATGAAGATTAGAAATAGCTTTAATTGAGCTAAGGAATATATAAAAAACATAATTTGATAAAAGTACTGCCTGGCTTAAGGCGTAAGAATAAAAAAATGAAAAACTTATTTACATAATGTACAAAAGATTTGAGCCGGCCATCGAGAAACAACAACAACGAGTTTTTATAAGGGAAGTGTGACCTCTGGCGGTCAATTTAACAGAGTATTTGAATCTATGAAATATAATTTTAAATAAAATAATATTTTTATATAACATATATATATTAGACTGTTTTTCTTATATGGTCTGTAATTTCATTGGAAGGCATATTAGAGTGGTATTTATGGAGAATCTATCGTATCCTCTCTATCACCAGACAAATAAGATAGTGACCTGATCACAACAGGTTCTTGTTCTGCTCTACTAAACATACTGTTAAAACCATTTACCCTAGGTTTGAAAGCAAAGAAATCAAATTTTTCAAAACTTTGCCCCAGAATGCCTTGCAGTTCTTAAGTGGGAATAAAGATAATTGTTTGCCATTTTCTGCCTGTAAAAGAAGTAGACAATGTCTCGGTAAACATTTGCAAGAGATTATATTGCTTGCTATGTTTAAAGTACATAAACTCTTTTTTTTTTTTTTTGCTTATCCCTAGTACACGTGGTACAGGCCATGATAACACAGGTCTACAAAAAAAACTTTTTTTTTTGCACAAGAGAACCTGATGGTGTTTCTAGTGTAACTTTTCATGCTGAACTCAAAAATCTAATCAGAAATTTCCCATCACCCATGGTTTTTGCCTGACGATCTTTTTTTAGTATTGGGATAAATACATGCATCCAACATGAAAGAGACTTACGAAAACATGAAACTGCTTTTGAAAAAGATAGAATATGAAAGATACGGTTGGAAAATATGCAGCGATTTGAAAGTCGTTGCTCTCTTGCGGGGATTACAGCTTGGATATACAAAATTTTGTTGTTTTCTGTGTGAGTGGGATAGCAGAGATAGGGAAAGGCATTACATAAAAAAAATCTGGTCAAACCGTAAAATCTTTACTCCAGGATATAAAAATATTGCAAATCTACCCCTGATCGATTCAGAAAATATTTACTTACCACCATTACATATTAAACTGGGATTAATGAAGAACTTTGTCAAGGCAATGGATCGAAATGCCAGTGGATTTGCCTACCTAAAACAAAAAATTTCTAGTATAAGTGAAGCGAAGATTAAAGAAGGCATTTTCGTTGGACCTCAGATTCGAGAATTGCAGCAGGATGGAAATTTTCAAAATAGTTTGAATGAAGTTGAAGCAGCAGCATGGAATTCCTTTAGAAACGTTTGCAAAAACTTCTTAGGAAGCGTCAAGGTTGAAAATTACCGAGACATAGTTAATGATCTGTTGCTTTCCTACAAGGCACTGGGATGTAACATGTCCCTCAAGATCCATTTCCTGCATTCACATCTAGATTTCTTTCCAGACAATCTTGGCGCAGTTAGCGATGAGCATGGTGAGAGGTTTCATCAAGCTATATCAAGCATGGAGAAGCGGTACCAAGGTAAATGGAGTCCCGCTATGCTTGCCGACGACTGCTGGGCACTCAAGAGGGATCTACCACAAGCAACGTATAGAAGAAAATCCACTGTCACTGCTTTTCAATAATAAATATGTTTCGTTCATATATGCCTATATATTAACAATATTTCCAAATTCAAGTAGGTGTATCTCAGAAATATTGTGTAATAGAAAAAAACTTATGGTATATTTGGATTCAGGACATGTAGATAAGGTGCTATTTCTTTGTGGACAAAGAAAAATATTTTTGATAAACCAGTTACGTGACATTGTTTGCAATTTTTAGTGTATTTATCCCAATACTAAAAAAAGACCGTCACGCAAAAACCATACGTGATGGGAAATTTCTGATTAGATTTTTGAGTTCAGCATGAAAAGTTACACTAGAAACATAATTAGGTTCTCTTGTGCAAAAATCTTGTTGACCAGTGTAATCATGCTGGACACAAGTAGGCGACTGTTTTGACAGTAAGCGCACCACATGTCTACACATGTGAAAAGCAGTTCGACTTTGCACTTACAAATGTGCCAGAGCCCCCGTTTGTTTACTTGTACTTGCTGGTGGGGTTGGACTTTTGTAAGAATCTGGACCATTGGAACATTTTTTTTTTTTTTAATCAGAAAAAAGTGCCCAATGCGGGAATCAAACCCGGGTCGTAGCGGTCGAAAACCAATGGTTCAGACCTTCCTTCCACCGACCCCCCCACATAAACAATGTGTATGTAAACAAAAAATGTACATAAATTCTGACAATAACAATATCCCTCCCCCTGTATATCAGTGCATAACACATGTTCTTACACAGCTAAGGTTTGTAACACATGAACTTTCTTGTTACCAATCTGCTTGTGTGTTCCATCTTGCTGGATTGGTGGGATTAATTCTTTTGTTGACTGCATTAATCTGGCGGCTTTCTGTATTTCAAAAATTGCCTAGTATTTCTCTCTGGCTATTAAAGTTTAGAAAAGGGTTGGTTGCTAGAGGTGTACACCCCGTCCATCTTCTACAGCCAGGGTTGAATAATGTATTGAGCACTTTGTTTTTCTGCTACAATGAGCCCTGATTCTTGTACATGTCCAATTCCACCAGTAAGTACAAGTAACCAAATGGGGCTATGTCACCTTGTAAGTGTCAAAAATTACATTAAAAGACATTCACTAACTGATAAGGCACAATTTGGATTATGACTTATAAACACAAGGTAATAAGACCATTTCCAAATGAATAAGTAGTGTGTGATGTTTCCATAACAATTATAAGGCACAATTTGGATTATAAATTATAAACACAAGGTAATAAGACTAAAAAGTGTACAATACGGGATTCGATCCTGGTTCATGACTGTCGGAAACTGACAGTTTATACCATTCGTCCACCGACGAACAACAAGACTAACACCGGTCTTATTACCTTGTGTTTATAATCTACTAGCCGAATGACCCGGGCAACGCCCGTGTTTTACCCGATTGAATGTTTTTATTCAAATACTATTTGTTACAATTATAAATTGGCGCCTTAAATAAATGCATAAATTAGTTAATAACTATAGCCTATGTGCTTTATCTGTCTATGTACTGTTGGCTTCCGTAGGCGTCTCTTACTGGGTAAAAGAAAGAGAGGATTCCATTTAGTTATTAACTAATATATGCATTTATTTAAGGAGCGACCCGCTCCAACACAATAGTTACAAAAACAACAAAGCGAGTGGGGGGGGGGGCAAAGGTGGCGTGATCGTAGCCAACCAATAGGAGAGCGCCATTCCAAAAAAAAAAGCAAACGGTGACAGAGAGATGAGAGATGATAAAGAATTGATGACGCTCGTAACTGTATATAGAATAATTTCTATTTTAAAGAGTTCAGAGGATCTGAAGCTCTCCTCTATAGTCTTATTACCTTGGGTTTATAACAATGCTGTTACAGAAATGTCTTATTTCTGTGTCTTATTTATTTGGATTCTGTATTATTACTTTGTGCGACATCCAATAACTGATTATGATGGCCTGTGTTGGAATGGGAAGTTAAAAAAAAATAGTTTATAAATAAAATCATCATAGAATATCCATTGTAAAATTGTGATTGTTTTATTCCAGAATGCAGTTCCAATGAGGACCTTATACTTTGCCTCTTCACTGTCATGAAGAGCATCCATTACGGGGATGTGCGACCCTTGGTAAGTGTTTGGTTGTTTGAGCACTGATAGAGGTCTTATTTTTATAGCTCTTTAAAGTCTGATCTTGTGAGGGTTGAACTCTAGTTCCTTCCTTTCTGTTCTTTATCATGATTTGATAGTAAATTGATTTAATGTTCTTTTTTTTTTGATAAAGCACAATTTGGATTAACGATTATAAATACAGTGTAATAAGACCTAATCCAAATAAATAAATAGTGTGTGACATTTTGGTACATTTAGAACAGGCCATCTCAAGCCATTGAAGATAGAAAAATAATAACAAAAACTACCCCTCTTGCCCAAAATGTAGCTTGGCACCTGCAGCTCCAGAACACATTTTGGCTTGCATTAGATGCATTAAACAGGACCTTTGGGAGAGGCTGCTGCTTATAAAACAGCTAGAGGAGCATGAACTCATGGAATTCGTGTAATCTTTACACAGGGGGATAAGAAACAACAGTTAGCGACTGATTTTACAGTAATTGCAAAACATTTTTACACATGTAGATAGCAGTCTGACCCTTGCACTTACAAGGTGTGCCAGAACCCTGTTTACTTGCACTGACTGGTAGGGTTGGACTTGAACAAGAATCAGGTGCCATTGAGGCCTTTATCTTCAGATTTATTTATTTCAATACACAAAACATGATATCTCCTTTAGGGATACTTCTTGTGTCAATTTACATTTTAAAACAAAAATTTATTTAACTCATTATAGAAGAAAAAATATTAATAATTAAAAAAAAAAAAGAAATGATTGGATAGATTAGGAACCTTGATCCTTTCAGGTTAGAAAGATAATCATAAATATATTTACAAAAATGGTTAAATATCTGTGACAATTTTCTTTGGTATATATTTATATCGTAATTTAAACAATGTGATATGTAAGTAATAAAGTATGACGTCTTTTCTAGTCGTCTCAAAGTGACACCAGCTTGCTACCGGACACCCGGGGGATCCAAAGAGGGACAAAGAAGGGGCGTTGGTCCGGATGTTGACAGTTAGTTAGGTTACAGTGGATATTTTCGGACAGGGCCCACTCAGTGCTAGGTCTCACGGCGGCCCTCGTGGCCGCAGTTTTGGCTTCTCTCTGCCTCCGCGGCTTCAGGCTGGATGCCGAGCTTTCCTCAGTTAATCCTCAACTTTCCCTTTGTCCTGGTGCCACGTGAGACGTACTAGGAGAGCCTTCTTTTGATCCCAAACTCTGTCCTTACTGTCCCGTGCGGACTTCCCACTGCACGCCTTGCCACTCAACCCCGACTGCTTCCAACTCATTTGTTGTCTTACCCGGGTTTATGACATTTACATATTCATATAGATCTACAACATTATTTACTCTCTGTTGTCTACCGCTAAAGAAGAGTAGGCATTACAGCAGTGGGTGTCTCGAGTCCTGGGTTTTCTTGCCACAGTGAACAGCTAAAGTCCTCAACCGCACCGATTGTTGACAAAAATCCCCTAAAATATCCATGGTTTATTGTGAAATAAAGTGTCTTATATGGGATTCAATCCTGGGTTGTGTCCATGGTTTATACCATCCCTCCACCAATCCCATGTTGAAGTAACTAAACTTGTTGGGATTCAATCCTGGGTTGTGTGGCTGTCCATGGTTTATACCATCCCTCCACCAACCCCATGTTGAAGTAACTAAACTTGTTGGGATTCAATCCTGGGTTGTGTCCATGGTTTATACCATCCCTCCACCAACCCCATGTTGAAGTAACTAAACTTGTTGGGATTCAATCCTGGGTTGTGTCCATGGTTTATACCATCCCTCCACCAACCCCATGTTGAAGTAACTAAACTTGTTGGGATTCAATCCTGGGTTGTGTCCATGGTTTATACCATCCCTCCACCAACCCCATGTTGAAGTAACTAAACTTGTTGGGATTCAATCCTGGGTTGTGTCCATGGTTTATACCATCCCTCCACCAACCCCATGTTGAAGTAACTAAACTTGTTGGGATTCAAAAAAAGTTTGAATTATATTTGGTTGTATTTGTTTATTGGTCTCCTCCCCCCTTCCATTAATGTTTCTTATCTCCTTGTGCAAAGATTACACCTACGAGTCCATGCCCTTTGATCTGTTTGATGATAAGCAGCAGCCTCTCCCAAAGGTCCCATATAGTTCCATCAATGGACACAAGGTAATAAGACAATATCCAAATAAATATTGTGTGACGTTTCTGTAACAGCGTTGTTACCATCATCATACAAAAGTAATGTTTTGTAGTTCTTTTAGAGAGTATTTTTGTCTGATAATGGTAACAATGCTGTTACCGAAACTTCAAATATTTATCAGTACTTTTATCTTAAGATGGTAACAATGCTGTTACCGAAATGTCACACACTATTTATTTATTTGGATTTGTGGTCTTATTACTTTGTGTTTATAATCTATAATCCAAATAACAACGCTATTACTGAAATGTAACACATTATTTATCAGTACTTTTGTCTGATGATAGTAACAATGCTATTACCGAAATGTCACACACAAATATTTTTGGGCTTATTCCTCCTCCTACAATGCCTTCCTCTACTGAGGGTGGGCCACATGGTCTCTCCATATCTCCCTCCTTCAATGCTTTCCTCTACTGAGGGTGGGCCACATGGTCTCTCCATATCTCCCTCCTTCAGTGTTGTCCTCTACTGAGGGTGGGCCACATGGTCTCTCCATATCTCCCTCCTTCAGTGTCTTCCTCTACTGAGGGTGGGCCACATGGTCTCTCCATATCTCCCTCCTTCAGTACCTTGCTCTACTGAGGGTGGGCCACATGGTCTCTCCATATCTCCCTCCTACAGTGTCTTCCTCTACTGAGGATAGGTCACATGGTCTCTCCATATCTCCCTCCTTCAGTACCTTGCTCTACTGAGGGTGGGCCACATGGTCTCTCCATATCTCCCTCCTACAGTGTCTTCCTCTACTGAGGATAGGTCACATGGTCTCTCCATATCTCCCTCCTACAGTGTCTTCCTCTACTGAGGATAGGTCACATGGTCTCTCCATATCTCCCTCCTTCAGTGTCTTCCTCTACTGATGGTAGGTCACATGGTCTCTCCATATCTCCCTCCTTCAGTGTCTTCCTCTACTCAGGGTGGCCCACATGGTCTCTCCATACCTTCTCCGCTATCCTCTTCATCTCGTAGATGTTTCGTCCAGTCCATTGTTTTAGATCGTCTGTGTATCCCTGTCGTCTCCTTCCCCTCGATATCTTCCCCTGGAGGTTTCTTTCCTCCAGGTCTTATCACCTTGTGTTCCACCAATAGTGTACCATGTCATCATGTAGGTGTCCAGCAGCAACAAGACCTACCTGGGTCAGTGGGTCCACCGCCTGGTGACCCAGGGGGACCACCAGCTGTTAGCCACCACCCTGGAATGTCCCAGTCCGGCCAAGGCCCTGGAGCTGGTACTGGAGGTGGGGATGCTGAAAGTCCAGCGCCACCTGGCTTCCATCTACAGCGGACTGGAGCTGGCCTCCCAGCACATGCTGGACCCTTACTTCAGCCAGGGCAGTCTCTCAGCTCTCATCAGGGCCGCCCACATCCTGGAGTTGGCCGTGTGCTGCCTCAAGTTGCTGGGGCTGTCTCATGACACTGTCACCCAGCTCACTCGGTACTCTTTCCCTACATCCTCTTGTCTGAGATTCTTAAAATAGTTGCAAGAGTTTAAATACAATATATCAATCAGGATAATTGTAATATGTTTCTTTATCAAGTTGGCAAGCCTTCAAAGGTTACTTCATCATCAGACCAATTGTTTCACAAATTCCTACAACATATATAGAGGTGTAGTCACGGACCAACAGCAGTATTGTTAGAAGAGGAGAAAGACCTCTTTAAAAATCCAAAGTTCAACTGACCTGGTTGAGAGACCTCAGTAAGGGTTCCTCTCCAGGGATACTGAGGAACTGTGTCTGTACTCATGTTAGAGTCGGCAACAAAGGCGTCTACTTCCATATTAAGAATGGCCTCAAATTACAGGCAAAGTCAGACTTTCACCAAAGTGTGCCTGGATCATAGTGCCATGATCAACGAAATTTACACCCCTACACCCCATTCCATGAGATTGAGGAGCATGAACTCATGGAATTCATGTAATCTTTACACGAGGGGATAAAAAACAACAACAATAATAGAGATGTAGAAGGAATTTACATATTTACATCCTTCAAAAATAATAAAGCACAATTTGGATTATAGATTATAATAAAAGAAAATAAGACCTAATCCAAATAATTTATTAGTGTGTGACGTTTCTGGAACAACATTGTCACCATCATCAGACAAAAGAATAAATCAATGACAATGCTATTGCCGAAACATCACACACTAATAAATTATTTGGATTAGGTCTTATTTTCATTTATTATATCCTTCAAAATTTAGTTAAAATCTAAAATACTTTCTTGTACCCTCTGATTCAGATATTGAAGAGGGTGCTGGTGACACAGTGTGCTTCAAATTCTTGGTGTTTCAAAGAACTAAGTATTATATTAAATATAAGATTGTGGCTTCCAAACACACACACATACACAATCTCAGAACTTCTCTCTTTTTTTTTTGATGCTACAAATATTTGTTTCTATGTGAAAGAAACCTTCAGGAGGGACACTCCCTCTCTAAAAATCCTGAGTTCAACTGACCCGGTACTCCAGGGATAAGGAGTTGCGTCTGTACTCATGTTAGAGTCGGCAGCAAAGGCTTCTATGTTAGGAACGGCCTCAAATTACAGGCAAAGTCAGACTTTCACTAAAGTGTGCCTGGATCATAGTGCCATGATCAACGAAAGCTGCACCCCTATACCCTATACCATGAGATCATGAACTCATGGAATTCATGTAATCTTTACACATTGGGATAAGAAACAACAACAAGAAACATTCACATCTTAAATGTTTTCATTTGCAATGTATAGATGGCACGTTATTGCTTTATGTTAAATATATTTGTTGTATCTTTTATTATTTTTTTTGTATCTTATATAATCTATTTGTATACTCTTTTTTAAAAACAAATTTATTCCAGGATTATATTTTGAAGAATCCTAGTGATTTTTTTTATCTCATGGGTCTGACACATGGATCCCCTTCTTATGTAATGGTAAATTTTAATGGCATAAAACTAGACCCATAGAACAAAACTTAAGGAAGTTGTACCTTTTAGCATGTATATTGGGATTAGACAATAACTCTGATATTACAGTGACCTTTATTGAAGACATACGAGATAACCAAGTGTGAACAAAATTGTCTCTGTTTTCTTAAAAAAAGACTTCCCACTTTCTTAAGTTTTGTCCACATGAGTGTATTTCAATTTTATTATACCAACATAGTTAGATATTTAATTTTGATTGAAATGCTCCTCTTCACACATGTGCAATATAGAGTAATAAGAGTCCATGAATTGACAAGACTTCTTGTTGAGAAGAACAATCCTTAATTTCACCGATGTTTGTGTAAAAATATCATTCACCTTTATCTGGATTGAAAATATAATAAACTCTAGCCGTCATTAAATTATTTAAAGATTTATGCCTGCTAAAATAATTTTCAATCCATTAAAGATGAATGCTCATCTCAACCAAACTATGAAAATTAAGATTCACTTCTAGCTGAGATGTCAAGTTATTGATAATCATCTTCTTCTTTCTTATCTCAAAGCCATAATCATGGTGAGTAGCTAGCGACTGCTTTTACTGTAAGCGCACCACATGTCTACACATGTGAAAAGCAGTTCGACTTTGCACTTACAAATTTGATAATCATGAGTGCTGCAAAGCAATGGCCATCTTTAATATAGTAGAAACTCTGTGAGAGGACACCTCGCTACAAAGGACACTATTTATTGCCACCACTCTCCCTAAAGGACACTTTGGATCTGTAACTAGGTGTTATCTTTTAGAGAGAGGTAGTTCTACTGTATAAAGAGTTATATATACTGGGATGACATCATACTTTATTACTTACATAATGCAGATTGTGATTTTACTTATTAATAAAGTGGTTAAATATATAAAGAGCTATATAATAATCTATTGATAAATATTCTCTCAATATAAAAGATTTTTATTATAAAAAGTGTTGTTATAGAGAGTTTTCACCATTTAAAAAAACTAGGTTTTTGTTAGTGTCCATCAATCAATTTAGACTTCAGGTAACTATATGGACAAATATTCTTCAATTTGATCTGTTAGTGACCATTACTCACAGCTCATCTATTGCCCTTCTGGTAGCTTTCTTGACATCTTATAGCCAACTCATTGCTGGTCTTCCTTTCTTCCTTCAATTTTTTCCAACATCTTTTCTATACCATTTGCTCTTATAATTTAAAAATTAACTTTTTTTTTTTGTTTATCCCTAGTACACGTGGTACAGTCCATGATAATCATGGTGGGTAGTTAGCGACTGCTTTTACTGTAAGTGTACCACATGTCTACACATGTGAAAAGCAGTTCGACTTTGCACTTACAAATGTGCCAGAGCCCCGTTTGGTTACTTGCACTCACTGGTGGGGTTGGACTTTTGCAAGAATCGGGGGCCATTGGAGCATTTTTTTAAAACATAAAAATGTGGCCAATGTGGGAATCGAACCCGGGTTGTAGCGGTCGAAAACCAACGGTTTAGACCCTCCTTCCACCGATCCCCTTAAATAACTATTATTTATTTGAATATTTAAAAATTGAATGATTTAAAAATTATTTAAAAAAAAACTACCTTGGTACAATTTTTAACAGACCATAAAGATCATTGCTCCAGCTTTTCTGTTATATACATGGGTGGAGGTTGTCAAACATGTCTCCAACACACTGTAAACTGTATCAGGGAAGACAAGGTAATAAGACCAAATCCAAATAAATTTATTACCTTGTGTTTCTAATCTATAATCCAAATTAGGGGTTGGTGGAAGGATGGTCTAAGCCATTGGCTTTCGACCGCTACGACCCGGGTTCGATTCCCTCATTAGGCACTTTTTTTTAATGATAAAAAAGTGCTCCAATGGCCCTCAATTCTTGCAAAAGTCCAACTCCACCAGCGAGTGCAAGTAACCAAACCTGGCTCTGACACATTTGTAAGTGCAAAGTCAAACTGCTTTTCACATGTGTAGACATGTGGTGCACCTACAGTAAAAGCAGTTGCCTACTTCTACCCACCATGATTATCATGGCTTGTACCACATGTACTAGGGATAAGCAAAAAAAAAAAAAAATCCAAATTGTGCCTAATCATATACAGTAGAACCTCCCTGTAAAGGACAACACCAAATTGCAGAGTCAAAATTTCCTTTAGGGAGAGATGTCCTTTTACCGGAGAGTTGCTAAATAGTAAAAATGGTAATTTTGGAAATGAAAACTGTCCTTTGTAGAGAAGTGTCCTCTAGCGCGAGTGTCTTCTCTTGGAGGCTCTACTGTATCAGGGAAGGTTTTCTCTTGATAACATTTGTAGTGGACTTTCTCTTCCCTTTGTTGTAGTTTCTTATCCTCTTGTGTAAAGATTACATGAATTCCATGAGTTCATGCTCCTCGAGCTGTTTTATGATAAGAAGAGGCTTCTCCCCTGACCTCTTCCCTTTGTACATGATTGATGTGGCCTGTTTTATTCAGGTCTTTAAATATAATCTTTATTTATTTTCTTCTGTCTCCACCCATTGGTATTGTATCACTAGTTATGCTTCTGTTGGATGCAGGCAGCACATCTCAGCCTGGACCACCAAGATGCCGGAGCTGCCGTTCTCTGTTGAAATCCCCATCGCCAGTATCCGCAGCAAGCTGAAAGAGTGAGTTCTCCCCACCTTCTACCAGCCTGTTACAACGGACTATTTTGAAGAGACAGAATTATGTTGTTTTTGTTTCTTATCCCCTTGTGTAAAGATTACACGAATTCTATGAGTTCATGCTCCTCTCTCAAAGGTCCTGTTTAGTGCATCTAATGCAAGCCACAATGTCTTCTGGAGCTGCAGGTGACAAGCTACATTTTGGGCAAGTGGGGTAGATTTTATTGTTATTTTCTATCTTCAATGGCTTGATATGGCCTGTTCTAAATCTTGTTAGTGTTGCTTGATGCTGTACAGAATTATGTATCTAATATAGATATAAACTGGCAAAAAATTACTAGGAGGGTTTACCACTGATGAGCCAAGCCCTTCCCAATACATTTTTTTTTTCCATTCCAGAAAAAAGATAGTAGGATAAGTTTTATCTTGTTAAAAAAACATTTTCGTGCTATAAAATACAGTAAAACCCCTCTATAAGAGAATCCCAATGGGACAGAGATTTTGGTTTGCTATAGCCATGGTTTGGCTATTTTATTTTTACTTTTCCAGATTTTCAGACCGTATAATTAAAGGACAGCTATACACACAGGAAAAGGTAGCCACTTAATAATGGTAACTTTTAACACAATATAATACACTGCGGCCTGTGATTGCAAAACGACACTTGAAGTTACACACCGCATGATTTTCTTTTCAACGAAAAATCAAAACTTTATTTCAAGGTGAAATATTGACTATATCTAACCTTTTTTGGATGAGGTATGAAAGGGTGAATTATGAAGAGTAATGATGAACGGAAAAATAAAAGTGTCCAGGGATTTATTTTTCCGTTCATCATTACTCTTCATAATTCACCCTTTCATACCTCATCCAAAAAAGGTTAGAAATAGTCAATATTTCACCTTGAAATAAAGTTTTGATTTTTCGTTGAAAAGAAACTCATGCGGTGTAACTTCAAGTGTCGTTTTGCAATGGTAACTTTGTTTCAATTCCCTAAATTGACCTATTTCCTTACATGAATGCTGAATATCAAAAGAAGTCATTTGATGATAGGTTATAGTAAAGATAGAGGTTGTCTGGCCGGCATTCATATTTCTTTAAAAAAATAGACATTTCGGCCAAAGTTTTATTTTCTTAACATTTCAACAAAAATATTTTGTCTTCATCAGCAGAAATAAATATAATAAAAATACACCTTGCCAAATGTTTTATTTTTATTTATTTCTCCTGACAAAGACAAAATATTGTTGTTGAAACATTGAGAAAATTAAACTTTAACTGGCCAAAGTGTTTTTTTTTTAAAGAAAAATGATGATAGGTTCTTATTATTAGCATACATGTACTTCTTCTTCTTTCTTATCTCCACTCAATCATATCAGGGTATCAAGCTTGTGAAGCTGGGTGAAGTAGAATGTGTCTACCTTTGTCATTAAGACTGGGAGCACTACTCAGTGGCAGGCCGACTTAGCTCCAAAAGAAATGGCCGCTTCTGACATGAGGAACAGACACCATGTGCAGCCGCTCCTAACATGGAGTACAAACACTGCTCATCCTGTATCCCTGGATTAGGAGCCCTTACAGGGCACTATCAGCCGGGCCAGCTGAGCCCAGGTTTTTTTAGTGAGCTTGTTACTGCTCCCCTCCTCCTTTTTTATCCTGGCTTGGGACCGGCAAAGGCGGAGTTATGATAGGTTCTTCTTATCATTAGCATACATGTACCTCTAATTAAATAAAGACAAATGGGAGAGGAAACCTGATTCTTTTATTGATCAATAATTCTCCCAGCAAAATCTATATACTGGTGTGTTTCCAGCCTTCTTCCAGAAGAATGGTCCATCCGATTCCGAGGTGTGGACTCCACTGGCTACACCAGGGAGTTGGTTTATCTCCTCTCCAAGACTTACTTCTGGAAATGTTTAGGTACTTACTTTTTTACATAGAGGATCTTGAACATCAAATGTTACTTTTTATATTTTAGAGAGAGAGATGGTACAATCTGAATATGTCTCTATTCCCAACGATTGTACAGTTAAACCTGTCTAAAGCGCCCCCTCTTGGGACTCACCAAAATAGGGTGCTATATAGAGAGGGGGTGCTATAGACAGGTCACTTTTAATGTAAATCGCATCGTACTACGTATTTAAAATCAGCCACTATAGAGAGGGAGGCGCTAGAAGGGGCGCTATAGACAGTTTTAACAGTATATAAAAAAATACCAAAAAGAGAAAACCCGATCAAATTGATAAACTGTGTTTTCTAATGTGGTACAGTAGAACCTCCATGAGAAGACACTCCCACTAGAGAATGTCTCTCTATAAAAGACAGTTTTCATTTGCAAAATTACCATTTTTACTATTTAGAAACTCTCTGGTAAGAGGACACCTTTCCCTAAAGGACACTTTGTCTCTGCAATTAGGTGTTGTCCTTTACAGGGAGGTTCTACTGTAGTACCTTTTATAGGAGATTGCTCAACAACTCCAGAACTCTCCTGGAGGTGTTTTATTTTTATTGGAAGTTATATTGGATCATGTCTTTGCTTTTTTACAATTTTATAAAGGTGGTCTCAATCAGGGGAGTTACTTATGAGAGGTGTTACATATGAAGGTAGTAACACACATAGCACCAATACACACATACCATATAGAACACATCTACACAACAACACATGCAAACATATTGTTACTTTAAGTTTCTGATCTATAGTCAAAATTTACCTTATTGACACATACAGAATGCACACACAAAATACATACAGTTAAACCTGTCTATATCGCCCCCTCTAAATAGCGCCTCCCTCTCTATAGCACCCGATTTTAAATACATAGTACGATGCAATTTACATTAAAAGTGACCTGTCTATAGCACCTCCTCTCTATAGCACTCTATTTTGGTGAGTCCCAAGAGGGGCACTATAGACAGGTTTAACTGTATATAGAACACACATATATGCAAAAAATGCACATAGCACATACACAATGGAGAGCACACATACAACTCTGACATAAAACAATATATAGAACACACACACATACAAAACATCACACACAATGCGCACACTCATAATACCAATACACAGCACACATACAACTCAGACATAATACACACATATAGCAGACATATGTACAACCTACATGGACATATATGCAGCATACATATACAGTGTTGTACACAATACTTGTACCAAACTATTACTTAAAGTTGTCTACACAAGGTAAATTAGACCAAATCCAAATAAATAAATAGTGTGTGACGTTTCAGTAACAGCATTGTTGTCATTTTCATTCAGCACTCTTTTGTCTGAAGATGGTAACAACGCTGTTACCGAAACGTCACACACTATTTATTTATTTGGATTTGGTCTTTAAATCTGTGTTTATAATCTATAATCCAAATTGTGCCTTATCATTAAAGTTGTCTATTTTGGATTTGTTCTTGTAGAATTAAAGATTTAAGGCATAATATATATATATATATATTTTAAATTTAAAAAAAGAGTTTCTGCTTGAATTTTGATTATCGTGAAGATTTTGGTAATGGAAATGCAGTCATGGTTGAAATAATAATCTTGAAAATATAAAGTCTTGATCAGAGATTTCTTTATTTGAGCTAAGGAATATTTATGAAAAACATAATTTGATTAAAGTAATGCCTGGCTTAAGGCACTTATTTACATAATGTACAAAAGTTTTGAGCCGTCCATTGGGATAAAACAACAAGTTTTTATATGCAAAGCGTGACCTCTGGCGGTCGATTTAACAGAATATTTGGATCTATGAAATATAATATTTTAATATAACATATATGTGATAATGTGTTGGGATCCTTATCTGTGATTAGGGATCCTGTCGACTAGCTGTAATAATGCGTTGAGGTTTGGTAAGCCTGTTGTAGAACCTCGTCGACTCTCGCTATAAGTTGTGGCAACCGAGGGTCAAACCTGTAGTAACCGCGAGGGACAGTCAGGGGTGGAGAGTTTTCCAGTGCCTCTCTGCACCTTGTAGGACCTTTAACAGTTCTCCCAAAGTACAGGCAGTCGTGGTCGAGGCAGAGTGGAAACTTGGGAATGTCCACACACACAAAAAACGAAGCGACACGTTGTAGAAGGTTCCTTGAATAGATAAAAAGCGAGCCAAGAGCTAAGATGGAGATTGAGAAGGTTTCTTACTGTTTTACATCGTCGATGAGTTGGTGACAACCGGCGACACGCAGATGGGGAACTCTGGAACTGAACTGGACTGGCTGTTGCTACGCGGCCTTTTTATACGACCGCTCTGACTAAGAGAATTGGGTCATACACGTGTCAATGTTACTCGAGAATGGCGCCAGGCTGGCGGCTAACAATCTATCTTTAGAAGTTACTTTGTAAATCTCTCTCTGGCTCTTAACTCAGCTTTTAATCTATTATATAGTTTTTTATTTATTCATCCTCAGTACATTACATTTGGTGATGCAAGGAGACATGTCAATTATGCGTATAATTAGTTGTAGTTTATAATTAGTTCTATATACAACATGACAAGCTTGTTATACGTATTACATAATATAGGGTTATTGGTTTAAATTATCATAGATTGGCCCCGTGAGTGAAAGGGTTTATCCGGGTTTAAGCGGGTAAAGCCTCTCTAACACAGGTAAGTAATTAGAATTTATTTTAATTAATTAAAACTGTGAGGGAAAAGGGCTATAACAAGATGTTTATTTGGCTATATCTGAAAATTATAAAAATAAAACTTATGTTTAATTTAAAAGTTATGATATTCATTATAAAAGAGAACTGTAGGTAAAACCTTTGTTTGCTAAAAAAAATAATGATGATGTTCTAAGAGATTGTTGGCGGGCGTTGGAAAGGGTTAGGGGTTGAAGAATATGCAATTGTAAGTGTTGCACAGACAATCAAATACTGAGATCCAGGTGCAAAGCGAGGATATAGACTTGTGCGTCTTCCTTGGCAATGTTTCACCTGTGATCCTGTATAAGGTTACAGTGCTTTGTCACAATTGTAGGGTTATTGGGTTGAAAAGTTGTTGAAGAAAAAGACTTAATATGATTGAAAGGGGTGGTAGAGCCATGCGATAAGTAGAATTGTTGGAGCGACAGTAGGTTGTCTGACTTGACTTGAAATCAAAGGTTGTGGTCCGCTAGAGCTGAAAAAAAAATTGAAAATTGAAAAAAGTGAACGCTTCGTGCATGCGTTGGTGTTGTGCTCTGCGGATGATTGAAATAAACTTTTGAAACGTGTTCAGACCAAAAAGTCGAGACTTGTACTTCTGGGGAACTGTGTTTTCAAAGAGTTTGTTGAATTACGAAATCAAAAGAAAAATTGTCAAGCAGTACTGTCGTTTCTCTACGTTGATGTGAAGCAATGGCGGAGAGAAAGATAGTAGTGTAAAGTACATTGAAGTGGTTAGTGAAATAGATTGTTGTAAACGATTGTTGTATATGCCCGATAGTTGATGATAAACAAACATTGTCATATAATAAAGTAATTAAACAAAAATATAGTGAATAAAAAGATAAAAATGTGATTGTAGATAAAAAGAGTATAAGTGGATAAGATCAAACATGTACTATATGAAAGATATAATAATGAATTAGTAAAATATAAAAGATATAATAATGAATTAAAAATGATTATTGAAAGAATTAAATGTTTTGCCATTGTTAAAATAATATCATGAAAAATAAACTTGTTAAAGTTGTTAAAATAATGTTGGCATAAAAATTTGATTATAATTGAAAAGTAAAAAAAAAATAAAAATAAAAATAATTATTCAAGATTTTATACAAAAAAAATATAATATAATTAAAGATTATTAATGATTATACAAATGTTAAGTAGTAACAAATGGAGCAAAAAATGTCTCTTTTGAAGAAAAGTTAAAAGAAAACAAAAATATTCGTTCCTGAAAAAAAAAGAAAGGAACATATTCACACAATGTCTAGGTGTAGGTCCAAGATTATTGGTGTCTTTAGTTTGACCTATGGGGAGGCAATGTGGTCCTATGTCGCTTTGGTCCGGTCTGAGAAGTTGGTCTATGCCAGATCTTCCCGATTATATTATGTGAGACCAGACGGGGAGCGATCTTGATTCTTAAAATTGGATGGTATTGACGAAGATGATTGTAATATATAACAATAAAGGGTTAACATTATAAAAGATGGCGTTCTAGTTTAGAAAAATATTCCATACTGGGCGTGAAAATAATGTAAAAGTTGTAAAACACATAATGATAATTAAAGATATAAAGTGTTATGATAATTCAATATTAAAGTTCAAATTAATAAGTAAATTGGGTAATGATTGGTAAGTCAATCAGTTGATAATTGACAGGTTATTTGGTGGACACGACAATCTAGCATTCTGCTGGGCCAAAGATACAGGCCTACTGCAATTGGAGGTGTCAGGTAACCTGACGCCGCTGCAACTGTTTATTGATGTAGGCGAGCGTTGTGAGTCACCCTGCTGGCTGGAAAAAAAATCTCTCGGCACAGTGGTACTTGTCTATTTGAAAATATAGTTTTCTTGGTGTTCGTAAGTGTTGTGTTTCGACGTTGTTGCGGACTTAATAAAAATGTTATTCAATGATGTCAGGCTTAGATGTGCGTAAAAGTGCGACTTCAACGTAGACACGCTTTGGTGAGGTGTCACAGGCATGAAGGCGTCTTGGGCCTGTTAGGTGAGAAAATTGTTGTGGTGCGCTGTGTGACACTAGTGTGAATTGTATGGAAAGGTGTCACGTGAAATCTTCGTTTTTGGTACAGCATCTAACCAGTTTCCGAATGAATAACAAATTTATTAGTCATGGGTGGTGGTTGTACAAAACACATCGAGAAATTTCAGATTGTTATAGAGGTGGCATGTTTATCGTGAAATCTTTGTGTTCGCGACGATATGGAGCTCGTGTGGTTCGAAATTGGACGTGTTGTTAAATCGCGCGTTAATAGATGTGGCCAATTGGAGAAAGTGATGGGGGAGTGTGTTGAAGTTCGTTCCGAGAGTTGTGTGAATTATTAATAATTATGCATGTAAAAAGAAAAGGACGAGGGAGTGTAGTTATGTTGGAATTTTTAACTTGTTTTGGGAAGGACAGTTACATTTCTAGTTGTGCTTTTGAAGATAGTGTATCTTTCGATTTTTGTATTTTTAAAAAATGCGTTTCACCTATGTTTATTAAAATTTGAATATATTTTTTAAATTGTTGCTTATGGGAGTGCGAAAATTATACTTGTAAAAGGGCAATGGCATGATAGTGACTTATAATTTGAATGGGGCGTGTACATAAAATAGTGAACATAACAATGATTTTTTGCAAAGTTTTGTATATTTAATTAAGACATTGGTGTTTTTGGTATAAAAATAAGGTATTAAGAGAAACACACAAATAAGTTTAGAATTATGATTCGAGTAATTTAAATCTAATATGATTTTTTTTTTAAAACTGTAAGATTGCAAGTAATGAATTAAAATTTATAAGTTGCTTAAAATAAAGTAAAAATTGATAAATGAGGGTGTACAAGATTTAAAATTTGAATTGAAATGCTATAAAAATGGTAAAATTTGATTTAAAAATAATTACAGTAAAAATAAACATTATATTTATGGAAAATCAAGTTGTTAGCATGAAGAGAGAGTTAAGTAGATTTTTTAAAAACTCACAGTTTTTATGATTGTTCAGTCAGGAGACTTGGTCTTTGGTTGTTGTCCTGATGACGTGGAAGGCGTCCCATGTAGAGCTTGTATAAGCTTGTGACTTCTGTTTGGCGATGGTGGCATGTCGTCTGGATGATTGCGTTGTAAGGCCGAAGGTGGGAAACTTCTCACCGGCTTATTTTGCGGGATGTCGGCTGTGTCGTTGGGGGGAAGATTGCTTGGTCGTTTTGTTGGAATGGCGTGCTTGTTCCTCCATCTTGCTTCTTGGCTCTTCTATCTATCTGGACAGTCTTTTACCTTCTTCGTTGTGGTCTCCTTCGTTGTGGTAATCCTGTCGACTATCTGTGATATTGCGTTGTTGAGATCCTGACGACTATCTGTGATAGAACCTCGTCGACTCTCGCTATAAGTTGTGGCAACCGAGGGTCAAACCTGTAGTAACCGCGAGGGACAGTCAGGGGTGGAGAGTTTTCCAGTGCCTCTCTGCACCTTGTAGGACCTTTAACAGTTCTCCCAAAGTACAGGCAGTCGTGGTCGAGGCAGAGTGGAAACTTGGGAATGTCCACACACACAAAAAACGAAGCGACACGTTGTAGAAGGTTCCTTGAATAGATAAAAAGCGAGCCAAGAGCTAAGATGGAGATTGAGAAGGTTTCTTACTGTTTTACATCGTCGATGAGTTGGTGACAACCGGCGACACGCAGATGGGGAACTCTGGAACTGAACTGGACTGGCTGTTGCTACGCGGCCTTTTTATACGACCGCTCTGACTAAGAGAATTGGGTCATACACGTGTCAATGTTACTCGAGAATGGCGCCAGGCTGGCGGCTAACAATCTATCTTTAGAAGTTACTTTGTAAATCTCTCTCTGGCTCTTAACTCAGCTTTTAATCTATTATATAGTTTTTTATTTATTCATCCTCAGTACATTACATTTGGTGATGCAAGGAGACATGTCAATTATGCGTATAATTAGTTGTAGTTTATAATTAGTTCTATATACAACATGACAAGCTTGTTATACGTATTACATAATATAGGGTTATTGGTTTAAATTATCATATATATATATATCTGATATGATATGATCCTGTCGACTTTCAATGTGGCAATATAGTGATAATAATGTGGTGAGGAGAGAAATAATCACACGACGAGTTGGTAGACGAATAACCCAGGCAGCCAGCGAGAGAGACGGGGCGCGAGGAGCTTCCCGCTGAACGACCGTTTTTTTGTGTGTGGCCCCCCACCCCCCGACTATCTAAAAATAGTCCTGCGGGGTTCCCAGAAAAGCCCCCTCAGGAATGTGGCCAAATTGGCCGTAACTTAGTTGCCTTCTATCGAGTCTCTCTCTCGTTGACTGTAGGTTTACTTTATTATTCCTGGAAGAGCATATATTATGACATATGGCCCCCGTTGAAGAAGGCTGAACATGGTTGAGTATACTTAAAGCTGGTGAAGCCAGGGATAGAGAAAATAATTTTACAGTTGAAATTAATTAAGGTTATGGTGACATAGTTTTATGTAAATAAAATATTGTATAGTACAAGTAAATATTATTTACAAGCAGTTTTACAACACCGGAGAGTTTGATATTTAAAGAAATTCTTGAAAATATCAAGGTTATCAAAGGCTATATACAACAAAATCTAATGTATTATAAGGGAAATGATATGGAGGAGTGTGAACAACGAGAAGAAGAGTCACATACATATGATGAAATTCTGAAGATCATTAAGACTGGGGAACTCTACACTTTAAGATATTTTTCAGGCGGACTTGGCAAGGGAAAACTTGTCATGGGCTTTCTATGCTATAGGTGTAGAGTACGAGAAATGAGATTGAGGTTGGCAATTGTGTGAGCTCAGGACTGAGGTAAATATAAAACGACATACAATGTTAGAACCTTGGCGAACAGAGCGAGGGGAAACTTGCCCTGGGCCATCTAACTTATCTATGCAGTTACTTGTGTAGTGAGTCCGAGGGGAAAAGTCCTGTGTGTAGGTGAGGAAGTCGAATGGACTTATAGTTAATTGGAGAAAAATATGCGCGCACAGTGCCAAAAATTGGGACGAGGACGGCGTTGTCCGTTACAAGTGACAAGCTGCTCGGACACG
>CP092872.1:75212870-75242556 GCA_030710605.1 Cordylochernes scorpioides
ATATATAATAAATATTCTTCCTCCTGCTTATACATTTCAACTAAATCATATAAGAAATCTAGGATTTGTGGTTTATTTTATAATTCTTTTATTTCTCGAGATTTCGGGTCAATATGTTTTTCAACACGGAGACCTAGAAGTACCACTTCTATCTAATTATATCTTAGTTGAATATTTATAATTATATAGAAGTGATATTACTGGTGTATCTCTCCGTTTTGAAGGGAATGTAGCCCAAAATCTCGAGAAATAAAATAATTATGAAAAGAAACCACAAACCCTAGCTTCCTTTTTAATTAAGTTTAAAATTACCTCTGTCTATTTAAAAATAATAAATAAATTTTAAAAAAGACGGCTACACTAAAGACTTTCCACTTCCTTGAGTTTTATCAATGAGTGTAACCTATATAGAAAATCAAAAGTAGTATTTCAAAAGAGTTTCTTCGAGACATGAAGTTATATATCCAGGTTCCAGGAGTACAATAGCATTCCCTATTAAACGGAAGTCATCGATACGGACAACAAGGATAATTAGCTACAACTTCCTAGTTCCTGGTTCCTTACTTCAGAATGTGTGTCCAGGTCTCTACTCAGAGTCGCACGGCATAGTACAGAACTACATGTACGACGCAGAGAAAGAGGACCTGTTCCTGACAGCGATGCACAACAACGCGTCCCACTCTCACTGGTGGGAGGATGCGGAGCCCATCTGGGTAACGGCCGAGCGTGGCGGGGCGAAGACGGCCATGTTCTGGTGGGACGGATGCCAGGTGCCTATCCGAGGGTCCCGGCCCGCGCTCTGTAAGGAGTACCAGAACTACTGGGTGTGGGGGGGCTGTCAACCACGACACCCGCCAGGCCTTCCTGCAGGCCCTCGACCTCTTCGAGAAGACGGACTACGCCCTAGCTATGGTGTACTATGAAGCTGTGGACGCTATCGGTGGGTATTCTTGGTTTACTTATCCAAGTGGTACTCTATATGGGCTATGGTGTACTATGAAGCTGTGGCGGCTATTGGTGGGTATTCTTGGTTTACTTATCCCAAGTGGTACTCTATATAGGCTATGGTGTACTATGAAGCTGTGGCGGCTATTGGTGGGTATTCTTGGTTTACTTATCCCAAGTGGTACTCTATATGGGCTATGGTGTACTATGAAGCTGTGGCGGCTATTGGTGGGTATTCTTGGTTTACTTATCCCAAGATAGTGATACATGTGGTACTCTATATCCGCTATGGTGTACTATGAAGCTGTGGACGCCATCGGTGAGTATTATTGGTTTATTTATTCCAAAATATTACTAACACGAACATGTTGTGCTCTAAATTGGCTATGGTGTACTAAGAGGTTGTGGACGCCATGGATGAGTATTATTGGTTTATTTATCCCAAGATAGTACTTCATGTGTGTGTGGTACTATATCATAGGAGAGAATTTACATATAAAATTAAAAGTCTCAATAAATGTATAGATTGAAATGATTGGAATACATGTCTAGTATCAGAACACGAATAAGAAATAAGACATTTATACTTTAAGACCAAGGTTCTCGGATTAATTTTTATAAACTCATGGACAAAACTTGAGGAAGTTGTACCTTTTAACATGTATATCGGGATTCAGACAATAACTCTGAAATATATTTGATATACAGTGAGACCTTTATTGTGAAGACACACGAGATAACCAAGTTTAAACAAAATTTCCTTTGTCTCCTTCAAAAACGGAAGACCGACGACATCAAAATATGAAACTTCCTTAATTTGTCCATTAGCTTAAAATTATGCGTCTTATGGATTGCAATGTCCTCAAAAGTTTCTACTGCCCATTGCCGCAGTCGTATGAGGGAAGACAGAGGATGACAAAGGTAACTTAGAGAGACATCTCTCCCTTTAATTATGAAAATCAGAACAATGCATCATATTGATCACGCCAGTAAAAACCTTTACTAGAGATGCTTTACTAGGGTGATAACATGGTTACAAGACAATATTTTCGAACAATGGTTACTTTCCAAGTACACGTGATGACCATGGTGTGTAGCTAGCGACTGCTTTTACTGTACGTAAACCATATGTTTATACATGAGGAAGGAATATTCGACTTTTGCACTCACTAGTAAGCCAGAACCCCGTTTGATTACTTGCATTCACTAGTGAGGCTGGAATTTAACAAATTTCGGAGATCATTGAAGCTTTTTTTTTTTCTTCAGAAAAAAGTGCCCAATGCGGGATTCGATCCCGGGCCGTGACTGTCAAAAATCGATGGTTTATATCACTGCTCCAGCGACCCTCTTGTGTTTAGAGTTAAATCTCCTTATGACCATCCCAAAATCCAATCACACATACACAAAAGTCGGTGGACGAGTGGTTAAAACCCTCGATTCCCGACAGCCATGAACCGGGGATCGAATCCCTCATTTGACCCTTTGTTTTAATATGTGAATAACCTTAACATATTATTCATTGTTGTAAATAACATAAGCTAATTTGCTCTTTTTGAGCGGTACCTAGTAAAGTTATTTTGGAACCATCTGAACCATCATAAAATCAATCTACCTGAGATCTGTGTACAGGTCACTTCAAAGGTCCCGATTCCAAGGAAAGGAAACAAGCGCTAAAAGACATCGATGGCATTCTTAACTTCTTCCAGGATGAAGTAGAGAAACGAGCAATGGAAAATCAGGTAATTCTTGTAGTTCTTATACATTTTTTGTTATACACAGAAGTGCACTCAGTACCAATTCGTTAAAATCTATTGCTAAAACGAAGATATTGAATTCTCAAGATCACCGTTCGGAGGAGATTAATTGAATCGCCGAATGCCGTGGTCCATTTGGACGAGGAAAGCGAAGACAAGAACGCGGCTGATTCCACACTAGCCTGTTCAGTGATTCGCTAACCATGACGTAGGCACAAAGGAACGTGTGGCCATTGGACATGCGTCGGACCAGGAGGCTGTTGTTGGATGCTGCGCTGCCTGGAGTATAGGAACTCCATCTATTATTTCTTCCTGTGGTGAATCTGTATAAGACAGGTGGTCTTAATAAAGCTTTGTGTGTGAGTGAATTCCCAAGATATTTACCTTTTATAGCTAGTACCCTCGCGAAAACTTGCGTTCTTAAACGTTTTCCTTTCTTATTAATATTTTTTTCTTTTAAAATTGTGTGTGTGTTTGCAAACCGTTATAAAATCTTGATTTTGATAAAATATGATGGTGTAGAAAGTCGTGTCTGTGTGACAGGTGAATCTCATGGTGGTATCTGACCATGGTATGGTTGCCACGTCACCTGACACCGTTCGTCCAATCAACATCGAGAAGGCCCTAGACCTCGATGATATTCATCTGATGTTGGATAGAGGACCACTTGCCATGCTGCTGCCCAAACCTGGCAAGATAGATAAGGTAACTGAAATCCAACCTGGTCAATAAATATTTATTTACAAAACTGGACAAAGATCACCTTTACATTACACTCATGGACAAAAATAAGTGTAAATTCGTTAATATTGCCAGTCATATATGTTTTTCAAGGAGATAAAGGCAATTTCGTTCACACTTGGTTATCTCGTATGTCTTTAATAAAGATCACTGTGTATCAAATATAGTTCAGAGTTATTGTATGAATCCCGATATACATGCTAAAAAGTGCGCAACTTCCTTAAGTTTTGTCCATGAGTGTACACTACAGAAGATGAGTATATATAATCAATGACGCCGAGTGTCGAAGTGTTATCACTGAGATATACTCGAGCCATTTAAAAGAGAATTTATATAAAGTTTTATGTCTAAGTTTCCATCTCCAGTCAGTTAAAAGCGAGTGCTACCCCAGCAGGATGACGCTCCGCCTCACAAGGTACGTAAAGCCAGCAATAAAATTCGGTATTTCCAGGATTTAGCATGAATTGATTCATGCTGTGGGATGGCATCAGCTATGTAAATAGGACCCTGTAGTCTTTATTCAAGGCACAATGACTGCTAAGCTATTCATTGCAGATGTGTTGCAACTTGTTGTGTTACCATTTTTTGAGCAAACTAATATTCCCTTTTCCAACACGATAATGCCTTATAACATACAGCCAATATGTGTATTGTGTATATTGTTTAATTTTGTTGTGTATGTGCATGGATGGCTATTTAATGCCACTTCCTGGTCGAGTTTGGAATTCTCTCTATCTCTGGGGGACTTTGAATGGGAATTATTTGGTATATCTAAAAATATAATATCACATTGAGTTTCTTTTTATTTTAAAATGCTAGCTTTCAAGCGATAATCGCTCTTCAACGGGCCAAATAATAAACATCGACTATATCTTACAAGAAATATTTACAAAACAATTTTGTAATATTTCTTGTAAGATATAGTTGATGTTTTTTATTTGGCCCGTTGAAGAGATTGAGATTGAAACTACTTTATTTAAATGTCCATATAAGATTATATAAGGTTAAATACAGAAAAAATAAAAATATGAATAAATAGGATTATAAAATGATAAATATATGAATAAATAGATATATGTGATGATGAAGTGTTGACTCTCGCTATACTGTGTTGACCGAGAGGAACAGTCAGGATGGGGAGTTTTTCAGTACCTCTCTGCACCTTGGAAGACCTTTAAAAGTTCTCACAAAGTACAGGCAGTCGTGGTCGAGGCAGAGTGGAAATCTTGAGAATGTCCACACAAAATACGAAGACACAGTTGCACTAAGAAAGTTCCGTGAACAGATAAAAGTTGAGCTAGGAGCGAAAGATAGAGATAGAAACGTTCTTACTGACTACATGGTGGATGAGGTGGACCTGGGGTACAACCGACGAGAGCTCACGCAGATGGTAAACTGACTGTATTTTTAGGTTAAAACGGGGGCTTTATATACCTTTTCTGAGAAAGGGAGTTTTGCATTTCGCCAGATGTGAAGAGTGTGGATCGTCTGGTGACATTCTAAACTGGCGCCGCCCTGACAGCTTCCAATCTATCTTTAGATGTTGTTTGTGACTTCCATCTATCTCGAATTTAGACGTTTTTGACTTCTATCTCTTTAGATCAACTCTTAATCTATTACAGAGTTTTATTTGTTTATCCTCAGTTTGTACAAAGTACATTACATATGGTGATGTAATGACACATGTCAATCATGCGTATAATCATTTACAGATGTTTTCTATTATACAACATGAAAATATTGTTATAAGTTATATACAATATGGGGTTGTTGGTTTAAATTACCATATATAAATATATAAAGTAATTGATAAATATACATATATATAAAATATATACAAGGTCTTCATTGAAGAGAGGGCGACTATCGCTTGTAATCTAGCATTTTAAAATAATAAGAAACTCATTGTGAGACTTTTTTTGTAATTTTAAACCCTTTTAACAATTTTATCATGATCATTATTGTTGCATTGTTGGTTGACAAATAATAACTTCCGTGGGTACAAAGGATCTTTATGACTTTATTTAAGCCAAATTGATAAAAAATAATTACAGAAGAGTGCAAAAATAAAACAACAATAAACAAAACAGCGGTTACAAACTCACCAACTGCAGCACGGTGAAGGAAAGCAAGAGCAGAACAGGAGACAGAAGTTCGTAGAACTTTCTAGAATCTTCTAGGAATACCCCGGCGTCGGCGGTAAGCAGCAGTCCGACCTCTTGAGACAGCAGCTTGCTTGGAATACACCACGTAGCTTCATTCTTCTTCTCCTTGGCATGAGTTCCTCATCCCTATATATCCCGGAGTAGATCTTTCCATAACGGTGATGGTTGGTCAGCCAATCAGAAAGCCGCCAACACCAAGCCTTGCGCAATCGCTTTAGATTGTCCAATCAGTTGTCTTCCGCTTTTTCTACATTATTCTTAAACGTTCTAGAACTTCCTCTCTCCATTCTGGAATGTGCTTTTCTTTCTACGTAACAATATTACATCGTTTGTGTGTAGTGTGTATTTTACATGTGTGTGGTGCTGTGTATTGTGTTGTGCATGCGAGTTGTGTGCATTGTGTATTCGTGTTCTGTGTGTGTGTGTTGTGTGTGTACATAGACGGCTATATAATACCACTTGCTGGTCCGTAGGACACAGTAGAAGTTTGATTTATTTGTGAAAAAAAAAAAAACATTCGCGTCTTAATGTCTTCATTTGTTACAATGATGATTCTGTCCAGGTGTACCAGGACCTGATGGCGGCCAGCTTCAAGGGACTCCAAGTCTTCAAGAAGGAAGACATCCCTGAGAAGTTCCACTTCAAAAACCACCGACTTGTGTTGCCCATTCTGCTCCTGGCGGATGAAGGATACTACATCAATGCCGTGAGTAATCTTTAACGAAACTTATAATTATGCGCACATACAAAGAGAGCATCAACTGAAGTGTCTAATGATTTGCTTAAACCTAAAATTTCCCAATAATTTATTTATATAAAAGCAATAACGTGCCATATATATCTATGTACAGCATATATGAAAGGAAAGCATTAAACACCAATGTCTTACACATAAAACAAACTTTTTATATATACTGTCCTTACTGCGATGAAAAAAAAGAAATGGGAAGGCTTGCCTCATCAGTGGTGAATCCTCCCAGCAGATTTATTTTATGTGTCCTCTTTGAACAAACGCCACTTGTATTTATAGAAGAAAAGCCTTTAGGTTTAATGTATAATTTTTGCTATATATAGATGTGTCAAACTTCACAGATTTGGAATTGCTTATTCGCAGAAACAGCTTATAGATAACAGATGTGTTTTGTACATATTTATGTCAGAAGAGGCAATGTATCTGATATATATGTTTAATCTAATGAAGTATAATATCCTCGTTTAAAATACACTCATGGAGAGACAAAACTTAAGGAGGTGGAAACTCTTTGATGACTTTGTTTACACTTTGTTATATCGTATTTCTTCAATAAAGATCACTGTATATCAAATATCTTATTGTCTATATCCCAATATATATTCTTAAAGGTTCAACTTCCTTAAGTTTTTCCCATGATTGTGGATGTCTTAACAAACAGAGAGTTAATTATTATATCTATAGATATAATATACTCAATAGATATGCTCAGTATACTTGAACATATTTTGGAGTGTCATATGGCCAATACTTTCATACTTATAGTGTGTGTTTCAAGTATTTAAATAGTAGGAATATAATAATATTTGGTCAAAAGCTACAAAGATATTAGTATGCTATATCATATATATTAATAAAATAATGCAACAAGTTTCTGGAGATAAGTTTCTTCCCATTTTATTAACGAAACATCGAGCTTTCGGTCATTTGTGCCCTTCTACAGGAGTACATAAAAACGACCTATATGCAAATCTATATTATTATACCGAAACAATATGCACATATATATTTCTGAATACACTTTCACTTTTTTGGACTAGTGCCTGCAATGATATGGACGAAAACTATGACAGAGTCTTAGAGCTTGTCTTACCAATCAAGTAGCAACTGGATGATACTCTAAACTGTGACCTAAGGATGATTGAGGTAGATTCCAATCAAACAATCTTGTTCATAAAATGTGGTCTCAGATCTCAGACCACACCAAGATGAAACCATTTGTCGAACGGATCTTCAAGGGAACCCACGGTTACGATCCGACAGTATGTGAGTCCATGCGGACCGTCTTCTACGCCAGAGGTCCTGGTAAGTCCTTCTCACTTCCTTTCTTACAGAAACAAGAAATCCTTATCTATGTAGATACTATATATTCTTCATTAACCTTTATTGGAGAACAAAGAGGTAAGGTACTTTCTGATATCCTCTTATTTTACTTAGAAAGTTCCTTGGTCGAATTTAACACACAGTGACACAGTAACACACAGTATATTGAGAATTTCAATAAAGGCGTACGTCTCTATTTATTCATAATATATACTGATGTGTGTGTTGTGTGTGTGGACAAAACTTAAAGGAAGTTAAAAGTCTTTGATATATTTGATAAAGGCAGAGGCAATTTTTTTTACAACTCGGTTATCACGTATGTATTCAATAAAGGTCACTGTAATATCTTTCAGAGTTATTGTCTGAATCCTGATATACATGATAAAAGGTACAACTTCCTTTAGTTTTGTCCTTGAGTGTAATTAGGCTATAGCTTTTGAGATTGTAGATATTCTGTGATACCCTTTTGCAAAAATACAACAGTCTTGTAGGTTATGTTCTTGTACGGAGGCCGGTGGACTTCCGACAGCCTCAACCTAGGATCGAATCCCGCATTGGACATGCTTTGTCCATATGTAGACATGTGGTGTTTTTACAGTAAAATCAATCGCTAACTACTACGATTATCATGGTCTGTATCCACGTGTACTAGGGATAATAAATATTTTGACTCTATATAGCGAAAAAATTAGTTTATTTAAGTTACGAATAATCCGGATTTTCGGATTCAACTAAAGAAATTTTAGTTTTACTTTCGGCTAGCGAATGCTTTGCTTTAATTTCGGCTCTAACGAATATTTTGTTTCACTTTCAACACAAATGAAAATTTTGTTCAGCATTCGCGTGCCTAACGAATTTTTAGTTTTACTTTCAACACAAATGAAAATTTTGTTCAGCATTCGCATGCCTAACGAATATTTTGTTTCACTTTCAACACAAATGAAAATTTTGTTCAGCATTCGCGTGCCTAACGAATTTTTAGTTTTACTTTCAACACAAATGAAAATTTTGTTCAGTATTCGCGTGGCTAACGAATTTTTAGTTTTACTTTCAACACAAATGAAAATATTGTTCAGTATTCGCGTGGCTAACGAATTTTTAGTTTTACTTTCAACACAAATGAAAATATTGTTCAGCATTCGCGTGCCTAACGAATTTTTAGTTTTACTTTAGACTTAACAAAATTTTTAATATCACTTTTAACTAATGATTTTTTATTCAGGACATAGGCCAAATTGGAATGATTTTGAGATATTTCATAGGAATATAAAATTTAAAAAGGAAAAATTATTTTTAGAAGGATGGGTATCACGGGACATGGGGGCAAGAAGTATAAGTGTAATTCAAGATATTCCACTACAATACAATTCGTTTTTATATTTAAAAGTAGTTGAAAAGGGTAGGTATAAATTGTAAGTGATAGATATCGATTTATATATACTATTGGGAAATCTCTTTGTAAATATTATTATTATTTTTATATTTATTTTTGTTTATAATTTCTCATTATATATATGTATATTATAATTTATTTCAAATATCACAGTCTTTTGTGAGTTAAATATTTGTTTTTTTTTACTCGTGCTTTAGATGTTGTACAAAATTTTAAATATCGCGTGAGAATGCCCTTGGAACTTTAGAAATATTTTAACGCCTTGCTAAATGTTTTAATTTTTGTTTGCTCCTGACGAGGACTAAAGATTTTTGTCGAAACGTCGAGGTAATAAAAATATTTACTGGCCGAAGTATCTTTATTTTCAAAAAATATGAATGCCGGCCAGGCAGCCTTTATCTTTACGATAATGATTTTTTAGTTTTTCTCTATAAATATATATAATATTTCCCTACTATATTTTCTCTCTCTATATATAAATCTAAGAAATTTTCTTTGACCAGTTAGTTTCGTTATTGAAAATTCTCTCAATATTCAAGACTATACTCAGAATATGTAACAGTGTTAAAATCCCACCGCTACAAATCTAGGAAAGTTCTACATCCTAGATTTCTAAGGCAACAATACCATCCAAGGACCATACAAGCCATGGACCATGGCGACCGCCGTTGGAAGATGGACAATGACCTTTTATGGTCACCCACCATACAATCCCCCTTCCTATTATTGGCCATGGATCCATATGAATTAGAGCGCTTCTTATAGTTTCCATTAATAAAGTCCCATTGTTCATTTTCTGTTAGTCTTATATATTCTTTTCAATAGCCATTGATTGTTTAGCTTTAATAAATTGTTTATTGTTGACATACAATCAGAAGAATAACTATTACTTTTCTTTTGTTATTCAATCTCGATTAAAGGTTATTTTTGACCATTTAATGAATCAGCTATAAATATATTCAATCACATCAACGGTTTCCAAACTAACTCTGCTGGAACTTTGAGGTCGGAATAAATGGCAAATTTTTCTATATCATCTTTTTGCCAAAATGGCTGATTTATAGCTAGTTCCTGATGGTAGAGATGGGTTCAGCAAAATCTGTATATTGTGCTGGTTTGTAGAAGATGAAGGATGAGAAACATGTGTAAATAGTTTCCTTTTTTTTGGGGGGGGCTAATTTTAATACAGAATTGTATATATTACTTGATTTATGTTCAATTAAAACTGTTGTGTTGTTTATCTTTTATAAACTACAACTTATATATTTATTATTTAATTATTTGATTATCACACACATTTAACTTTAGTAAAGATTAATTATTTTTTAAACAAGGTAAAATCCTCTGGAGTAACTTGGTAAAGAAAACATTCAAGACAAAGAGGATGAGTTTCTTTTTATGAACATGCGTTCGAGCTTTCGGGCATAATGTCGCCCTTCAACAGGAATAAAACTACATATATAATCAAGATACGTCTATATATATACAGGTGATTAGCATAAACAAGAAAACTATTATTTTTAGAGAGATAAAATTTAAGTTTTATGTATGATATACAAAACAGAAATCATGAGGTGCGTGGAGCCCGTAAGCTTGCAGCCCATGCATTTCAATAAAAAAAATTCTCTTCGTTTTATAGCTATTTACAATACAAAACAGGTAATAGGAGAAATGTAATTATGCTAATATATGGTTTAATCTACTAGTAAAGAATCTATAGGTTGTTGTGTGAACAGCTTATGTAAATATTTCATTATAAAGTTCCGGAATCTCAATGTGCCTATTGATGCTATTATATTTCAGAGATAGCAGCGCCTCTACAACCAATCTTTTATATTTATGCTGAATGTTAGAAAAATGCGAACGGGGTTCTATTGTGTTAAAAGTATGTCCTGTGTTTGAAATGTGCTGGGCTATGAGGGATCTAGGGTCATTATTTCTGATATTTCGGATATGTTCATCAATTCTGTCTTTTATGTGTCTACCAGTTTCACCTATGTATAGGCTAGAGCAATTATTACATTTTAATGAGTAGACTGCGTTATTGAAGTGTATGGGTTTTAGGGGGAAACTGTTTTTGGTGATAGGGTTTCTAAGTAATGTGCCTGAATTAGGAGTATTGGAGTAGAAGGTGCGGATACCAAAGTTTTTTAGATAATTGGATATGTTGAGGCTCTGAGGGGAAAAAGGAATAGTGCAAATAGATTTATAACTATGATTAACGGCTGTTTGTAAAGGGTTATGAAAGTATCTCAAAATAAAGTTTTTTGGGTAGCCCAATGATAATAAATGTGATAATATGGTATTTGTTTCCTGCTGTTTTGATATTTCTGTGGTACAATGAGTGAATATGCGTTTAGTTAATGTTTTGACTGTATTAATTTTATGGCTAAGTGGGCAGTACGAAGAAAAATGTATGTATGATGGAAAAAATGACGGTTTGTAATAAACGCTTGTGGTGTATCTATTATCTATTTTTGTGATAAGTATATCTAAGAATGTGGAGAAAATGTTATCAAGTGAACTGGTTTTGACTATTGCAAAGATGTCATCAATATATCTGTGCCATGATAAAATATCTATGTGGTATTGTTCAACTATATGCTTATCTATATGGCGCATAACAATTTCTGATAGTGGGGAAGATAGTGGGCTACCCATAGGTGTACCTTTTGTTTGTTTAAAGTATGCCTGATTAAAGTTAAATATACTGTTATCTAAACTGATTCTGATCAAGGATATTAATCTGGAAATGGTGTTATTGGGGTAATTGTGATCTGATAAGAACTGTGTGGTACAATCTATGATAAGTTGATGGGGTAGACTGGGGTATAAATTCACCACATCGAAGGATACCATGATGCTATTGGGTAGAACCGGTGACTGTTGGATGTGGCTCAAGAAATCCGGAGTAGAAGATATGGATGCCGTGGCTCCACCATCCTGAGCATAGGAGAAAGTAACCTGGCCAGGAAGGAAGACAAAGGGGCTGCAGGGGATAAATGGTATGCTATTATAGGTCTAAGTGGAATATTGTCTTTGTGCAATTTTGGCAGGCCATATATGTATGCTTTCCCATAAATGTTCGCATGTTCATAAAAAGAAACTCATCCTCTTTGTCTTGAATGTTTTCTTTACCAAGTTACTCCAGAGGATTTTACCTTGTTTAAATATTATAAATCGTTATATTTCTCATTTTACAGCATGAATCCTGATACGAATTATTACATGAATAACCTTTGTAACAAATCTCTTGCGCTTGCAAGATGGAGAAAACATCTTATATTCAACAGAACCTGTGAGCAATTGGGATTTATCCCACCTTCGTTACGCATTAAAGATCCGGTTGGAAATCATTATTCGTCCAAAGTTATAACTGAAGCCCGTTTTAGCTTACTACGTGCCCGCACCAAGGGTTGCTATTCTCACATACGAATACTCACCAAGTCCATCAAAGGATTATTGTTCCACATTTCCCAGCAGTTACCCCAACAGGCCATGGCAGATGTTTTGTCAAGAATTACCGGGAACATCAGAAATCAAGATAGCATCATCACAGCCAGACATCTCAAGAAACTTTCTTATTGGTCAAAAAAGTACAATCTTCAACTTCACCCCAAAAACCAACAAGATACAATAGTTAATCTGTCAAATTTCCAACCTTCTGTAGAACAGTTCAATATCCTTTCACGAGGTCTTAAATTTAGATTTCCATCTAAAACTGACCGTATTTCAATTATCGCAGGCGTAGAATCATCCATCACCCGCCTAAACCACCAAGAGAAGTACAAGATCAGGAAATATGTCTCAACAGTTCTTAATAACTCAATCCAGGATAACAGCCACAATAACAAAAAATTGTTAATCCAGTCCCTCTCTAGAAATAAAGACATTGTCATTACAAAATCTGATAAAGGCTCAAGAACAGTCATCATGAACACCAAAGATTATACAACCAAAATGAATGCAATATTGAATGATCCCCTTATTTTCACCCCTATTTCCTCACAGGAAGAGAATTTAGCCATCATTAAATTTAAAAAAGAAATTAATATTCTTGTAAAGAAAAAATCCATCACCACGGAAGAATGCAAGTCCTTTATGTCGAACATTTATGGGAAAGCATACATATATGGCCTGCCAAAATTGCACAAAGACAATATTCCACTTAGACCTATAATAGCATACCATTTATCCCCTGCAGCCCCTTTGTCTTCCTTCCTGGCCAGGTTACTTTCTCCTATGCTCAGGGATGGTGGAGCCACGGCATCCATATCTTCTACTCCGGATTTCTTGAGCCACATCCAACAGTCACCGGTTCTACCCAATAGCATCATGGTATCCTTCGATGTGGTGAATTTATACCCCAGTCTACCCCATCAACTTATCATAGATTGTACCACACAGTTCTTATCAGATCACAATTACCCCAATAACACCATTTCCAGATTAATATCCTTGATCAGAATCAGTTTAGATAACAGTATATTTAACTTTAATCAGGCATACTTTAAACAAACAAAAGGTACACCTATGGGTAGCCCACTATCTTCCCCACTATCAGAAATTGTTATGCGCCATATAGATAAGCATATAGTTGAACAATACCACATAGATATTTTATCATGGCACAGATATATTGATGACATCTTTGCAATAGTCAAAACCAGTTCACTTGATAACATTTTCTCCACATTCTTAGATATACTTATCACAAAAATAGATAATAGATACACCACAAGCGTTTATTACAAACCGTCATTTTTTCCATCATACATACATTTTTCTTCGTACTGCCCACTTAGCCATAAAATTAATACAGTCAAAACATTAACTAAACGCATATTCACTCATTGTACCACAGAAATATCAAAACAGCAGGAAACAAATACCATATTATCACATTTATTATCATTGGGCTACCCAAAAAACTTTATTTTGAGATACTTTCATAACCCTTTACAAACAGCCGTTAATCATAGTTATAAATCTATTTGCACTATTCCTTTTTCCCCTCAGAGCCTCAACATATCCAATTATCTAAAAAACTTTGGTATCCGCACCTTCTACTCCAATACTCCTAATTCAGGCACATTACTTAGAAACCCTATCACCAAAAACAGTTTCCCCCTAAAACCCATACACTTCAATAACGCAGTCTACTCATTAAAATGTAATAGTTGCTCTAGCCTATACATAGGTGAAACTGGTAGACACATAAAAGACAGAATTGATGAACATATCCGAAATATCAGAAATAATGACCCTAGATCCCTCATAGCCCAGCACATTTCAAACACAGGACATACTTTTAATACAATAGAACCCCGTTCGCATTTTTCTAACATTCAGCATAAATATAAAAGATTGGTTGTAGAGGCGCTGCTATCTCTGAAATATAATAGCATCAATAGGCACATTGAGATTCCGGAACTTTATAATGAAATATTTACATAAGCTGTTCACACAACAACCTATAGATTCTTTACTAGTAGATTAAACCATATATTAGCATAATTACATTTCTCCTATTACCTGTTTTGTATTGTAAATAGCTATAAAACGAAGAGAAATTTTTTTATTGAAATGCATGGGCTGCAAGCTTACGGGCTCCACGCACCTCATGATTTCTGTTTTGTATATCATACATAAAACTTAAATTTTATCTCTCTAAAAATAATAGTTTTCTTGTTTATGCTAATCACCTGTATATATATAGACGTATCTTGATTATATATGTAGTTTTATTCCTGTTGAAGGGCGACATTATGCCCGAAAGCTCGAACGCATGTTCATAAAAAGAAACTCATCCTCTTTGTCTTGAATGTTTTCTTTACCAAAAGATTAATTATATGTTTACAAAACACCGTCAGTCTATTGTTCTTTATTCCATTTTCATATTTCACACTATTCTACAAAAACCATTTCTATACTGGGAAAATCCTGTATGGTGTTTGATCCGTAATAAACGTTTTGTAGAAGATTTTCTTAATTTGTAAAAATATTTTTTTCTGGCAATGTGTTTCTTTTTTAATAACATCAACAAATATTATCTCCAAAGACCTTACTACAATATTTGCAGAAATAATATTTGATGATGCTATTAAAAAAGAAACGCATTGCCAGAAAAAATTAATTGTTACAAATTTGATCGATAGAAGGCATTGGAATTTATAAATGTAGTTTGCTAATATTAACTTAATTGTTTATTCTATTCTTTAATTAATTTTAGTTTTTTCTGTCTTATCTCCTTTCAATCGAAAAGTGTCAAGATCATCATTCATCATTAAGATTTGATTCATCATTAAGAAAAATAAAATGCATCTGCCTCTCTTTCAGTCGTCAAGACTGGGAGCATTCCTCATTAGCAGGCCGAATGAGCTCAAATATTAAATGGTCGGCTCTGGCATTGGGTAACGAACAGTCTCCATGTCTGGTCGCTCTTTACTTTAAGTAAACACTCTTCTCATCCTGTTTCTGGATCAAGAACTCTGTAATTGTATTATCAGCAGGGCCAGTTAAACTCAGGGATTTCTGAAGATTTTAGAAGAAAGGCAGGTCGGGGAGAAGAGCTTCTTTATATTATATTCTTTATTATAAATGAAATCTTCTTCCCAATCTGTTTTTTATTTCATAGCTTATAGGGAGATTATCGTTGCCAGTGGTTTTAGTAAGCTTATTACTGCCTCTTCATTTTATTTCAATGTAAATCTCCTCGTTGGAGTCCGATGATTGGAAAAATATTGTTCTTTAATTATCTCTAGTACACGTGGTACAGGCCATGATAATCATGGTGGATAGAAGTTAGCGACTGCTTTTTACTGTAAGTGCACCACATGTCTACACATGTGAAAATCAGTTCGACTTTTGCACTTAACAAATATGACAGAGTCCCGTTTGGGACAAATAATGTTCTTTAATAATGAAATAATTTCATATGTGAATATAATGAATATATTAATGAAAAATAATCTGTAAAAGACAGGTGTTTATATTAATATATAAAAAAGGCACATCCTGACCGCTCACCTGAACGTTTTAGATGGAAGAATGTCATTTATTAGTATAACAAAAATCAACTAAACGTTAAGTTTGTTTCATGATATTTGTCCAACAAATTTTCATGATAAATCAAAGTCGGGAAAAGTCGCCATCCTAGCGCTGTTCCTGTCATGTCAGTACACGGGAAGTTAGCATGAGTCTCATACGGTCCTTTAAACCTCATCCTTTTTTTTTTGCTTATCCCTAGTACACATGGTACAGGCCATGATAATCATGGTGGGTAGAGGTAGGCGACTGCTTTTACTGTAAGTGCACCACATGTTTACACATGTGAAAAGCAGTTCAACTTTGCATTTAAAAACGTGCCCCGTTTGGTTACTTACACTCGCTGGTGGGGTTGGACCTTTGCAAGAATCGGGAGCCATTGGAGTATCTTTTTTATCAGAAAAAAGTGCCCAATGCGATAATCGAACCTGGGTCGCAGCGGTCGAAAACCAATGGTTTAGACCATCCTTCCACCGATCCCCATACCTCATCCTTTTGTTGTCAGCAGTGTTGTCTCTGTGTTGAGATAAAGTTATCATCATCACGTTTTCGTTTCCACGAGAGAAAGGCAAGTGTTCGAATCTGGTGTGTGTAATCTTTTGATAATTGTTATGTTCTGTAAGTATAATTAATAACGAAACAACTAGAGGGATAATAAATCCTTTAAGCTAAGAGAATAATTGAAATTTATAACATATAGCAATATATTTGTATCATAGGAAATTGAAGCTACCTCTATTTTAGACGCGTATGATTATTTTTTAAAAATAAACAATTATCTATTGCCCTTACTGCAATGATAAATTAGAAAGAGGGCCTGGCTCATCAGTGGCATACCCACTCAGCGATGATAATGGTAGATTAAACTGGCGAAACCCGTTTGGAGGGCTCACCATTGATGAGCAAGGCCCGTCCATTAATTTATTATTGTTGTGAGGATAGTAGATATTTGTTTAATTATAAAAAGAATCCTACGTATCTAGAATAGTTTCATATTCTTATATAACAGATGAAGCGCTAAGGCATCATTTTTGTATTATGTTGTTGTCGTGTCCAATGAAGAGCCTCAGATGTCTCCATACATCTCTATCACAGCAGTAGCAATATCCTCTATCTTGGGTGTGTATGGCTGCTGTTCTGGGTCCATGTCAATTTTCTGTTGTTGTTGTGTCCAATGAAGAGCCTCAGATCTCCCCAAACATCTCCATCACAGCAGTCGCAATGTCCTTTATCTTGGATGTGTAAAGCTGCTGTTCTGGGTTCATGTCAATTTTCTGTTGTTGTTGTGTCCAATGAAGAGCCTCAGATGTCTCTATGCATCTCTATTACAGCAGTCGCAATGTCTTTTATCTTGGGTGTGTAAAGCTGTTGCTCTGGGTCCATGCCAATTTTCTGTTTTCGTGTCCAATGAAGAGCCTCAGATGTCTCCATGCATCTCTATCACAGCAGTCGCAATGTCTTTTATCTTGGGTGTGTAAAGCTGCTGCTCTGGGTCCATGTCAATTTCCTGTTGTTGTTGTGTCCAATGAAGAGCCTCAGATGTCTCTATGCATCTCTATTACAGCAGTCGCAATGTCTTTTATCTTGGGTGTGTAAAGCTGTTGCTCTGGGTCCATGCCAATTTTCTGTTGTCGTGTCCAATGTAGAGCCTCAGATGTCTCCATGCATCTCTATCACAGCAGTCGCAATGTCTTTTATCTTGGGTGTGTAAAGCTGTTTCTCTGGGTCCATGCCAATTTTCTGTTGTCGTGTCCAATGAAGAGCCTCAGATGTCTCCATGCATCTCTATCACAGCAGTCGCAATGTCTTTTATCTTGGGTGTGTAAAGCTGCTGCTCTGGATCCATGTCAATTTTCTGTTGTTGTTGTGTCCAATGAAGAGTCTCAGATGTTTCCATGAATCTCTATCACAGCAGTCGCAATATCCTCTATCTTGGGTGTGTAAAGCTGCTGCTTTGGTTTCAATATTTGTATTATCATCAATGAATGTAAGACGATTCTCTCTAAAGTTGCCTTGTGTGTCGGCAGCATTCAAATCCGGAGTGGTCAGCGACAGCCCACTGGAGATGGTGGACCATTATAACATGATGGCCAGAATATTGGGACTAGAGCCAAAGTCCAACAACGGCTCCTGGGACCGCGTAAGGTCCATGATGAACGAAGAGGTGCTGAGGCTCGCTGCAGAGGAACGGGCTCGCTCTCAAGCCCGCAATAAACGGAGGCGTAAAGGCGGACGCAGGAAACCTAGCCGTCGTAATGCTGGAGACATCCTCCAACCTGTAGCTCTGGTCTTTGCCATGATCCTAGGAGCAACTATCCTTCATATCTAACAACCTGGCTGGTTAGATCCGATTTGATCCTTCACGCATTTGCCTTCTACTTGAGGCCTCCCTGTGTCTTATCCCTGTTTATCCTTAAATTAAGGAGATTTGACAGGATAAGAAAGTTCCTTTTGTTTTCCTTTTACCCTTTAATATATTCAAATTTGTTATATACATTTTTTTAGTATCATTTTGATCTACTATATAGTCAATACACACACACTTCAAGTGATAAAAGAGAGTTTTTTGCCTGCATGAAAAGTCGATGAAGTATCCCTATATATAAAATTATTTGTTATATGTTTCTATATTATATATCTTTAAATAGAGCAAGATTTCGAGCCAGGAGCTCCTCAACACGATAATCTTCAATGTGAAACTAACAAGATGGCAGGTTGAATGTAACTCGTAGTATTCTATTTTCAAATTTTCGTGGGTAAAAGATAATCATTCGCGATTACAATATTCCACGCTATGCCTACTCGCGGTAAACAAAAATAGCTCCATTTCGAAATCAATCTATACTAACCTAAAACTACCTAACCTAATCTAGCCTATCCTAACTAACCTAACCTAAACTACTTTAACCTATTCATATAAAGCAATAACGAGCCGTCTATAAATAAAACATTAAAATATTCAAATCACGAATATTTGATTTTTGTGAAAAAAGAAACATTCGTGCTTTGAATATTTTCATTTCCTACTTTAACCTTTCTCTAAACCTATAACCAAAACTAATTTAACCTATCTGCACCTAATATACTTGGTGACAACTTGCCACTAGTGATCCGTAGGATTGGGTATCTCACCTTTTGACACGTGATGAATTCTCTTGAATTACCTGGCGCCTTCTTAGATCCCAAACTAATAGGATGAATTTATAAGAATTCATCACCAAACATTGAAACTCTAACATTACAATCTGAATACATATATAAACTATCACAGCGTGAATTTGACATTAGAGATTGGCCTAATGAAGAGATTAAGGCTCAAGTAACTTACTAAGTTATATAAAGATATAAAGAAACTTTTACCAAAATAATTGTATTGATATAAAACAATCGTTATTTATTGCTGATTCCGTAGAACTGTAGAGGTTTAACGCTCCAAACTTACCGAATATTTAATAAAGAAACACATTGCAATTCTTTTTACTTTTATGAAGTAATTTTACATAGTAAATTTTACATATAGTAAATATATACTGAATTGATATAATAGTTAAACAACTCATGAACGACCTATCTGTTGAATGACCACCTCTCATGAGCAACCAATTTTGTGTTTTCAAAAAAAAATTTTTTTGACTCGATCTAATCCAGCCTCCAATAAACAACCATCTCCAGAAGACACCAAGAGTCCACAGGAATCGCTATAATGCTAGATATTCAAATAACAACTTAAAAAAACTACGGGCATCAACTATTCTAAAAGACATTAGATTCAACTTTTTCAAAAATTGGAAATATTACAATTAAATAAAATATTCACACACACCATACACACAAAGCCTTTATTGAGACTCTCTGGTCTCACACAGATTCTCTATTATATGAGAAGGGGTATTATACAAATAAAAAAAAAAGAAATTCAAGAAAGATCCAGTTAATAAGACATGTCTTTGATTTTCAAAGCCTTCATGTAAAATTTATATACATTTAATGTGAATGACCTATTATCTGACAGGTTGATTATTAAATAATATAATGAGGTCTGAGCAATTCCCGGGAGAAGCAAGTCTCTTTCTAAATCAAGAAACGAACAAATTAAACAAAATATTCACTTTTAAATACCAAATGAAGTAGGTTTTAGATAATCAGATTTAAATATAAGAAATAAAACATCTCTTCAGCCAGAATATAAAATAAATTAGTTCCAAAGTTCGAGCTATCAATTCAAAATTTTAGAATGAATTTTTTCCACATATTAAGAATTTTAAAATAATTGAGTTTAGAAAAAAAAATCAATTCATATTTGTAAAACTTCTTAGTGAAAGTCATGCCTAAAATGTATGCAAAATTTGCCTCTGCCTTTTATATATACCATATAGAAAATAAGAAATATATAATTCTCTTGCCCCTATTCATATACACCCATACCTCGCTTTGCGTCGGGGTTACGTTCCAAAAAAACACGACGCAAAGTGAAAATATGTGAAGGCGCAATAAAAAACAAAGGTGTTGCTATATTAAGGTTATTCTATTTCTCGAATAATGACAAAAGGTTAGTCTAAAGAGCTCTGTCAATGACTCAATATCACGACATATAGTGAAAGGTTTTGAAAATAGAGCAATTCATGAATAAATCTCTAATTAAAAAGGCATATATTGGAACAATATTGGTAAAATAAATGATATTTTTATCCAATATATGTCTTTTTAATTAAATAGTGAAAAGTTTATTTGAGAAAATTGTATCATTCAAATGTCCATAGTAATCCCGTAAAAAATCACCATTGTATTTTAACTATCTCTTTTTACAAGGGAGGAAATAAGTTCTTCAGATTAAGTACCTTGGATTATTTATTGATTGTTGATAATTGTTGCTTATTGTTGATAACGAAAAAACCCATCAAATATTAGCCTTAATTTAGAATTGGTCTTATATAGAATCTCCGAATAGAAGAGGATACATACAGGAGTATAACACAGTAATAGTAACAATAATCAGCAATGTTATTTATAATATATCAAATAAGAGGAAATAAGAAAGAAAGGGCTTGACATAAACTTATATACAAGCAATCTAGAACAAGCAGTTCCTTTTCTTAAAGAACAATAATTTGTAGTACAGTAAAACCTCCCTGTAAAGGACACCTAATTGTAGAGTCAAAATGTCCTTTATGAAGAGGTGTCCTCTAACCAGAGATTTTCTAAATTGTAAAAATGGCAAATTTTCAAATGGAAACTGTCCTTTGTGGAGAGGTGTCCGCTATCGGGGTGTCCGCCAAAGGGAAGTTCTACTGTATTGAGAAAGAAATTTAGATTAGTACAAGCAAAAAATAAATGTAAAATAATGTAATACAGTAATCCCTCGTTAAGACGAACTCAACGGGAGAACGAAATACCCTTTTCGTCTTAAAAGAATTTATACCGAATTCGTATAAACCGAATTCGTATTAGACGAATTGAATTCGTGGTATCCGGGGGTTGTACTTATGTACTACTGATGAGTAAGAAAACTACATTTCTGAGGAATAACGAATAAATTTATTTGAAAACAATATTAATGGAAATATTTTATAATTTTAAGGAACAACAATTATGTATATGTATGTACATAAAGTATTTTATTTTAAAAGACAATATGGATAATATAATCACAATGTAAGGCAATAACATGATAATACAAGTTTATTTCAAAACACAAATAAAAAAGAACAACAAAAGAAACAACTTACATAATATACTTGGTACATACAATGTTTATGTGTATGCAGCATAGGCAGTATGCATAGAGTATCCTATATCTGGGTTTTCTCTGCAGGCTTCAGAAAGTCTGTTATAGTTTTTTGGTGGTATTTGATTGGGCACTGTTTCAGACACTCCCTTCTTATTTTATCCAGGTCATCTTCAAAATGAACATCAATATCCGCAGAGGTTTGAAATTCCGTGAAAGCTTGCGCTCCTTGGCTGCTGGCTGGCAGGGGTCACCATGGCCCATACATTTATCAGTCGAGAAAAACAGCAATACTGGCACAATAGAGTCGAAATTTTCCACTGATTGAGTACATGGAACGACCCCAAGGGGATGGTTTCATAGAAAATGAGTCATCATAACAAACAAAGGACGAATGTTTACACAAAAGACAAAGAGAGCCAATACTTGATATCAACGGCGTTTTTGTTGTTTTAATAGTTTATTGTTTCACTTATAACTCGCCTTTAAAAACATATTAGAATTCGTTTTAAACCGATTGATTAGTTCTGCTGGGGGCTAAATTTAATTCGTATTTCGTCATAACCGAATATTTCGTCTTAACCGGCAAAATCTCTTTGGAAAGCATTGAAATTTAACGGGGGGAAAGAAACGGTTCGCGCAAACCGAGAGTTCGTATAATCCGAGTTCGTGATAACGAGGGATTACTGTATACATAATTATTAGCCATCTATACAGTTTTATGCGTGGATGGATCAAGGATACAGGATTATCTATAGTCGGAATATAAAATCTTAGGGGTTACTTAATTAGTTCATTCACCCAGTTGTTCAGTAGAAGCCACCGTATTCATTAAGTTATTTCAAATATCATTCGCAGCTTTATAAAATTTAAAGCTTAGGTCAGAAAGGGCAGTATTTAGTCTGTTAAGTTTGTTTACAATTGCTAACCGTATCTCATCCAAGTAAATAAATGTTACTCTTTAACACTGTTTGTTAATATTCCAAACAAGAGGAAGTCTCAAGGTGACATATCAGGGGAATAAAGATGTGTGGAGTCAATGGTAATTATTTTTTTCCAAGAAAGTCGTTCACCGAAATTGCCGTATGGGGTTGAGCATTGTCGTGGAGCAAAACGAAGTCTTAGGAATGCCAGAGATTATGTCTTTTCTTCTTCATCTTATTGAATAACCGTTCCATAACATCTTTATAGAAGTACTGATACATAGTCTGGCCTTCAGGAACGAATTCATAGTGAATTAACCCTTTTTAATCGAAAAAGGTGATCAACATGGTCTTCACCTATGATTTGCTCCACGTGCAATCTTTTTTTGCAGGAAAGCCAAGACTACGCCACCCCATGCTCCTTCTTTTTGCTTTCTGGTTCATAATAGAAAACCTATGTTTCGTCTCTAGTGATAACTCAGTCAATAAAGTTGTTTTCCCGTTTATAAAGACTTGAAATACTTTCGAAAAAGTATTTACGATTCGTCTTTTCGTCGGAGCATAGGATCTTAGGCACAATTCTTGAACAACTTTTCTTTTGTTCAAATTTTGTGCACAAATGTGGTGTACAGTATCTCTTTTGAAATAAAGTTCTTCTGCAATCCTTCTTATTCTCATACTCTCTTAATTTTCTATCTAAAATGATCACTTTCCTGACTTTTTCAATCATCTCCTTTTCGGTGTGAGCAGTTTTTAGTCTTTTTGACCTATGAATATCCTATTTGGCTTTTCATTAATCTTGATATGCAGAGTTCTACCTAAAATTGTTTTTTTAGGAAGGGAATTGTCTTGAGATGCTCGCTGCATCATTTTGTAGATGTAAGTTGGCGTTTTACCCAGCAAAAACAAATTTTGATACTTGCCTATGTTTTTTTGTCAGTCTTCAGAATAAATTTTATCCCCTGACCTTTTTCCTCTTTGTTATTATTTTATAATTTGTTCAATTAATATTAATAGGAATATAGTTTTAAATATTAAACGTTCTAAATTATATATTTATTGTTGCAAAGCACACATTTAATTATATAATACTAGACGGGTGACCCGGGCTTCGCCCCGGGATTGACCCGTGTGCATATCTACCCGAGTGATATATATTTAGATAATATTTTTTATAATTGTTTGTTATTAGCATTATCTATTTGTTTGCATCAGCATAATATAATCTAATCTTTGATAGAGGGCGCTGTTCGTGAGCAAAGTAGAATAATTTAAATATATAGTTTTAATGATCGATTTATATATTTTTAAAAATAGCCTATCGTCTTCCCCGTATTTTTTTACTTATGTATGGAAATTTTGGTTTGAATTAGTAAACTACTGCGAATTTGTATACCAGACATACAAACAAACATACAAACATTGATTTATATATATAGATTTAGTTATTTGTTGTTCACAGAGGTATTGTCAAAATTTTTACGACAGGTCTTATAGAATATTTTATCTTTCGTATTATACATTTATTAGTAAAAATTGATAGTTTTTTAATCTCTTCTTTTTATTTTGAATTTTCGCCAGTTATTACAACAGGACCAGCGACATCAAAATATGAAACTTCATTAAGTTTTGTCCATGAGTGTATTTTCAAGTAGAAAAATTAGGAGAGACAACCATTAATATGACATGATTATGGTTATCTTTCCTGACTCAAACGATTAAACCTTGCTATGCAACAGGACAATCAAATTAATAATCTGCCTATATAATAATCAATATTTTGTTACAATATATTACGCTAGCCAAATATAGGTCTGGCTTTGCCAATGTTATTATCTAGGTACACATTTCAGTAACGTTTTGTTAAGTTGTGACTAATCAGTTAGATAATTTTATTGTGCGAAAAAGAAACCAATCAAAGTTACATATTAGCTTTACCAATTATGCACCCATTGATAAGAAACAGAACTACACCCATACCTCGTTTGCGTCGGGGTTACGTTCCAAAAAAAACACGACGCAAATTGAAACGACGCAAAGTGAAAATATGTGAAGGCGCAATCAAAAACAAAGGTGTTGCCATATTTTATAGGAAAAAAATTCAAAAAAAAAAATTAAAGACTCGAATCGAAAACAACGCAACTTCGAAAATCTAACAACGCACAGTGAAAATCAGTAAAAATTAAGCAGCGACGCAACTTCGAAAAAAACGCAAAACGAAACGACGCAAAGCGAGGTATTGGTGTACAGATAAATTTGGTTTTCGACTTATTAGAAACACTACATGACATTTTTAGTCTCTTTTGAATAGCCTATACATATCTTCAGCTACCTTTATGTGAATTTTTATAATGATTAATTTAGAAGATTTAGTGGAGAGAATTAGTAATCATCTATATAGCATCTTATCCTATACTATAAAAAATTGAACAATTCTTTGTTCTGGTTTTCTTAAATGACTAAATATTTCAACTAAATTTTCTATATAGGGTTTCTTTGGGTTGATAGATTTATCTAGATAGGTTACGTATCTGAAAAAAAAATCGTTATCACTGGTAAATTCTTGCATTACTTCATTACTCGAATATATAATTTTGATGCTAATTCTGAAGAATTTTGCATTCCTAAATTCCATTTTTGTGGGTTATACTGATCCAAGCTCAATTAACTCACTAGTATGTATATTCAAGTACTTATATAAAAGGATGTTATGTCACAATATAGGAGGGCCTGGTTAATCAATTCTTTCTCTCAAAGATTTCTCTAAATAGGTTTACGTTTCAATTTGATATATAATAATAAGCCATGACTACCTGATAAGTAGTGTGCTGGTCGACCTTTGGTACACAATACAACAGCAATTTAACAATACCGTCATACCATTTCAACTTTCTTTTCTTCAAAGTCGCTTAAAGCTATCTCTTCCATATTTTTCACAAATTCTGTTGTTCAATTGGTTGTCCGTTGATCATGCAAGATATTGTTAACCCAGGTTTCTTGAGCTCATTCATAGACCGCCAACTACCTGAGCTGTCCTGCTGTTTACCGACCTGACTTTCTTGTCATAGTGAACCAGTTCACCAAGTGTCTACAGGTTAATTTATTAACATGATGCATTGGCGCGCCACATATCTGTTACAGGAAATGCAAACTATTTTATCATTGCTGTGTGGCCAGTATAAAATTGCTTATTTTAAAAAGAAACATAAGAATTGAATTTATTTTAAGGTTTGAGTTTATGTAGCGTTAAGTTCAACTTATTATATACAGAACCTTTCTGTAAAGGACACCTAATTTCAGAGCAAAGTGTCCTTTAGGGAGAGGTTTCCTCTTACCGGAGAAGTGCTATATTGTAAAAATGGTAATTTTGCAAATGAAAACTGTCCTTTGTAGAGAGGTGTCCGCTAAAGGGAGGTTCTACTATATATATAGCTGTTGAAAGATGGCAGACATAGAAATTTATTCATCTGTTATCTCTGTAGTTTCCATAAGTTGGATAATCGCTTGGAGCAGTATATTTTCAGAGGTTCAAAATCGTGAGGTGAAGAGTTTCTTCCCTTCACGATTTTTAACCGTTGTATTTTGTGAGCATTAATTTTTTTTTATATTCTTCTGATGTATAACCCGAACTCCCTGGAGACAAAACTATCCGAGTTGTTATTCAGACATAATAATAGCGGTGGACATCCAGTTAATTAGGTGTCGCCAGTCTGATTTGAACTTGGGTAGGTTCCTTAGGTCTTTGGGGGGTAAGTATGCTTTCCCGTCCGTTCCTGTACCGTTTATATATACAATTCAACATGTTTTTGACAATTATAATCAATTATTACAAATATTAATGAGAAATATCAAACAGAGATAAATGTACCGTTTATATAGCTATTGTCATATGGCACGTTTCCAAAACGTTTTGTTAGAGCGAGTTAATCTTCTTTTGAGAAATTCTTCTAGCTTCTGGAGCATTGAGTTCGCAGAGAAAACAGAGGAATAATTTACAACGTTCTAGCTCATGAATGTATTCTTCTTCATATTTCAATAAAACCTGCCTTAAAAGTCATGGGAGTCTTAGAAGTATATTTTTAATGGGAAGCATTTGTTGTTCTATTAATTTAGTTTTCTTAAGCACCTTACCCTGTCTAACACGTTCACTTTTAAATTTGTTAAGCCCCTATAGACTAAATGTGTTGAATATCTTATATATTAAGAGTATCAATTTGAACAAAAAAGAATAATTTTAGGTTTATTTTAACCAATTGTATTCAACATTGCCGTGCGAATGTATTTTTGCTTGTAGCCAAATATAGAAAAAATGGCTCTCATGCTATAATTTACTACATTGATTGAGCTATTAACATGTTCCAAAAGTATAGGAACTTCTAGGTTGAATCCTAGTTAATATAAAGATTCATGGTTACGCATAGTGTAAATTGAACTTGGAAACGATAATATGTAGATTTGTAGTGAAAATTTACATAGAAATGGCGAACAAAATGTGATTCGCACATGCTTGTGTTAACCAAATACTATGAAGATTAGTAACATTTTCTATGTTAGTAGAATGCATAGAGTAGAAAAATTTAAAAATAATAACAAAATGTTGGTATTAATAGTTACTGCACTCGATATTTTGTATTTTCTATTGTAATTAAGTATTAATAATATGTTCAGATTGTAATCTAAAGCTTTGGTGACCTACATTACATTCCAAAAATTGTGTAAATAAATTATAAAATTGTTGTATATAGAGAGATTGTTTTTGTAATATATATATGTATTGTTTATTTTTATTATTTCTCCTACTAATTTTTGTAGAATAAATTATTTTTGTGATTATATTTCGTTTTTGATTTATTTTCAGGTTTTGGAGAAAAACATATTGAAGTTATGAAAATTCGAAACTATTATAGACGCGTATGATTCTTTTAAAAAATTAAACAATTTCTACTGCACTTACTGCAATGGAAAAATTAATTAGAGCACCTGGCTCATGAGGCCCTTCCATTTAATTTTCCATTGCAGTAAGTGCAGTAGAAATTGTTTAATTTTTTAAAAGAATGATACGCGTCAATAATAGTTTCGAATTTTCATAATAGATGGCGTTTATGCATTATAATATTGAAGTTAACTAATAAATATGATGAGAGAGAGAGAGAGATTTGAGGAAAATAAATTTTATATTTTAAGGTTAACTATACTAAATTTGATGATTGAAGAGAAATAACTTTCATGACATGAACTCAACAAAGACGTGGAGATTAAAGTTTCACCGGGAGAGTTTCAGTGATGGGCCTTGGACGGTAGATGAAGACGATCTTCCTTTTGATGATTGCGGTGATGATGTACACTCTGGAGTTGGGATCATCACCAGGATCCTGTTTGTGGAGTACCATGAAAGGCTTAAGCAAGTCTACCACTCTCCCTGTTAGGATGTGGTGGCTGATGATGAGAGTGGGGACTCCCTACAACCACGGCACAGGGGGTAGGTATATGGGGGGTGGGGCTTAACACTGGGGTGGAAGCAAAGCCTAGGGCTTCCTTACAACATTGGTAAAGGTTCAATAAATCATCCAGGGCTGAGTTTCGTGTATAATTTTATTTCTCTACTTTCGGGCTAACATGCCCTTCAACAGGAGCAATTAGGAGTTGCTTCTAACTATACACGTCCTTTTTTGTATAGGTGTAAAAATAATAAGGCTTCCTTACAACATTGGTATAGGTGTAAATCATAGGGCTTCCTTGCAATATTGGTATAGGTGTTAGGCTTCCTTACAACAATGGTATAGGTGTTAGGCTTCATTACAACATTGGTATAGGTGTTAGGCTTCCTTACAACATTGGTATAGGTGTAAGGTTTCCTTACAACATTGGTATAGGTGTAAGGCTTCCTTACAACAATGGTATAGGTGTAAGGCTTCCTTACAACATTGGTAAAGGTGTAAGGCTTCCTTGCAACATTGGTATAGGTGTAAGGTGTTCTTACAACATTGGTATAGGTGTAAGGCTTCCTTACAACATTGGTATAGTTGTAAGGCTTCCTTGCAACATTGGTATAGGTGTAAGGTTTCCTTACAACATTAGTATAGGTGTAAGGCTTCCTTACAACAATGGTATAGGTGTAAGGCTTCCTTACAACATTGGTATAGATGTAAGGCTTCCTTGCAACATTGGTATAGGTGTAAGGCTTCCTTACAACTTTGGAATAATGTAAGGCTTCCTTACAACATTGGTATAGTTGTAAGGTTTCCTTACAACATTGGTATAGATGTAAGGCTTCCTTACAACATTGTTATAGATGTAAGGCTTCCTTACAACATTGGTATAGATGTAAGGATTCCTTACAACATTGGTATAGGTTTAAGGCTTCCTTACATTGCTATAGATGTAAGGCTTCCTTACAACATTGGTATAGGTGTAAGGCTTCCTTACAACATTGGTATAGATGTAAGGCTTCCTTACAACATTGGTATAGGTGTAAGGCTTTCTTACAACATTGGTATAGGTGTAAGGCTTCCTTACAACATTGGTATAAATGTAAAGCATAGGTTTTCCTTACAATATTGCTATAGATGTAAGGCTTCGTTACAACATTTCTATAAGCGGAAAGCATAGGGCTTCCATACAACATCGGTATAGGTGTCAAGCAAAAGGCTTCCTTACAACATTGATATAGTTGTTAAGAATAGGGCTTCCTTACAACATTGGTATGGATGTAAAGCGTAAGGCTTTCTTACAACACTGATATCGCCATGAGATGTTCTTCCATTGTTATGGGGATATATAAGAAAAGGAACATCCTTATATTATACAACACAGTTAGGGATATAAGACCATGAAAGACCGCCTAAAATATTCTGAATCAATGGATATTCCTCGAGAAAGTGGTATGTTCGTGTTAAGTGTTAATGGGGTAGTTTACTCC
>CP092872.1:75242656-75477778 GCA_030710605.1 Cordylochernes scorpioides
TATTCATCTCTCTCTCCATTTTCATTCGCCGAAAGAAACACCAATCAAAATGGCCAACGCTCCAGTATCAATTTCATAGACGCCCCAGGCCTCGTCAAAATAGAACATATCGTATTACCAAAACAAAAAATCTAAAGAGAGAAACAACCACGACGGTAGTGTAAGATTTCAGACTCCAGCCCCCCGTCCTTCCACATGGGTTGAAATACAATCCTCCCTTTTTCTCGGGATGGTATATATATCGCCCCCCCGTCTTGGCTAAAATTGACCCAGGCCCTTTTTACCTGGACTGTAATGTGATGCTTTCCTTTCTCTGGAAGGATATTTTATAAGTTTCAGTCTTTAGAGATCTTCCTTCTCCATTTTTCTCTTTTTTTTTTCTCTGGTCACCTTTACCTAAATTTTTGGTGAGGGGAATATATGTACATATGAAACAACAGTTTCCAGCTCGGATGTCTCTGGATGTCTTCTTCTTTACCAGGCATCAGCTTTCGGCATGGAAGTCTGGTGTCACCAAGTGTCTAAGTTTCTGGGCAAAAAAATTAGTCTGTAAGTCTATGTGGGAGGGAAGCCATGTATCCATTTGATTTGATTATACATACGCCTTCTGTTGGGGTATGGTTACAAAAAACGTGCCCCAACACTGGTGGTGTCTGAATATCTAAGACTCTGCCTTGTTGCTGTCAAGGTTTCAAGGTCCATCTAAGCCTTACATTCACCAGAGCTTTATAGCTTTGAAATTAAAGGGTGGTGAGACATGGTTAGGTTTAATGTAGTTTTGGGTGAATTATGGCATATTATTGTACAAAGGTCACAGAGGTATCCTAACATATGATGGTGGTGGTTTTGTCCAATGATGTTGTTGCTCCGTGGAAAGGGGGGGTGCCATTGTCCCGTTAGTTAGCCACATTTCAGAGTTCCATGTTCACTGTTACCATAGTGGCTCGGGGCTCACGACACCATACTTCATCCTATAGGGTAGTCATACTGACACATTTCTCATATAAGTTTTGTTTATTATAATTTATTTCTCTTTTTTTTTTCTACACATTGCTATGTCTCCTGGGATAATCAGTATATAAGAGTGTAAGGGGTTATAGTAAAAGTGTTGATTGATGATATTGTGTTCCAGGGCTCCAACACCCCCTGATGTCCTCAGACAGCACCCTCAACCAGTACTACAGTCTCACTGCCCATTGTATACACGATCCTGCTATGCCAGTTCCCAGTGTTTCTTAGTTTTCTCTGTTTGTACACTCCCTCATCTTTGTAATATAGCCTTCTTGGATTTTCTCTCTGCTTTGATCCTTTAAACCTTGTGATTCTGTTGCTATTTACACATAGTACTAATGTGAATCTTTTTCTATTTTATATTGTAACATCTTGTTATTTGGTAATGTTTTCTCTATTAAAAAGATGGAATATTAAATTGTGTGAATTATTTCTCCCTTTTGTTATATTTATTGTGCAGTAGAGCTTCAATAAGAAAATACAGTCGACTCTCGATAATTTGAAACTCAAGGGACCAGAGAAAAATTTCAATTTATCAAGAGTTCAAAATAACAGGAGTTTAAACAACTAAGAGGGAGGGAGGGAAAAAATCAAGTAAACAAGAGTTTGAAGTTTTGACAGTTTCGGGATATACATACTATGTTGATAAAAGATTAAATAGGTGACTTACCGTAAGTTACTAAAGTAATAAATTTATTGGGAGCTATATCAGATCTTGCCCTTTCTCAGTTTGATCTAAAAAAAAAAAATCGTGATTTATTATTCTAAATATTTGTACAGTTATTCACAAATGTTCATTTGTGGTAAGATACTATTCCTTCAATTTCAAATTACCGAAGGGACCGGGAAATCATTTCACATTATCGAGAGATTGAAATTAAGGACTTTAAAATTATCGAGAGGCGACTACTTTTATAGGTAAGCAGTACAATCTCACAGTAACAACCTATCTACTTAATAGCCACCTTTCTGCACAACCACATCTGTAAAACCAGAAATGACTTAATCCTATCTAGAAACCTATGACTTTCTTTTTAAAAATTAAAAACATATTTCATTTAAACACTACTTTTAAAAATATACAGTAGAACCTCCATGAGAGGACACCCACGCTAAAGTACACCTCTCTATAAAGAACAGTTTTCATTTGCAAAATTACCATTTTTACTCTATATAAACTCTCCAGTAAGAGGACACCTCTCCCTAAAGGACACTTTGGGTCTGCAATTAGGTGTCCTTTACAGGGAGGTTCTACTGTATATAATTAAAATTATTTCTACATCCCATATCCTGCAATGAGTAAAAATATAAAGAGGGAGGGTATTGCTCATCAGTGGTGAGCCCTCCCAGCGGTTTTATCATTTTAATCTCTAGACCGCTTTACTATTGTATTGGACTGAGTTCTTATAAATCGTGCATTTGCTATTGAATATAGTAAATTGGTTTTGAATGAACTATGGACATATGATTTTAGGACTGTAGAAATGTATATACAAATTAAGGATATATCCTCTTCTGTTTCTAATCTCTAATCCAAATTTTACCATATCACTAATCCAATCTAGTGTAGTAGGTATAGTTTTTTTTTTTTGCTTATCCCTAGTACACGTGGTACAGGCCATGATAATCATGGTGGGTAGTTAGCGACTGCTTTTTACTGTAAGCGCACCACATGTCTACACATGTGAAAGCAGTTCGACTTTGCACTTACAAATGTGCCAGAGCCCCGTTTGGTTACTTGCACTCGCTGGTGGGGTTGGACTTTTGCAACAATCGGGGGGCCATTGGAGCATTGTTTTTTTTTAAACAGAAAAAAGTGTCCAATGCGGGGATTGAACCCGGGTCGTAGTGGTCGTAAACCAAACGGTTTAACCAGCCTTCCACCGACCCCCCAGTAAGTATAGTGGTAGGTGTAGTAGGTGTTAGTTCGAACAACATACAACAACTGTCCTGGTGTGGAACTAACACCTACCCACATATTCTCATGCCCAGCAATGGCCGTAGCCTTGCAGAAAATTGACATGGACCCAGAGCAGCAGCTTTACACACCCAAGATAGTGGACATTGCGACTGCTGTGATAGAGATGTATGGGGACATCTGAGGCTCTTCATTGGACACAACAACAACAACCCACCTCCAGCAGAATCCAAGAGTATCAGTGTTTCTTTGGGAAGTTTCACATGGGAGTTTTTTGTGGGATAAGGCTGAAAGAATGTGTGTTGAAGGAAAACAGGGTTAGAATAGAACCTCTCTGTAAAGGACACCTTTTTGCAGAGCCAAAGTGTCTTTTAGAGGGAGGTGTACTCATACCGAAGATTACTAAATTGAAAAAAATGGTAATTTTAGCAATGGAAGCTGTCCTTTATAGAGAAGTGTCCTCTAGTGGGATTCTACTGTATTTGGTCTACACCTTTACTTATTCCCATGCCTGAAATTTCAACAACCTATAATGGCTGCAAGGAGGATATCACAGGGGTCAGCTACCTGCAGCTCGTGAGCCACATGCGGCTCTTTGGATATGAAGCTGAGACTCTTTATATAGTTCCATATGTAAATATTATTTATGCGAGTACTATTTATTGTTGACAAGAAAAAATTGTGGCTCTTTAAAAACTTTGAAATTTTGTAAATTTTAATTTTTGACTCTTCCGACTCAAAAGTTTGCCAACCCCTGGGATATCATATGGGTTGGTCTGTCGTTGATTCATGAATAATTTTTTTTTTTTGCTTAATTCTAATACACGTGGTACAGGCCATGATAATTATGATGAGTAGAAATAGGTGACTGCTCTTACTGTAAGTGCACCACATGTCTACACATGTAAAAAGCAGTTCGACTTTGCACTTACAAATGTGTCAGAGCCCTATTTTGGTTACTTGCACTCGCTGGTGGGGTTGGACTTTTGCAAGAATCGGGGCCATTGGAGCATTTTTTTTCTTTATAAAAAAAAAAGTGTCTAATGCGGGAATCGAACCCGGATCGTAGTGGTCAAAAACCAACGGTTTAGACCATCCTTCTTCCACCAACCCCCTATTTGTCTGACTTAGCTTCCGGTGAGATTGCTTCTAACATGTAAAAGCATGTTTGTTCCACATATATGTTTCCACAATCCTTGACCTATTTGGATGGGCTTTGTTACATTTCTAGCCTTAATGAAATTATATAAAATAGAACACAACGTGAATTTTCACTCTAACTAACCTAAACTAGGGGTTCAGATATATATATATATTTTGCTTATCCCTAGTACACGTTGTACAGGTCATGATAATCATGGTGGGTAGAAGTAAGCGACTGCTTTTACTGTAAGTGCAGGGGTTTAGATATCGTCGTTTTATGTGCGATTTGAACAACTATTCGTATTTGCATCATCACCACCAAATTACTGTTCCCAAACAATTATTGTTAGTTAATATCGTAATGTAGGATAGTAATGATACATTTACGTACAGAGCTATGTAAAATGAAAACGTGGGCTACAAATGTGATAAATAAAAAGGAATAAATGAAAAGAAAACTTGAAAAAAATCTTAGTCAACAACAACAACAAAAGCCTTTATTAAGACACTATTGTCTTACAAGGGGATTCCCCTAAAAGGTTATATATGTACATGAGTGAGGAGGAAAAGCAATTTAGAGGGGAGGGGGAGCAATCAGCCGTTGTCTGTGGAAAAAAATCTTAGTCTCAAATGCATTTGATTATTTTCCTATTTTTTGTTCATACAGTAGAGCCTCCATGAGAGGATACTTGTGCTAGAGGACGTCTCTCTACAAAGGACAGTTTCACTTTGCAAAATTACCATTTTTACTATTTAGAAACTCTCCGGTAAGAGGACACCTCTCTGTAAAGGAAACTTTGGCCCTGCAATTAGGTGTCATTTACAGGGAGGTTCTACTTTATCATAATTGTATTTGAGACTTGGGACCAGAAAGTCGGTTTCACAAATGCGACTTGATCATAAGGTAAGAGAGGTCGACTGTATAAGGTTCTCCAACGTGGGAAAGTTAGTAAAATGAGTAAAATTATATATGCGATCAGAATGCTATATATTTGAGATTAAATTTAAATCTCCTGGACCTTAATTAAATAATTAAAAATGTTTCCGGAGATGAGTTTATTTTTATTTCAAATACCATCTCAGCTTTCGGGCATCTCTGCCCTTCCACAAGAGAACATATATAATGAATAAAACACCACCTGATGGTAAATTAGCATCAGATGGTGTTTTATTAATTATATATGTTCTCCTGTGGAAGGGCAGAAATACCCAAAAGCTTGAGATGGTATTTGAAATAAAAATAAACTCATCTCCAGAAACCTTTTTTAAATATTTAATTTGAGAAGAGAGTCGGGTCAATGTTTTCTTCCATGAAGTGTGTCGGATCAATCTTGATCTGTGAAGAGTTGAACGTGTTCCATGATGAGCTAGTGGATTGACTTCAGTGAGTATTGACAACAGTTGTCAGAATATTAGGATAGGTAAGGGAGTTGTTACAGCTTGCATCGTTACTTCAGATATAGCTTGATGACTTGGAGGTGATCATAAATAGAACTTGTAGATAGATTTATATCTCTTTTATAAAAAAATATTTCTTTTATCTTGGTAATCATCAAAATGATAAATGGTTCGATAAAAGAGGGTAACAATGGAAAGGTCGCCCAGTATTGGTTGGTACCAAGTGCTGAGTGAAGGAGCCACGAGTGGTGGATCCTGAAGACACCCTAGCTAGGCATGGCATGCAGCAAAAGGGGAGCTCCAATATTCCACCCCCTTCTTTACGCGCCCTTCGCTCACCCCCTCCACCGAATCCATCAGCCACGAGATATCCAAGACCTATTCAAGAGGCTACTATCACCCAAGATGATTGCCATCAGCTCAGGGGAACCACTATCAACGTCGTAAGGAACTATCGGAAGACGAGGCAGTTGTAGAGGGAGGGCGTCACTGTCTAGAAGTTGCAGATACAGATCCCCACTGACCAGCAGTTGCAGAGGCAGAGCATCAAAGTTCAGCAACTGCAGAGGTAGAGCGTCAATGTGCAGAAGTTACAGAAGCTGGGTGTCACTGCCGAGAATTTGCAGAGGCAAGTCCCCAGTAGATGTAGAAGCAAAGCGCCAATGTTCAGAAGCTGCAGAGTCAGGGCGTCACTGTCCAGCAACTGGAGAGGCAGGACGTCAATATCGAGCAGTTAAAGAGACAGGTCCCCACTATTCAGCAGGGCGCCACTCTACAGCAAAAGCAGGGCGTCCATGTCCAGCAACTACAGAGGCAGGGCGTCACTTTCGAACAGCTGCAGAGACACATCGTCACAGTATAGTGGCGGCAGAGGCAGGCTCTCATTGTTCAAAAGTTGCAGAGGCAGAGCGTCAATTTCCAGCAGAGGCAGGGCACACTGTCTAGCACTTTAATAGGAAGGACGTCAGTGTTCCGAAGCTGCAGAAGCAGGAGGTCACTGTCTAGCAGTTGCAGAGGCAGGGCGTCGCTGTACAACATCTGCAGAGGCAGGGCGTCACTGTACAACAGCTGCAGAGGCAGGGTGTCACTGTCCAGCACTTGCAGAGGCAGGGCGTCTCTGTACAACAGCTGCAGAGGCAGGATGTCAATGTCCCGACGCTGCGGAGGCAGCACCCCACTGTCCAGCAGTTGCAGAGGCAGGGCATCACTGCCCAGCATCGCAAAGGCAGGCCAAAGCTTGCGACGACATAAGCGCTAGACAGCTGAGAGGTAAGTCAAATTCCTTTCTTAGTCCTGAAACTGTTTCTTCCATTGCCTGGTTTGTGCCTAAAAGTAGCCCCTTTGAACATCGAGGGCAGTATCATTGCCCTCTCTCTGCGCTCAAAAATCTTTATTTATAAATAAATTGCCTTGTACCCAGATGATGTTCGTGTTCTTTGTCTGATCAGGATGACACAGAGCTAGCACACGCGAGTTCGTAAGGGATTTGCAAAAGTTAGCGCTTTAATACACGTATTAATGAATGGAAGGAGTACAATACGTAGGACTTGCCTTCAACTTCCGCCATTAGAAGGATTCTTGGCGCCATGAATGTCACTTTTGGGAAACGTCCTGGTCCTCACTGTACAAATAAAGCCTAGGCTACACGCCTTGAAGGCTCTCCTGGCACCGTCTTATAGGATCATCCACATTCACAGAGACAACTTGCCCCTTATTCCCACGACGCCGATGTCACACACTCCTCACATAGGAATCCACCTGGGCTCACTATTTCGCCTTCAGGCCAACCGCTCTAGCGGCTTCTTCCCACACGGCTCCCAGCCGGACTGCCCGTCCGCCTCCACCCCCTGGAATTTGTCAATCCTCACATCCTTGGTGAGTCCCCTGCATACTTCCCTCTTTACTGGCTTGTCCACATCTCTTGGCTCTCTTCTTCTCAATCAAGGCTTCATTGCCACTCTTCCATAAAGTAGTTGGCTGCACAATATCCCTTCATTCCCCAATTACTAGGTAGTGCCTGTGTGAGATAAAGAACAGTATACAGTAACAGTAACAATAGACATGAGAGATATTGGACAGAAGTTGGCTCCTCTACATAGCGTTCCCTTATATTTGGCCAACCCATTTTCTTGGTAAATCAAGAAAAGCCAACCACAAACTCGTTTCGGGCTGTTGGCCCTCGTTAGCGTGGTGCAGCACTTCTACGATAAAAAAATCAACGTTTAGTTAGTTTCTGTTTCACTAGATGGCGCTCTGCCATCGAAAAAGCTCATGTGAACGTGGTCAGGATATGCCTTTATATATATATATATACTCATGGAAGAAACCTAAGGAAGTTTCATATTTATATGTCGCCGTTCGTCTTTTTTTTTTTTTTTTTTTGAAGGAGACGAATACAATTTGTTCACACTTGGTATTCATCAATAAAGGAATTCTGCCTTTGCCGGTCCCAAGCCCGGATGAAAAAGGAGGAGGGGGAGTAGTAACAAGCTCGGTAAAAAACCTGGGCTTAGCTGGCCCAGCTGATAGTAGCCTGTAAGGACTCCTAATCCAGGGATACAGGATGAGCAGCGTTTGTACTCCTTGTACACACATGGCTTCTGTTCCTCAAGTCATAGGCGGCCATTTCTTTTGGAGCTAAGTCGGCCTGCCACTAAGTAGTGCTCCCAGTCTTAATGACAAAGGCAGACGCATTCTACTTCACCCAGTCATGATGGTTGGAGATAAGAAAGAAGAAGAAGCTCAATAAAGGTCACTGTGTAAAGTTATTGTCTGAATCCTGATATACATGCTGAAAGGTAGAACTTCTTTAAGTTTTGTCTATGAATGTATGTGATGATATAGGAGCGGGACGTACGGCCCTGGATTGAGGTACCGTACACCGGGCGGTCAGGCTGGCGCTAAGTTTAGCGGGGTCGTTGTCCGTAGGTAACCCCGGGGGCGCTGGCTGCAATCGCCGTCGGCCAAGTCCGCCGTACGTCAACCTTGGTGCCCTCCCTTCATCCACCTCTCAACCTTCCTACTGATGATCTGTAACATTGTGTTTATATATATTACTGGACGGATATTTACATACCGATGTATTGAACCCTTTACACTTATGAACAAAACTTAAGGAAGTGGGAAGTCTTTAATGACGTTGGTCGTTTTTTTTTTTTTTTTTTTTTATGAAGCAGATAGACACACATATATATGAAGGAGACAGATGTAAATTTTGTTCACACTTGGTTATCTCGCATGACCTCAATAAAGGCAACTGTGTATTAAATATGTTTAAGAGTTATTGTCTGAATCCCGATATACATGATAATAGATACAACTTCCTTAATTTTTATCCATGAGTGTATATATTTTAAAGCGTTAAGGTATCGTACATAACAAAACTGAGTCATATATATATTGAGTTAGATCAAAATAGAGAGAGCTTTTTTAACCACTTATGATTTTATAAAATTGAAAACAATTTTATAAGGTCTTTAAAGGAATGTTCACAGTATATTCGAAAAGCCTAGCTCATCTGTGATAAACACTCTTAGAAGTTCCACCTTCAAAGCCGTTCTACTACTATTGTGTTGTTGGCATATATTGTAAGCAATCTTAGATTTTTTAGTGTGAGTATTCAGAGATACTATATATATATATATATATATATATATATGTGGCAATATGATAATAATGTGGGGAGAGAGAAATAAAGAAACCACAAGTTTGGAAACGGAATCCCAGGCAACCAGCGAGAGAGAGGTAGCGCGAGGGGCTGTCACCGCTGAACGACCGTTTGTGTCGCACACCACCCCCCAACTGTCCAAAAATAGTCCTGAGGGTTCCAAGAAAAGGCCCCCCTCCGGAATGTGGCCAGTGGCCCAAAATGGCCGTACTTTAGCTACCTTCTAGCTACGTCTCTCTCTGATTGACTGTAGATTTACTTTATTATTCCTGGAAGAGCATACATTATGACATATATATATATATATATATATATATATATATATATATATAACAACAAAAACGGTACTTTATTTAAATATATATATATATATGTGATATAGCGTTGGTATCCTTATCTGTGATTAGGGATTCTGTCGACTAGCTGTAATGCGTTGAGGTTTGGTAAGCCTGTTGTAGAACCTCGTCGACTCTCGCTATAAGTTGTGGCAACCGAGGGTCAAACCTGTAGTAACCGCGAGGGACAGTCAGGGGTGGAGAGTTTTCCAGTACCTCGCTGCACCTTGTAGGACCTTTAACAGTTCTCCCAAAGTACAGGCAGTCGTGGTCGAGGCAGAGTGGAAAACTGGGGAATGTCCACACACACAAAACGAAGAGACACAGTTGAAAGAAAGTTCCTTGAATAGATAAAAAGCGAGCCAAAAGCTAAGATGGAGATCGAGAAGGTTTCTTACTGTTTTACATGGTCGATGAGTTGGTCCCTGGAGACAACCGGCAAGGGGTGACGCTGATGGGGAACTGAACTAGAACTGACTGCTGTTGCTACGGGCCGGTCTTATTTATACTACCTCTCCGACAAAGAGAATTGCATCACGGTACGTGTCGCTGCTACTCGAGACACGGCACGTGTCGCTGTTATTTGAGTCTGGCGCCTACCTGTCGGCTAACAATCTATCTTTAGAAGTTACTTTGTGATCTCAATCTTGCCCTTAACTTAGCTTTTAATCTATTATATAGTTTTATTTATTTATCCACAGTACATTACATATGGTGGTGCAAGGAGACATGTCAATTATGCGTATAATTAGTTATATTATAATTAGTTCTATATACAACATGACAATCTTGTTATAAATTACATAATATAGGGTTATTGGTTTAAATTATCATAGATGGGCCCCGTGAGTGAAAGGGTTTATCCGGGTTTAAGCGGGTAAAGCCTCTCTAACACAGGTAAGTAATTAGAATTTATTTTAATTAATTAAAACTGTGAGGGAAAAGGGCTATAACAAGATGTTTATTTGGCTATATCTGAAAATTGAAAAAATAAAACTTATGTTTACTTTAAAAGTTATGATATTCATTATAAAAGAGAACTGTAGGTAAAACCTTTGTTTGCTAAAAAAATTATTGATGATGTTCTAAGAGATTGTTGGCGGGCGTTGGAAAGGGTTAGGGGTTGAAGAATATGCAATTGTAAGTGTTGCACAGACAATCAAATACTGAGATCCAGGTGCAAAGCGAGGATATAGACTTGTGCGTCTTCCTAGGCAATGTTTCACCTGTGATCCTGTATAAGGTTACAGTGCTTTGTCACAATTGTAAGGTTATTGGTTGAAAAGTTGTTGAAGAAAATAATTAATATGCTTGAAAGGGGTGGTAGAGCCATGCGATAAGTAGAATTGTTGTAGCGACAGTAGGGTCTGACTTGACTTGAAATCAAAGGTTGATTGTGGTCCGCTAGAGTTGAAAAAAATTGAAAGTTGAAAAAGTGAACGCTTTGTGCATGCGTTGGTGATGTGCTCTGCGGATGATTGAAATAAACTTTTGAAACGTGTTCAGACCAAAAAGTCGAGACTTGTACTTCTGGGGAACGGTGTTTTCAAAGAGTTTGTTGATTTACGAAATCAAAAGAAAAATTGTCAAGCAGTACTGTCGTTTCTAGCAATGGCTGAAATAGGTAGTGAGAAAGTATAGGGAATTAGTTAAAAAATATGATTGTTGAAAACGATTGTTGTAGATGCCCGATAGTTGATGATAAACATTGTCATATAATAAAGTTATTTAAACCAAAATATAGTGAATAAAAAGATAGAAATATGATTGCGGATAACAACAGTATAAGGGGATAAAATCAAACATGTAATATACAAAAGACATAATAATGAATTAGCACAATATAAAAGATATAATAATTAGAATTAGTAATATAAAAAAGATATAATAATGAATTAAAAATGATTATTGAAAGAATTAACTGTTTTGCCATTGTTAAAATAAAGTTGTTAAAATAATGTTGGAATAAAAATTTGATTATAATTGAAAAGTAAAAAAAAAATAAAAATAAAAATAATTATTCAAGATTTTATACAAAAAAATATAATATAATTAAAGGTTATTAATGATTAGATAAACAAATGGAGCAAAAATTGTCTCTTTTGAAGAAAAGTTAAAAGAAAACAAAAAATATTCGTTCCTGAAAAAAAAAAAAGAAAGGAACATATTCACACAATGTCTAGGTGTAGGTCCAAGATTATTGGTGTCTTTAGTTTGACCTATGGGGAGGCAATGTGGCCCTATGTCGCTTTGGTCCGGTCTGAGAAGTTGGTCTTTGCCAGATCTTCCCGATTATATTATGTGAGACCAGACGGGGAGCGATCTTGATCCCTAAAAATGATGTAGTGTAGTGGAAGATGGGGACTTTGGATACATGAAGTGTATAGTGCATGTCTTAGGCGCTAAAAAGATTGCAGAGCGTTTTATACAGTTTGGTCTGCAAAATTTTTAGGTGAGCCTACCCAAACGCCGGCTTGTTACGCTTGGGAAAAAAATCATTGAAACTATTAATTTAACAGATCTTTTTTCCATGTAACATTGCGTTACCTATGGAGAAATGAGAGGTTAAATCCTTTTTTATTCCTAACGAATGAGCCGGTAATGTTGTGTTTGTTCATATTAAAAGCGTACCCAAAAGTCATATAATTGAATGATTGTTCTTTTGCGTCAAAAAAAAATTCCACACTGGGCGTGCAAACAATGTAAAAGTTGTAAAACACACGATGATAATTAAAGATATAAAGTTTAATGATATTTTTTTCAATATTAAAATTCAAATTAATAAGTGAATTGGGTAATTATTGGTAAGTCAATTAGTTTTAGGTGCTGCAATCTATCCATTCTGCGAGCTGGACCACGAGCTTCAAGTACAGGCGGACGGGCATTGGAGGTGTCATGTAACCTGCCGCCGCTGCAACTGTTTATTGATGTTTGTGAGTCACCCTGCGGGCTGGAAGAAAATTCCTCTACCTCCACTCTGGCAGTTTGTTTCCTAATTGAAAATACTGGGATTTAAGTGTAAAAAAGGCTGTGAGCTTGTAGGCGGTATAATTCGGAAATATTGTGTTTCAAAGATATCTGGAGTCAAATGATTGAATTCAATGAAATATACATCTTGAGGCAATCGCTGTGGGTGTTGAACGAATCGGGGCTGTGGAGGTGTTATGTACAACACATCCTCTGTGTAATATTTTAATTTATTGACATGTATGGTGTCACTATCTCTATTGAGTGGCTGATTTGGACGATCTATTCGAACGACATTGGGTGAAATAATTTGAATTATTTTGTAGGGTCCAGTAAAATATGGTGCTAATTTACCTGTGTCGGGATGTCTGTAATTTTTTACCAAAACAAGGTCATTCTCTTCGAAATGTGGTGTTCTGTGCTGCTTATCAAATGTTTCTTTATCTTTTTTATGTTTATTTTGAGTACGAGAGTTTGCTATCTCTCGAGCTATTTTTATCTCGGGATATGGGTTAAGATGAGTTCTTAGATCTGGGGGGATAACATTGAACATTAAGTAGGTAGGTGGAAAACTTGTGACAGAATGGGGTGTGTTATTGTACGTCTGAGTGACGCGTTTAACTAGTTGAGTCCAGGAAGCTTTCGGATTTTCTAGATAAGCTAGTCTGAGCTTGCCTGTAATGGTCGCATTTAAGCGTTCTATTAAACCGTTTGCTTGTGGATTATTGCTGGTAGTTAGAAGAGGTTGTATACCATGCATTATTAGAAATTTACGGAATTTTTCTGAGGTAAAAGCGGGCGCTCTGTCAGATAACAGACGTTTTGGAGATCCTTGCTGTAGTACAGTCTTGAGGGTTTGAATGTACGTTAGGGTACTGGTGGACTTTGATGGAAAGGTCCAAGCATATCGCGTTAAATGATCCACTATTACGTGTAGATAGGTCTTGGAGTGTCCATATTTCGAAAATCCAGCTATGGTATCTATAGAGATTAAGTCGAATGGTTGTTGAGGTGGTGGAATTTGTCCGAGGGCACCATAGGGTTTTCCTTTGGGCCTTTTAATGATTTGGCAGGTGTGACACGACCTGACAAGTTTTTCTATAGATTTAGAGATACCTTTCCAGTAGTACTGGGTAGTAATTATGCGGGTCATCTGAGAGATGCCTGGGTGGTTATACTTTTGGTGAACTTTGTTCATGAGAGAATGTTGCAGGGTTTCGGGAATTATTATTTTAGTTACACCTTTTCGGGTAATGGTATGTAAGCCGTTTGTATCAATGTTGAAGGGGGATGCTGTTGGTTGATGCTGTTTTATAATATCAGTACTGATAAATCCTACAAAGGGGTTTCTTGAGAGTAAATCTGCCTCATACTGTTGACTGCCTTTGATGTAGTGTATTTCGTAATTATAGGTAGATAGTCTCAGGCTCCATCTAAATAGTCGGCCTGACGGATTTTTTATAGTTTTAAGCCATTGTAAAGCTTGGTGGTCTGTGTATATGGTGAATTTTATACCGGTGAGGTATATTCGGAATTTGTCTACACTTTCGACGATGGCGAGGCACTCAAGTTCGGAAACGGTGTAGTTTCTCTCATGTGCCCTAAGGGCGCGGCTAAAATATTGCACAGGATGTATTTGTCCATCTGGGTGTACCTGTTTGAGTATGCCGGCAATCCCTTGGGTGGATGCGTCGCAATAAAGGCGGCATGGTAAACCGACTTGATACAAGTGTAGTACTGGTTTACTGGTTAAACTCTCTTTGAGAGTGGTGAAAGCTTGTTGACAGTCTGTGTTCCAATTCCATTTTACATCCTTTTTAAGTAGTTTATTTAAAGGTGCTCGTAAGCGGGCATAATCTGCTATAAACTTATTATAAACGTTTACTGCTCCTAAAAATGATTGTAGTGTTTTTTGATTGTTAGGTGTTTTTATGGCATTTATAGTATCAAGGTTGCGCGTCTGCGGTGCATAAGTACCTGCGGTAACAGTGTATCCTAAGAAATCTATTTTTGTTTTAAAAAATGAACATTTATTATAATTAAGTTTGATGTTTTCGTGTTGACACACTGTTAGAAATTGTTGTAGGTGTTGTAGATGATCCTCAAGGGTGTCAGAAAAAATAATGAAATCGTCGAAGTAATGGGTAACAAAATTTAGTTTATATTTTTGCATGACCTGGTTTATGGCACGATGGTATATCTGTGGTGAATTTTTAAATCCGTAAGGAAGTCTACAAAATTCGTACTGACTATCTAACGTCACGAAAGCTAGTAGATTACGTGAGTTAGGTTCTATTTCCACTTGCCAATATGCGGATGCTATATCTACAGAAGAGTAATATTTGGCTTTTGACAATTTGTCAAGAATGGTTTCTATTAAGGGTAAAGGATGTACGTCTGGAGCGATGATTTCATTAAGTTTTCTGTAATCAATACAGAAACGCTTCGTTTGGTCACGTTTGGTAACAAGCGTTATAGGACTGGCATAAGGTGAAACTGACGGGGCAATGATTCCATATTGGAGCATTTGTTCTATTTGGGTTTGTATTTCTTGTTGGTCGTGTAGTGGCACTCTATATGGGCGTAATGCTATTATTTTATCTGTGGTGGTATTGATTTTTACCGGTGGTATGTTTAATTTGGGCACATTGTATTTATTAGTAGAGAACACTTGTGAGAATTCATATAGAATTCGGTGGAGTTCGTGTGGACAATGTTCTAACTGAGGTGCCGCATTAGAAGGTATAGAAATCTCAATATCATGGGTAGGAGATATAGGGGGTGAACATATAATTGGAGTAGAGTCCGCCACGTGTAAACAGGACTGGTGCGAGGGGAAAGTGGTAAACATATCAGTTTCCCTCGGTTGAGTGGAACATAAATCCTGTTTGCACTTGGTGAACTTATAGACATTCGTTGGGAGAGCATCATTATTTTGATAAATTTGGAGATTATTAAAATCTATAATTAATTTAAATATTTTAAGGGTATTAATAGATAAAATACCAAAAGGTAGTGAAGCTTCTACTATAAAAAATTTTAGTTTTTGGGTGAGGTTACCGATTTTAAGTTTTAAAAAAATATATCCAAGGGTATTTACATTGTGGGCTATTGCATTTATAGTTAAACTGTACTGATGGATAATAATTTTATATGGTAATCTATTTTCTATGGTTCTTAAAATATCTGAGTTAAGTAGGTTTATAGATGCTCCCGTGTCTATTAAAAAGGGCAAGTTTACATTTGGTGACAATTCAGTCCATATTATTAATTGTTCAACGAAAATAAGTTTCAGGTTTTCCTACCGTTGAGCTGCTCGCGGGGCTTGCAGAGTCGTCTTGGTTTGCAGCTTGGACTTGGGGAACATGGCTCGGAGGTTGGACCTTGGGCTGGGTGTGGGTACCACGTTTTGGTACAGTGGTGGTGTGTGGTCGGGCGTTGTAGACTGGGCGTGTTTGGTCCCGTGGGAACCGTTGTACACACTGGGAGTGCCAGTGCATGGCATTGCAATACTTGCAAGGCGAGGGGGGAGGTGTAACTGGGTATGTTACACGTGATGGCCGCTGGCTGTTGTACCGCGGTGGTGGGTTGTGGTAGGTGGGGTGTGGAGCCTTGTCTACTTGGCGCTGGTTCACTGCACTGGTGGCACACTGAGTTATTCTTGACACTAGGTCGAACCATTCCTTAATGGTGTTTGGCTGCACAGTTGCGACTAATCGCTGGTCTGCGACGGGTAGTCCGTCGGTCAGAGATTCAATTAAAATGTCGGCGGGTAGGTCGAGTTTCATACCCATAACAGTTTTGTTTTGGTAGTAGTTTTCTAGGGACATTTGGGGTGTCATTTTGATTGCCAAAAAGCGTGCAAACGACGCTTCTGTCGTTGCTGGGAATAAGTCTATCAATCTCTGGCGGGCTTCAATATAATATAACCTATCTAACCGTAGGCTTCGGAAATATTGGAGGGGCTTACCTTGTAGGTAGCAGGGTAATTTGCGTAGGCGATCTGTGTAGGTCAGTTCAGTTCGGTCTGCTTGGGCATCGAAGTTGTCGAAAAAGCTTTGGGCTTCAAAAGTACCATCGTATGGACTTACGTCTATCTCCCTAGGAGATCGGGCTACTAGTAACTTACTCAGGGCATCGGCGATCTGTGTCAGTGGGTCTGCGGAGGTATCTTGGGGCGGCGCCGTTTCCTCCTCTTCCAATGTCGTTTCTTGTTTGGGGATAGTTTGTTCGGCTGTATCGTTGGACGGGTTGGTTTGCTCCTCCATCTTGCTTCTTGGCTCTTTTCTATCTGGACAGTCTTTACCTTCTTCGTTGTGGTCTCCTTCGTTGTGGTAATCCTGTCGACTCTCTGTGATATAGCGTTGGTATCCTTATCTGTGATTAGGGATTCTGTCGACTAGCTGTAATGCGTTGAGGTTTGGTAAGCCTGTTGTAGAACCTCGTCGACTCTCGCTATAAGTTGTGGCAACCGAGGGTCAAACCTGTAGTAACCGCGAGGGACAGTCAGGGGTGGAGAGTTTTCCAGTACCTCGCTGCACCTTGTAGGACCTTTAACAGTTCTCCCAAAGTACAGGCAGTCGTGGTCGAGGCAGAGTGGAAAACTGGGGAATGTCCACACACACAAAACGAAGAGACACAGTTGAAAGAAAGTTCCTTGAATAGATAAAAAGCGAGCCAAAAGCTAAGATGGAGATCGAGAAGGTTTCTTACTGTTTTACATGGTCGATGAGTTGGTCCCTGGAGACAACCGGCAAGGGGTGACGCTGATGGGGAACTGAACTAGAACTGACTGCTGTTGCTACGGGCCGGTCTTATTTATACTACCTCTCCGACAAAGAGAATTGCATCACGGTACGTGTCGCTGCTACTCGAGACACGGCACGTGTCGCTGTTATTTGAGTCTGGCGCCTACCTGTCGGCTAACAATCTATCTTTAGAAGTTACTTTGTGATCTCAATCTTGCCCTTAACTTAGCTTTTAATCTATTATATAGTTTTATTTATTTATCCACAGTACATTACATATGGTGGTGCAAGGAGACATGTCAATTATGCGTATAATTAGTTATATTATAATTAGTTCTATATACAACATGACAATCTTGTTATAAATTACATAATATAGGGTTATTGGTTTAAATTATCATATATATATAAGATAAAAGTTGATAATTATTTTTGTGTTTAAGTTAGATGAGATTAAAAAGTTCTTTATATGTATTATATTTATATCTTATTTAGGAGAGAAAAATGTAATAAAAGTAATTATATGTTAGAATAATATGTTTTTATTTTAGATAGAAAAAAAAAAATTTTGAAAAATAAAAAGAAAATTTAACAAGAAAAGAATATTTAACAACGTAACGTCTTTTAGCATCGGCTTTTACCCGTCATTTAGACATACTCTTAAAATAAATAGGAATAAAGAAGAGATTTATAATGATTATATATTTATTTTTTAGTAAAAGAGAGGAAAGAGATAAAGAAAGAACCATACACTTTTATTTCCAACAGGTAGAGAATTGAAAGGTTGTTAGTATTTTTTTTAGTTAATTAATAGTTTTTGTGATTTTTTTATATAATTTTTTTTTTCCTATATAATTTTAGATTTTTTTTTTTTCCTAAGAGTAAGAATAATATGAAATAATGTTTTTGCCTAGTTAAGGATAGATAAACATATTTTAAATCTTTGCCTATTAGAAATTATTTTTTGGAACCCTAATGGTAGACCAGGACATTACACAAAAGGAGATTTGGAAAATCTATTGGAGAGAGAAATCTGTGGTACCAGGGCTCTTCAGATGAAAATACCACAACCCATTTCACCCTTACTTCATTATGGATTGATTTCTCTTCGACCATTAAACTGTATAATTAAATTAATATTAGATATAGACGCCACTTTGAATAAGTAAGTAAACAACCTCCTTCTATGATATCTAATATTAATTTAATTATACAGTTTAATGGTCGAAGAGAAATCAATCCATAATGAAGTAAGGGTGAAATGGGTTGTGGTATTTTCATCTGAAGAGCCCTGGTACCACAGATTTCTCTCTCCAATAGATTTTCCAAATCTCCTTTTGTGTAATGGTAGCATTAGGGTTCCAAAAAATAATTTCTAATAGGCAAAGATTTAAAATATGTTTATCTATCCTTAACTAGGCAAAAACATTATTTCATATTATTCTTACTCTTAGGAAAAAAAAAAATCTAAAATTATATAGGAAAAAAAAATTATATAAAAAAATCACAAAAACTATTAATTAACTAAAAAAAATACTAACACCCTTTCAATTCTCTACCTGTTTGAAATAAAAGTGTATGGTTCTTTCTTTATCTCTTTCCTCTCTTTTACTAAAAAATAAATATATAATCATTATAAATCTCTTCTTTATTCCTATTTATTTTAAGAGTATGTCTAAATGACGGGTAAAAGCCGATGCTAAAAGACGTTACGTTGTTAAATCTTCTTTTCTTGTTAAATTTTCTTTTTATTTTTCAAAAAAAAATTTTTTTTTTTCTATCTAAAATAAAAACATATTATTCTAACATATAATTACTTTTATTACATTTTTCTCTCCTAAATAAGATATAAATATAATACATATAAAGAACTTTTTAATCTCATCTAACTTAAACACAAAAATAATTATCAACTTTTATCTTATATAATTAATTTAGATTTAGCTTGCTAATCTAATATAATTTCCTTTTATATATAAATATTACTATTATTAAAAGTTTTAAATATAGTTATATCAATATATAAATCCATCTTAACTCACTCTATAATATCAACTTAATTTAAATTATATTTAAGATTTAAAATTTTATTTGATAAACTTTATTATTTACATTTCATATATATATATATATATATATATATATATATATATATATATACAGTAAAATAAAAGGATTTAAAAGCGCGAATGTTTCTTTTATACATAAAACGAACTTCTACTGTCCTTACTGCGATGAGAGTAAGGACAGTAGAAGTTCGTTTTATGTATAAAAGAAACATTCGCGCTTTTAAATCCTTTTATTTTATATGTATAGATGGCGCGTTATTGCTTTGTGTTAATTTATCCCTAATGGCCTTGTCTTTATAGTTTGCTGAAGAGCATTGCTCGAAGCAAATATTTGAATGTAATTCTACTGTCCTATAAGCTTATGTCCATAGTTTACTTGAAAACCATTTCTAAGATTCCATCCTTCAGTGTAGCATATAAAAGGGGATTGATCCAATACAGTATTAGAGCTCTGAGAAGCGGTCTGGTGGATTAAATTGGCGAAACCGCTGGGAGGGTTCACCACTGATGAGCCAAGCCCTCCCAATATATTTTTTCATCGCAGTAAGGACAGTAGAAGTTCGTTTTATGTATAAAAGAAACATTCGCGCTTTTAAATCCTTTTATTTTATATGTATAGATGGCGCGTTATTGCTTTGTGTTAATATATATACAGTAGAACTTCCCTTTAATGGACACCTAATTGCAGAGCCAAAGTGTCCTTTAGGAAGAGGTGTCCTCTTACCGGAGAGTTGCTAAATAGTTAAAATGGTAATTTTCAAATGAAAACTGTCCTTTATAGAGAGGTGTCCGCTAGAGGGAGGTTCTACTGTGTATATATATATATATATTTGACGGGAGAGGCGACCCTTGTCTCTTTAGATATATATATATATATATATATGTGAGCAATAGTGCGCCAGAAATTATTTGAAAAAGGAAAAATAAAAATCAAGTAAAAAGTTTATTTTAATTATGGTTTTATCGCCTCTCAACAACGAACAGCTAAAGTATATAGAAACAAATGCATGCTCCCTTAATCAAAATGTAATAATAAAATATCAAATATTCTTAGCAGACAAGGAATCAAAACATATTTCAGCAACCATCAATCCATAGGTCAACTTTTTAAAAATCCCATAACTAAATCTGAAAAACAACTGGAACCTAAAATTCAAACCAATGCAATTTACTCAATCCAATACCAAGACTGCAATGTTACCTACATAGGTGAGACAGGAAGATAAATTCAAATTTGACTTAAAGAACACAATAGAAATATCAGAACTAAAGACTCTATGATCTATCAACATATTGCACAGACCGGTCACCAGTTCAACATAACAGAAACCAAATGCCACAACAAGAATATTAAAAACAAATGTCAAAGGTTAATTTTAGAATCTCTCATATCTAATGAATATAACAGAGAGCATAAACAGGAAGATAGATTTACTATCACAATACCTTAGATATCTTAGAACAAATCCATAGATCAATTTTATAGGTTCTGGTTTCCCTAAAAAACGTAAATAGACAACATATCCCAAAATCGCGCCTCAACGGGTTTAATACAAGTAACACTTGGAAAAAACATCGACTATATCTTACAAGAAATATTCACAAATACGCACGCAGCGTGGATATTAACAACTGAAATTTTTAAATTTAAATGTAATTTAACACAGTTGTTAATATCCACGCTGCGTGCGTATTTGTGAATATTTCTTGTAAGATATAGTCGATGTTTTTTCCAAGTGTTACTTGTATTAAACCCGTTGAGGAGCGATTATCGCTTGAAAGCTAGCATTTTAAAATAAAAAAGAAACTGTGAAAAAATATGTCTGTTTTTTAAAACGTTTTTCACAATTTATCATGGATATATATTTACTTTCGAAACTATTATAGACATGTATGATTCTTAAAAAAATTAAACAATTTCCACTGTTCGTACTGCAATGGAAAAATTAATGGGAGGGCCTGGCTCATTAGTGGTGAACCCTCCCAGCGGTTTCGCCAGTTTAATCTACCTATATGCTAATGTATCATAATATATTTACTTTATTTAATGGAAGAGATTCCTCACCTTCACAAATTTCAAGGGGGTCGGTGGAAGGCTGGTTAAACCGTTTGGTTTTCGACCACTAGGACCCGGGTTCGATTCCCGCATTGGACACTTTTTTCTGATAAAAAAAAAAATGTTCCAATGGCCCCCGATTCTTGCAAAAGTCCAACCCCACCAGCGAGTGCAAGTAACCAAACGGGGCTCTGGCATTTGTAAGTGCAAAGTCGAACTGCTTTTCACATGTGTAGACATGTGGTGCGCTTACAGTAAAAAGCAGTCGCTAACTACCCACCATGATTATCATGGCCTGTACCACGTGTACTAGGGATAAGCAAAAAAAAAAATTTCAAGTCTCCAGTTGTTCATTTATGATACCACATTCTAGTGCATCTCGCAATCTGTCTTCTAGATATGGATATTAACAATGCTCTGCTAGCTTTTTTAGAGCTTCTATAAATTCTGCTATAGTCTCTTATTAGAGTTCTGTTACCTTTCTGTAAGTTTATATAGCTGTGTTATTGTATTTGGTTTAGATCAGGGGTCGGCAAACTGCGGCTCTTTGTATATGAAGCTGCGGCTCTTTATATAGTTCCATACGTAAATATTATTTATGCGAGTACTATTTATTGTTGGCAAGAAAAAAATTGTGGCTCTTTAAAAACTTTGAAATTTTGTAAATTGTAATTTTTGACTCTTCCGATTCAAAAGTTTGCCGATCTCTGGTTTAGGATCAAAGTGATTAATTATTTTATCTACTATCTGAACCCAATCTGTTTTCACTGGCTTTTTGGGAGAGGTAACGGACTTTATTATTTCGTACGTGTCATTGCCACATAATTTATTTATTTAACTGTTGGGAGAGACACGCCATATCCACAATTAGGATAATTGCGTGTATATATTACATTATATACAATTAACACAATTGAACATTGGGAATCATGAAAATTAAAAGTTCGATGTCAAATTTTGCATATAGTAATTATAAATAGTAGCTTGAAATATGTACAGTCAATACTTTTGCCTCAAAATATACATCCTGCAGAATCTATTAAACTTTATGTATTGGTCTTTATTGCAAGCAGCTTGTTTTGTATTAGTCAGGTAAAGTTGGTTTTCTTCCCTTAGATCAGAAGTTAATGGACAGTCTATCAGAAGATGTTCAGGGGTTTGTTGTTCGTTTCCACAAGTGCATGCAAATGAATCAATTTTGTCAATTCTAAACAAATGTGTGTTAAAGTCACCATGTCCAGTAAAAAATTGAACGTTATAAAAGTTGGGTTGAACATAGTTAGGAATTCTTGAAGTATCAAAGAATCCTTTGAAATTATCATTGGCACCTCCATAGAATTCCTCAAATTTCTGGTTTATAAAATTAGATATAATTTTTCTTTTAGTTGGATCTGATTTTTTGTATCCAATATTTATTTTTAGTGTATTTGTTTCAATAAAATCCGTGAGCTTTGGTGTTCTAGCAACAATATGAGTACAGTTTGAAGATGTTGAATTATAAACCTGTGTACTGTGCTTCAAAATTTTGTACTGCAGAGAGTTTAATTTATCTTTGACTTTTTTGGGTATAAAGTTGTACCAGATCGTGGAACCATAAGTTAGTGAACTTCGAAACAGTGTCTTATAGAGTTCTATTCTTCTTTTACTGTCCAGTCCCCATGCTTTCCCGGTTAATCCAATCAGGTATCCACTAGCTCTATTTGTCTTAGTAATAATCTCATCAATATGGGGCACACAAAATCCAATTTATTTTTATTTCTATGATTTTTGAAAGTTATTCTCATTATCTTCAGTTTTTCTACCCGATTGGCAGTGATAGTGTTCGGAATTTTTGCAGCTATTTTGCTATTAAACAAGTATAAGATTTTCGTTTTCTCTTCAGATACGGTCAACTTATTGTTCCCACACCAGTCTAATATTCTCCCCATGACCTTTCCTGTTGTATTCCGAAGTTCTGTCAAGTTGTTTCCCCAACATATCACAGTTATATCATCCGCATAAGCAATTATTTCACTGTTTGATTCTGAATAGTTATTCAATAAATCGTTTAGAATAATATTCCATATTGTAGGGGATATAGGCCCACCCTGTGGACATGCCTTGCTTAATTTTTTATGGGTTTCATTTGATGAGTATCTAAATCTCACTCTTCTATTATTAAAAGAAAGACTGTAGTAGTTTTATTATTGAAGCTTGAACGTTGTCCTCATCTTGTCTTTTCAGCACCATCGGCCACCATGCATTGTCGAACGCTCTACTTATATCAACTGCGATTATAGCTGTATATTCTTTGTTTTTATGTTCTAGAGCTATTTTGACAATTTCATTTAATGCAGAGATGGTAGATCTTGATCTTCTAAATCCATGTTGACGATTGTTAAGCAGATTCGAGTCTTCATAAAATTTTATTAGTTTGTTGTTAATTATTTTTTCAAATATTTTGGAAATGTTTGAGTTGAGACAAATGGGTCTGTAGCTTTTATAACTTTTCATGTCTGTTTTACCTGGTTTGGGAATAATTATTACCTCAGACTTTTTCCATTCATTCGGATAATAATTTAAACCTTTTATCTCTTCCAACAATTTCCATTATTTGGGTTCAATTGTTTGATGCTTACCCTATTTCTGTTCCTTTTGGTTTTCCTTATTAATCATCGTCTACACTTATGTATCCACTAAACTATGTATATCCAATAATACTAGTTAAGCATTAATATCAATAGTCAAAGGAGCGTTATATCACTTTAGCCAAGAGAAGAGCGTCGTGCATCTTTTTCACCACCACCACCAAAAAAAAAGACACTTCGTCCCCAACAATCTACTGTCTTTATTTTTAACAAATATAGGTGATTATTTTTCTTATAATTTTGAATTTAATTATCTCAAGGTTTACGTACTATAATCATTATGACAACACATTTACAGTAAAACCTCGCTATAGCGAACCTCAATAAAACTCAACTTTTGGTTCATCTATAGCCATTTTTATGATACTTGTAAATCATGTTTTTGAGATTTAAAATCAGGTTCGTAATAAGGATAGTTGGTTATTTAAATTTCGTTATAACTCAACTAATTTTCAATGGATTAGAATTGGGGAATATTTTAAGTTTGTTATAAAGGAATGTTCGATCTATTCCTGGATATTTTTATTTAAGTTTTATTGTAGATGGTTTCAATACATGTAAGTGATACATTTACAGTATAACTGTACAAACTAACAGAATTTGACAACTCCTATACGTACTCATGGACAAACCTTAAGGAAGTTGTACCTTTCAGCATGTATATCGGGATTATAAGACAATAACTCTGAAATATATTTGATACATAGTGACTATTGGAATAAAGTTAGAAATATACTTATGTGTATATATAGAAATAAACGAATAATTGAATAAATAAATGAATAATTTTGTGTCTAACTATTGTACTTACAGTAGCGATAGGCAGGTGGTATTCTGGAGGTAATGAACGACAAGATTTGATGAATTTAACATAATGAGCTTTATTCTATTATCATAATATGATACATAAATATAAATTAACTTCAATCGGAGAAATTATCCTAAAATATTATGCTAATTACTAATCTTTTTGCTAACTTTAGCCTTTTCACTTCCTTCAACTTCTATATCAGCTTCTATAACAGGCTTCTTATCAACTTCTTTAGTCTTTTAACTTTCTTCAGCTTCTATATCAGCTTCTATAACAGGCTTCTTATCAACTTCTTTAGCCTTTTAACTTTCTTCAGCTTCTATATCAGCTGCTATAACAGGCTTCTTATCAACTTCTTTAGCCTTTTCACTTTCTTCAGCTTCTTATCAACTTCTATAACAGGCTTCTTATCAACTTCTTTAGCCTTTTCACTTTCTTTAGCTTCTATAGCAGCTTCTATAACAGGCTTCTTATCAACTTCTTTAGCCTTTTCACTTTCTTTAGCTTCTATATCAGCTTCTATAACAGGCTTCTTATAAACTTCTTTAGCCTTTTAACTTTCTTCAGCTTCTATATCAGCTGCTATAACAGGCTTCTTATCAACTTCTTTAGCCTTTTCACTTTCTTCAGCTTCTTATCAACTTCTATAACAGGCTTCTTATCAACTTCTTTAGCCTTTTCACTTTCTTCAGCTTCTTATCAACTTCTATAACAGGCTTCATATCAACTTCTTTAGCCTCTTCAGTTTCTACAGCTTCTATATCAGCTTCTATAACAGGCTTCTTATCAACTTCTTTAGCCTTTTCACTTTCTTTAGCTTCTATATCAGCTTCTATAACAGGCTTCTTATCAACTTTTTTAGCCTTTTAACTTTCTTCAGCTTCTATATCAGCTTCTATAACAGGCATCTTATCAACTTCTTTAGCCTTTTCACTTTCTTCAGCTTCTATATCAGCTGCTATAACAGGCTTCTTATCAACTTCTTTAGCCTTTTCACTTTCTTCAGCTTCTTATCAACTTCTATAACAGGCTTCTTATCAACTTATTTAGCCTCTTCAGTTTCTACAACAGGCTTCTTATAAACTTATTTAGCCTTTTATTCTTTTCATCTAATTTTGAGTTCTTTATCTCCTTCGATCAGGCATTCATAACCAATTTTTTTCTCTGAGTTTGAGTTCTTTAATTCCTCCGCTTAGACACTCCTATCCTCATAAACAATCCATACAAATCCTTCTGCCGGCCATCTCGCTGTGCCTTTTATACCATGCTTGCGCAAAGTCTCACGTCATTGGCTCTCTTGCCAAGTGATCAGCAAATGACATTATACAAATGAATTAGTTTAACAGTGACCATTATTGAAGACACACGAGATAACTAAGTGTGAACAAAATTGCTTCTGTTTCTTTAATAAAACAGTCGATTGGCGACATCCTACTTAGGTTTTGTGAATGAAGACATTGTTGCATCATGGCCAATGCACCTATTTTAGCTTTATTTGTAATATTATATTTTATATATTTTAAATTCAATTTTATATTTTATATTTATTTATTTTATTAAACAGAATATATATATTATAAACAGATTTATGTATTATAAAATCTCCATTTGTATTTTGGTACACAGTGTGACTTCACTGCTCTCTTTGATGTGAGAAATGAATCAATTAATCGGGAGGCTACTTAGAGTTATCTCATTATTCCCTTATATAAATTTTTCGGATGGTTGAAACACGCTCATGTAAGATGCAAGACCCGGCACAGGAGAGAACCAAGGTTAAAGAGTCTGCCAAGCCGCAACCTGGTGCAACAATTGGTGGAGATGCAAGTGCCGACCCAGTTGTCTTGAATATATACAGCAATATATGAGATGTATATATAGATTATTTTGTATTGAGTTTGGTGTTATAATCAAGCAATCGTCTAAGAAAATAAAATTATCTCCTTATTGTGTAACTGAAAGCTGCTGATAACTTACGCCATATGCCGGAAAAAATTCAATTAATTGTTGATTTTTAATTAATCCAGTATATTCGCAAAATAAAATTTCTCGACGAATCAAGAAAAGCTAACCACGTACGCGTTTGAAGGTACTGGCGTTAATAAGCATGATACAAACTGTATCTCAACGACCGAAAAAGTTGGTCCTTGAGGCTTCCTGAAAAACAAGGAATGGGTATCTGAGGCAATAAATAGAGTGCATTAGAACATCAACCTATAACAAAAATAGTACAGAAGTTAAAATTTACTGGGATCAGATTGATGATTCATGAAATAATTACCTGCTCGATCTTGCAGATGATATCGTATACTTGCGAATTTGAACCATTGGGAGAACAAGGCAGAAGCCAGAAAACCAAGGACAACTTACACGTCTTGAGGATAAAACCGTCAACGGCTCATCTGGACAAGAGGACCAAGACGTCATGGAATAATTACGTAGGAATGACCAATCTAGCTGTGAGGTCACAGCTCTCTATAAGAAAGGACCAATGTAATATTTATTTTATTTATCACTGAATTATTTATTTTTATCAATCTGTACATGAAATATAATAAATACTTTGCTACAATATCATTTTCCTTCCCTTCCTCGAACTCATGCTCGAAACCTAACACGTAAGGCTGCTCTATCATCATGGACTTTATTATATCCTCAAGACCATTTGACCAGATCCCTCAGGAGAATTGCTTCCACTCCAAGCCATCTCCTCAATTTTTAACAAAAATCCGCCATGTAGAGGCCACCACCACCATCCTCACGGGCCATGGTCATGTACTGGCAGACATTACACGTGTACATCCCGAAACAGACCCTACCTGCATCCACTGTTCAGAAGAACCACAGACAGTCGATCATCTTCTCTTCAGCAGTCCAGACATAGGATGCAAACAGCTATCCTGCTCGGACTGACCCATCTCAATCCTAGATCTATGGCCAGCCTCCCAGACTCAACCTCAGCATGGAAATTTCTGGTTACCTGGTACAACTCAGCAATAAAAACAGGACGCGAGTAAAAGCGCTCAACATTAGTCCATACTAGTGAGCTGGACTCCCCGGGTAGTTGGCGCTCTGCGTCCCAGGAACCTGGGTTATAAATATCTCTCTTTAATTAAAAAGGGATATATTGGATCAAAATATCATTTATTTTACCAATATTTCAGTTGGATGAACGCCAACCTTTATTAAGGTGTTATAACATATTATATAACGCATTAATATTTTATAATACCTTGATAAAGGTTGGCGTTCAGCCAACTGAAATATTGGTAAAATAAATGATATTTTGATCCAAATTATGCCTTTTTTTAATTAAAGATTTATTTATGGATTGATCTATTGAAAAAAAAATATATCTCTCTCACTTTTCTTATAATTTATCGACTTGATTCCAGTACAAATTTGACTTTTGTTATATTTTCCCTATAGTCGTCTGTTTGTGTGGGAATGTTTAAACAAGAAGTAGTTAGATATAATGGGAGCTTATTTCATCCAATATCTGAGAACAATGGCGTCTGCTCCATTGTCCACTTCTTTCTTTCGAACAATGAGGTGAGCATTTTGTCAGCTTATTTCACCGAGCGCAAATTCACACCTGTTTATAATTATAACATTTGTAGCAAATGGCTTCTCCCGGTTTCACCAGAGTGAAAGTGTCCCTAACGATTATTGTTTTAACAATGGTATCTAATAAGTAGGGAAAAATGCATTAAAATATACAACTACAACATCAAAAAGCTTTATTAGCACCTTTTAGTCTGTACTCGTATACAGATTCTCCGAGTATAGAAATGTAGTGTACATGTAGTAATAACAGTAATAGTACCAGTAATCAACAAAGTACAATAACAACAAAAAGCTTATTAAGACCTTTTGGCCTTATACATATTCTCCAAGTAGAAATGTAGTGTACATGTAGTAATAACAGTAATAGTACCAGTAATCAACAATTTACAATAACAACAAAAAGCTTATTAAGACCTTTTAGTCTTATACAGATTGTCCGAGTATAGAAATGTAGTGTACATGTAGTAACAACAGTAATAGTACAAGTAATCAACAATGTACAACAACAATAAAACTTATTAAGACCTTTACGTCTTATACAGATTCTTCAAGTAGAATAGGGTATATTAAGGAATAACAGTAATAGTACCCCATTAATCAGCAATGTTATTTACAGAGTAAAAATAGAGAATGGTTTTGCATAAACTTATTTACAAGCAGTTAAGAACAAGAAGTTCTTTTTCTCGAAGAACAATAATTAGTAGAATTGGGAGAAAGACAGAAATATACATAATTATAAGGCACCTTTATAGTTTATACATGGATGGATAAAGGGTAAAGGGTTGTCTAGAGTCAGAATATTAAATCTTTGAAGTTAATTAATTCGTTCATTCATCCAGTTGTTCAGTAGAAACCACCGGATTCATTTAGTTATTTCGAATATCACTCGCAGCTTTATAAAATTTAAACTATTTAAAAGTAAAGCTTCAGTTAGCCAGCGCAGTATTTAGCCAGTTGTACATTTGTTGAGAGTTGGGTTGGAACACAGAGGAATTAAAATATATCATTGTTATTATTTTGATATCACAAAATAGCTAAATTTGTTAGTTATTGGTGAATGTTCTCATGTTCATCCAGTTTTTAACCGAGTGAAAGTTTGCCTATAACGAACATTATTTTTTGAACAATGGGATCTTATCAGTAGGACAAAACAAACCATTGAATATATCATTGTCACATTTTTAGAATTACAATACAGTAGAACTACCTCCCTGTAAAAGACACCTAATTGCAGAGTCAAACTGTCCTTTGTGGAGAGGTGTCCGCTAGCGGGGTGTCAGCTAAAGGGAGGTTCTACTGTATATGTAAATTAGTTAGTCATTGGTTTAATATTTGTATAGATTTTGAATTGCCCCTATATTTTAAACTGTATCTTCACTGTTTGTTAAGTTTATTGATTTATTATTAGTATTTTTGATGGAAAAAAATAGTAAAGGTGGCCTCTTTGAACCTTCCTTTATATGTATAACCTGGCTTCGCCCGTGTTCTGCTGGAGTGAATGTTCACCGAATTTTATTTCTGCCCAAAAAACATGGGGCAGTAATATTATCATCCCAATCATTTTGTGAATTAAAAAAAATCATTCTAATATTTAGTTAATTCTAAAATTTCTTTGGTTGAAAATGGGACAAATAGTTCTTCTCCATATTTAACCCTATATCCTATTAAAATTTCAGCCAGATTAGTCAAATAAAAAACGTATAAGGCACAAATAAATATATTATAAGGTAGTAACACGCAATATATATATGTAGTGATGAGTTTATCCTGTCGGATGACTGTGGTGTGGTATGTTTGGGTGGATGCAGTTGTGGTGATTACAATAGTCAGAATGGTTTCAGGCGTGAATGATTTTCACAAAAGGACGAGGCATGTTGGATGCCACTCAGAGATAGTAGCCCGAGCGCACGTAGCCGGGACCGTCGAGGGGTTCTGATCTATTCAGTGTCAAAGAGGGACTGGTCGTAATTCGACTATGTTTTTCGGACCGACGGTGTAATCGGAGACCTTTCTCCTGTCTAGCGCCGGCTGTCATGCAATATAATGTTATTATTTCGTTTTGTATTACATGATGGCCAAACTATCTACAGTTTTTGTTGTTACACGTTAGCTATATTGGGGATATAAATATATATTGAAATATATTACAAAATATATAAGAAATAAAACTATCAATATAGACCCTTTTTAAAACAATACAACAGATTTCTGGAGATGAGCTTCTTTTTATTAATGTAATCTCAAGCTATCGGGAATATATAAAGGAGTATATAAAACGAATAATAATAAACGCCGTATTCCTTAGAAGGGCACAGGGATGCCCTTGAGATTACATTAATAAAAACAAACCCATCTCCAGAAACCTGCTGTATTTTATTTACATATTTACCTCTATGTTAATAAAAGTATAGATGGATGGTTTCACATTCGTCTCTACCTGGGAATGTACGCTGGCTGAGCAAGTACATGTGTGCTAATCAGTAATTGGTTTCAACTGTTGCTTCACCATGGGAAGTCCACATCGGTTCGCTGACCAACGGGACCTTGCTGGGTCCGGAAGACTTCACGGCTGACCGGTCTCGTTTTTGACACCGTTCGGTCAGTGGGCCGCAGCACTTTCACCCCCGGCCTACATCCTCGCTGGTGTCACTTCACTGGCGCCCCAACGTGGGGTCCGAGGTTCAGCTAAACAATTAGAAAAATATATAGAAATATTGTACAATCCGTAGAATACACATAGTACCTAGATAGGCAACTATATATTTTTACTAGGATAATAAACATAATGCATCATTCTAATGCATGTTTAACGGTATAGGTGCTTTTCTAGGTACATGAATATTATCTTCCCGCAACTTTATATTGTAATATACATAGTGTAATAAATAATTTTCATGATGACTAAATATTCAAAGAATAATCTCTTACCCTCACTATATACTTGTACCACCTTTTTACCCCGATATCAAAACATCCCTGAAAATTATATTCTTTCAAGTTTCTTAAGTCGATATATGTATATATTTTAAGTCAAATCGACACTCTCTTTTAACTTAAAACAATAAAAGCAAAGGAAACGTTGTTAGAAGTTAGGTCAGGAGAATAGGGTGGCTGGAATAGTCAAGCGATTCATATTGTTTAGAGAAAGATAATTGTACGTACATCGACGGCTGTATATGGCCGAGCGTTGTCATGATACAAGAGCCAATTTTCTGATAATATTTTTTTTGGGTCGTTTCTGAAGAGTTTCACTCAAACTTAGGAAGTTGTACTTTTTAACACGTATATTGGGATCCAGACAATAACTCTGAAAGATATTTGATACACAGTGAGCTTTATTGAAGACACACGAGATAACCAAGTGTGAACCAAATTGCCTCTGTCTCCTTCTTCTTCAAATTCTTCTTCTTCTTAAAAAAAAGACACCTGCGACATCAATTTACACTTCCTTAAGTTTTGTCCATGAGTGTATATGACTATTTCATGTGTTAACCATCCTTCTTTGAAATTGCATTAATAATTATGGTTCGGTTTTAATACAATAAAGGCTCTGTCACTTAATATCACCTTAAACAAACTCCGGTGTTAGTATTTCATTGGTAGATATGTCTATACAAAATATTTTTGTCGATAAAATTGGTCAAAAATGGATATGGTTGCTTATCAGATGAATCACTCAAGAGGCTCTTTTGTACTTCAGTAGAGAATCCCATGAGAAATCGCTCAAATACAAAGATGTTCTCGATTTCTCTTAGAGACGGTATCTCATTGTAGGAGTTGAGTTATGGGTCAAATATCTTTTATTTATTTTATACACACAAAGAAAGGGTTGTTCATATCAGATGGGTTTCCCACGAGAAGTTCTCCCCGTCACATGGTTCCATCAGATTTACAGGTCGGTTATCATGGAACATCATTTTACTCTTTCTCTCTCGAAGGGAGTCAGTGGATGAATGGTCTATAAACCAGGGGTCGGAAAACTGCGGATCGCTTGCCACATGCGATTCTTTGGATGTGAAGCTTCGGCTCTTTATATAGTTCTATACGTAAATATTATTTATGCGAGTATACTATTTATTTGTTGGTAATAAAATAATTTTGTGGCTCTTTAAAAAGTTTGAAAGTTTATAAATTAAACATAATGAAGGCATATCCTGACCAAAAGCATATGTGCTTTTTTTCTATTGTTTTCTCAGTTTATAAATTGTAATTTTTGGCTCTTCCGACTCAAAGTATTGCCGACCCTTTGGTCTATGCCGTTGGATTTCGATAGCTACGGCCCGGGATCGAATCCTGCACTGGATACTTTTTTTTTTAATAATAAAAAATGCTCCAATGGTCCCTGATTATTTCAAAAGTTCAACCCTACCAGTGAGTGAAAGTAACTAAACTGGTTCTGGCACATTTGTAAGTGTAAAATTCGAAAGAAAAACAAAACGTGTATCTAAAAGAGATACGATAATATTATTAATAATATTAGCGCAAGATTTAAACAATAACAATTTTTCTTTCAACAAATGCAAAGGGACAACTACAAATATATCTCTTTTTGTATCTCGATCCCCTTTAAGTGAAAATTATAGTACACTTTATTCTCCATGATAAATGTTAAATCATGATGCATTAGCGCGCTATCTGTTATTAAAATTCGAAACTTTTATAAACGCGTATGATTCTTTTAAAAATTAGACAATATCTACTGCCCTTACTGCAATGGAAAAATTAATGGGAGGGCCTGGCTCATCAGTAGTGAACTCTCCGAGCGGGTTCTCCAGTTTAATCTACCATACCACTGTTATATTGCATTTTTCGGTTTTCCTTTTATAGTGATACTGATGCTAGACTCTTGGAATGGGTATTTTAGATTAACTATGGACATAAGCTTTGAGGACAGTAGAAATACATGCAATTATAAATATATAATATGCTTCGAGCAATCTCTTTTCCTCAAACATCTCAAATTAAGTATTTTATTTGAACATTTATATTGTCACGTGTAAAATTAGTGAAGATCAACTTCGGGATGAGACAGCAATTTATTTCAGGCAAGAACAAACTAAGAATTGATAAACAAAAGATAAGCAAAGAGGGAAGTTTACAGAGTAGCAAAGTATAAACATCAAAAATGATACTCTGTTAATAAAATAATACATACTTTGCGACAATATTATGATGCATTAATTTTTCCATTGCAGTAAGGAGCCGCTTGTCGCTTCTTTCACTTATGCCTTATCTAAGTAGTTCTAATGCACTAAAGATAATAGCATTTAGAAAAAATCTCTTTGCTCTCTAAAATATCTTCCAGGCTAACCACCTCGTACCATCTAACCAAGTATACTTTGCTAACTAATACACTTAAAAGAATCATACGCGTTTATAATAGTTTCGAATTTTCATAAATGTTAAACTTTTGATAACTATAGGCGGCTTTGATGGAATTTAAAGATATGGATAAGACCCCATGTGTTTCTCCTCTCGGAATGTAGGTTTCCTAGCTGCTAGAAATTCCGGATTAGCAGCCGACTGTGGGTGACATTAAGGAATGTCAACACCACCACGACACCAAACGAAGAGTTCGACGTTGAGAATTAATACACCGTGACGGGACAGACATGTCACTTGTCCCCTTTGTATGGAGTTATTTTTCGTTTCTGTCACTTATGCCTCATCTAGGTGGCTCCAAAGTACTAAAGATCATAGTCTTTAGAGAAAATCTCTTTGCTATAAAAAAAAAAACCTTACGGGGTTAAACACCTTGTACCATCTAACCAAGTATACTTTGCTAACTAATACGCTTCTTTTTCAGGTATTAAAACTATTTCATATATATGGTATAATAAAGATTCTTCCCTTTTTTTTCCAGTTTGACAAAAATCATTAAGGAATCTAGGGTTTGGTTTCTTTTTACAATTATTTTATTTCTCGAGTTTTCGGGCTGACATGTCCTTCAACACGCAAACCCACAAGTATTACCTCTAGCTTCTAGGTCTCCGTATTGAAGGGCATGTTGGCCCGAAATCTCGAGAAATAAAAGAATTGTAAAAAGAAACTAAACCCTAGATTCCTTAATGATTTTGCCAAAATATATAAATATCCTTTAGTAGGATAAGGAGATGCCTTTATCATATATTGTTGCACCAAGTTGAAGCTTTGCAGGGTCGTCGACCTTGGTTTCTTCCTTCTTGGTGTTATACACGTTTCCCGAGCGGGTTTCCATATTAAAAGTAAATAAATAAAATTAAATAAAAATAAATTACCTTTTAAAGTTATTGAGTTTATTTATTCTTGTCTTCCTCGTAGGTTGCGATCCGCAGTCTTCGTCTAGGTCCTCTCCCGCTCCAATAAGCAATAAAGATATATGTACAATAAATATTACAAAAGGAGTGAAACTATAAAAAGGAATGATGCTAATCTAAATATTCTGTTTTAAATGAATATTAAATATCATAGAATATTTTGAATAAATGTAAGGCGCATTAAAATTGATGTAACACTTCCCCCTCTCCAGAGGTTGTCACGTCCTCGTGAATGACCTCATCCATTCTCTCATAATAAGGCTTGATTCTTGAAACATGAACTATCAGAGGGTCTTGGCCCGGATTATCTTTCGGTTCTATTAGATAATTGACGCTAGACATCTTTTTTAATATTCTATATGGACCAAAATATTTTCTCAGAAGTTTCTCACACTTTCCTATTTTCCTAATTGGTGTCCAAACTGCTACTAATTCTCCTGGTTCGTAGCTTCTTTCCATGTGTTTCTTGTCATAGTTCTTTTTCATTCTTTCTTGAGTCTTTATTGTGTTGTTAATAACTAATTTTCTTGTTCTGTCTATTTTGTCTAAGTGATGTTTTATGTATTCATCATAATCATCCTTGTCAATGTCCACCGAGATATTCCTGTCGTCCAAAAGAGACGTGGGTTCTCTTCCAAACATCAGGAAAAAGGGAGAATATCCTGTGGTTTCCTGAATTGTAGTATTGTAAGCGTGAGTGATGAACGGGAGTATTTCGTCCCAATTCTTCTGATCAGTGTTCACATACATACTGAGCATATTGATCAATGTTCTATTTAACCGTTCTGTCAATCCATTAGTCTGGGGATGATAGCTCGTTGTGAAGCAATGTTTAATCTTGCACATTTTCATCACCTCTTCCATTTAATTACTGGTAAATTGAGAGCCCCTGTCACTAATAAGATATTGTGGGGCTCCGTGCGGGAGAAAAATATCCTCTACTAGAAATTTTGAAACTTCTTTCACTGTTGCTTCCGAGACTGCTTTTGTTTCTGCATATCTAGTGTAGTAGTCCGTCAGCACGATTATCCATTTTTCCCTGTTTTTCGTAGATGGCAATGGACCAACAAAGTCAATTCCAATTCTTTCGAAAGGAAAGTTGGCTGGGGGAATGGGCTGTAGTAGTCCAGAAGGTAATTGGTTTGAGCCTTTTCTACTTTGGCAAAGGTGACACGTCTTAACGAATTCTGAGACATCCTTTAGCATGGATGGCCAAAAGTATTTACTCTTTATTCGGTACATGGTTCTGGCGACACCCAGATGGCCATTCGACATATGATTGTGATATTCTTTCATAATTTCTCTCTTTTTCTTCTCTGGAACCACAAGCAACCACGTCCTTGCCTTCAGGGTTCGGGTTTTACTTAAAGAGGCATCCATCTTCTACTTTAAAGTTTTGCGCAATTGATCGCCTGCTTCCATTAAGGTTTTTCTTAACACTTTCGATAAACTTATCCTCTTCGTCTGTTATTTGATTTAAAAATAGCCTTTCAAAATCCTCATCCCAATCAGTTTCTGGTAAGGGTCCCCTAGATAAGCCATCGGCGTCCAGATGCTTCTTTCCTGATTTATGTATTATATCGAAGTCATATTCTTGAATTTTTAATGCCCATCTTGCCAATAGACCTGTTGGATCCTTCAAGTTTTTGAGCCAGCATAAGGCGTGATGGTCTGTTACTATTTTAAAGTGTCTTCCATAAAGGTAGGGCCGTAATTTTGACATTGACCAGACAACGGCCAGACATTCTTTTTCAGTTGTTGAATAATTTTGCTCCGCTTTACTTAGGGTGCGACTCAAATATGAGATCACCTTCTCTTCACCACCGATGTCTTGGACAAGTGTTGCACCTATGCCGATGTTGGACGCATCAGTATGAACATAAGTAGGCGCATTTGGATTAAAGTGACCTAAAATTGGTGGACTTAATAGTGCTGTTTTTAGGGTTTGAAACGCTTCCTCTTGTCTTTCTGTCCAGGTAAATGATACACTTTTTTTTTATAAGGTTGGTCAAAGGGTCAGCAATTTTTGAGAAATCTTTGATAAATTTTCTATAATATGAACACATTCCCAAAAAGGATTGTACTTCTTTGACCTTTTTGGGCCGAGGAAAATTTCTGACAGCTTTGATGTTATGTTCCGCGGGTTTTATACCATGTTTGCTCGTTATATAGCCGAGAATCTCCAATTCTTCAAAAGCAAATCGGCATTTTTTGTCGTTTAACCTTAAATTAGATTCACAAAAACATCTAAAAACAGCTTCAAGTCTTTTGAGGTGCGTTGGAAAATCCGGGCTATATATGATAACATCATCCAGATAACACAAACAAATTTGCCATCTCAGATTTCCAAGCATATTCTCCATATTTCTCTCAAAGGTAGCAGGCGCGTTACAAAGTCCAAAGGGCATCACGTTGAATTCATATAATCCATGCGCTGTAGCGAAAGCTGTTTTCTCTTTGTCTCTTTCTTCGACTTCAACTTGCCAATATCCAGATCTGAGGTCTATTGCTGAGAAGTATGTAGATCCTTGGAGAGTATCCATAACTTCGTCTATTCTAGGGATCGGATAGACATCTTTTACTGTCACATTATTCAGATTTATGTAGTCCACACAAAATCTGTATTTACCATCTCGCTTCTTGACCAATATTACTGGAAAAGACCAGGGGCTAGAAGATGGCCTAATTATGCCTTCTGTAAGCATCTCGTCAATTTGCTCTTTTATAATATCTCGTTCTTTAGCACTTACCCGGTAAGGCTTGTGTTTAATTGGCTTCGCGTCTTCTGTGTCTATCCGATGTTTTGCCAAATTGGTTCTCCCTAATCTCGACGAAAACAGATCTCCATACCTTTCTAAAACTTGTTTTAACTCCTTCTGTTCCTTTGGTGAAAGATTTTCGTTTATTTGGAATCTAGGTTCTTCGTTCTCTTCTACTTCTCTTTCTCGATTCACATTTATTTTCGCTGGACTACTTCCAAAAGCCAATGTTTGGTTTTTCATTATTTTTAACGGTCGAGGATACGGATTAGTTATCCAGATATGTGTTTCCCTATTTATAACATTGATCAAGCTTCTTGCTAGACGAAGTCCATTTGTTTGGAACATTTTGCTGCTCTCCTCGATAATATATTCCCCATCCTCTGTTTCTACCAATGCCTTGATCAATTTAATGGAACATTCCGGTACAATGGCATCCTTGGCACTCTTTATTTTCAACATTTCAAAATTGATTTCGTCATGATTATTCGTCAAATCGTATTTTATAGTTTCTTGCTTACAATCTATTTTCGCGTTCATTTTCTTAAGGAAATCTCTCCCAAGAATTAATGTCCGTAAATGCGTTTTCAATATCACAAAGTTGTGTGATAATGTTTCGTCATCCATTTTTATATTTAAAAATATACTTCCTACCATGTCCAATTTTCTCCATCGGGTCCTGCCCAAATTTTGGCGAGTTTACTTATACCATAGCCTGTATCGAGGGCCGTTCTGAGCTCGACCACTGAGAGGTCAGCACCTGTATCAACCAAAGCTTCGAAAGTCCCTATCTTGTCCACATTAATTTTTAATTTGTATTTAGGGTCCAACTTCTTGATTCCGTTTATGGTCGACTTGCTTTGATTGACAGATTCAGGCGCGACGCTTAGTTTAAATCTTCCAACACGGAATATCTATTCCGGGTAGGAATATTTGTCTTGTGCTATGACATACATCAGCATAAAGCCCAGGTCCTGATTTCTCTGATATTTCATTCATTTGGCATTTCTCTTCGACCTTCTCTTGGGTATCTGTTGGATCCTCTTCTAGGATTCTTATAAACTTGACCCTACAATAACGGGCCACGGGCCCTGGCTTGTTACACTTAAAGCAGATTGGTCTTCCATCTTCCGTTCTATTTTTGCTCATTTCTTGGCTTTTATTGTAGGTGTTTCTCTGAAGGTTTGGTTTCGGCACAAAGTTAGGATTATAAGGACGTCTAGGGGTAGAGGGCTGGGGAAAGTTGTTTCGATACTGTCTGGGAGTAGGAGGGGAGTCGTTCTTGTAATTATTGGAAACAGGGGCTTGGGGCCTGGAAGTGGTCTGGTAGTTTCGTGCGGCAGTCGGCGGCACGTACCTCGATTGTTGTGGGGTCTAGAATAGCGTGGACCGTTATATAGGTTTCTGGATTTCTCCACACGTTCCCGATACTTCTTTTCAAAATAATCAATTTTCTTGCACACGACAAGAAGGTCATCGGTCGTTTTAGGAGGGTTCAGGTAGAGCGCGAATGAGTATTCTTTTTTCAGTCCTCCAATAACATGATCGATTTTTGTTTCTTCTTCCATTGCGGGGTCAACCTTGTTGCACAACACTAGAATGTCTTCCGCGAACCTGATTGCTGGTTCATTCCAGTGTTGCATTCTGTTGAGCTTCATTCTAAGTTCTTCTTTATTCGCGTCCAAAGAAAAATCCTGAATGAGGCGGATTTTAATATTTTCCCAGCTCGTGAAACTAGCTTTGTGTAAATTCAACCAGGTTTTAGCGCTTCCCGTCATGTTCATGGCGGCATAACGGGCAATTATGTAGTCTGCCCAATGATAGAGGAAACCAATCTCTTCGAGGGATTCTATCCATGGGCGAGGGTCTTCTGTCCCACCATATTTCGGAATTTCTATATTGGGGTTCAAAGCAACTGGTTCGAAACCAGCATCTCTACCAATTGTTGCACCAAGTTGAAGCTTTGCAGGGTCGTCGACCTTGGTTTCTTCCTTCTTGGTGTTATACACGTTTCCCGAGCGGGTTTCCATATTAAAAGTAAATAAATAAAATTAAATAAAAATAAATTACCTTTTAAAGTTATTGAGTTTATTTATTCTTGTCTTACTCGTAGGTTGCGATCCGCAGTCTTCGTCTAGGTCCTCTCCCGCTCCAATAAGCAATAAAGATATATGTACAATAAATATAAAAAAAGGAGTGAAACTATAAAAAGGAATGATGCTAATCTAAATATTCTGTTTTAAATAAATATTAAATATCATAGAATATTTTGAATAAATGTAAGGCGCATTAAAATTGATGTAACAATATTTAACTTTGTTTTTAATGATGGGAACACTCACTCGGGAAAGTAACTCTGAATATTATTGTGTGATAAGTAAGATAGACAAGCCCCACCAAACAGCTACTCGGTGTAAACCATACCATCAGACATAGCCTTGTTACAGAGACCTTGAGGATTTCCAACTCAACAGGGATCCTTGTTAACTCGCTCATATCCCGGAGACGATGTGAATAATGTATATATTCAACAATCACTGAATTTAGAGATAGTGTACATTGCTACTGCTGTGATAGAGATGCATGGGGACATCTGAAGCTCTTCATTGGACACGACAACAACAACAGCTGAATTTAGAACGTGCTTCTTTCCACTGTAATGATTTTTAATCGAACTCAGTATGATATACAAAACTACACTTCAAAATCTTGATAACTATATATACTTAAATAAAATAAATTAGAAAATGAAATTTGTAACAATAATATTTGTGTTTCTTTTCACATATATCATCAAATATCTCTAGACTTTATTTGATTAAAACCGTCTCAAGCTTTCGGGCAGAGATTGCCCTTCAACAAGTAAACATATAAAATAAAAGGATTTTAAAAGCGCGAATGTTTCTTCAGTGTAGCATATAAAAGCAGAATGATCCAATAAAGTATTAGGGCTCTGAGAAGCGGTCTGGTGGATTAAATTGGCGAAACCGCTGGGAGGGTTCACCACTGATGAGCCAAGCCCTCCCAATATATTTTTTCATCGCAGTAAGGACAGTAGAAGTTCGTTTTATGTATAAAAGAAACATTCGCGCTTTTAAAATCCTTTTATTTTATATGTATAGATGGCGCGTTATTGCTTTGTATTAATTTATGCCTAACTAGCCATGTCTTTATAGTTTGCGGAAGAGCATTGCTCGATGCAAATATTTAAATGTAATTCTACTGTCCTATAAGCTTATGTCCATAGTTTACTTGAAAACCATTTCAAAGATTCCATCCTTCAGTGTAGCATATAAAAGCAGAATGATCCAATACAGTATTAGGGCTCTGAGAAGCGGTCTGGTGGATTAAATTGGCGAAACCGCTGGGAGGGTTCACCACTGATGAGCCAAGCCCTCCCAATATATTTTTCATCGCAGTAAGGACAGTAGAAGTTCGTTTTATGTATAAAAGAAACATTCGCGCTTTTAAAATCCTTTTATTTTATATGTATAGATGGCGCGTTATTGCTTTGTATTAAGTAAACATATACAATGAATAAAACGCACCGCATTATATATGTTCTCCTGTAGAAGGGCAGAGATGCCAGAAAGCTTGAGAAGACTCATCTCCCGAAACCTTTTTAATTGTTTAATTAACTTTTAAATGATTATAAATGTAACTGGAATTTGATTTATTCATTCGGAGATTTTAAAAGGGATAAAATAATTCCACATCAGTTATTTCGATTACCCAGTTTACTAAAGCGTACAGAGATGTTGGTAACTACTTGAATAGTTTTAAAGGTAAATGTAATTGAGGGCAAAAAGAGAATCTTATAAACAATGAAATTACTTGTCAACAATGGAACATTGTTAAGATAAAGAAATTTTAACCTTTTTGTCTTATTGAGACCATAGGTTTGAGCAATTCAAAATGTGTGCTTCGAAATACCAAACCACGGTTTTTTTTTTCAAATACATACCCGGGTAGTTAGCGTTCTGCGCTCCAGAAATCTGGGTTATATATAGCTCAGATACATAAGTAGTAAATTTTATTGTTTCAAATGAAATAGTTCCCAAATATTGGAAAGACGTTGTTTTGGTTTCTATCTTTAATTGATGCATAAATTTCGTATGTAAGCGTCTTGTCGATGGATACAATTTTAAAGTCAAATTGGAAACAAATTCAAAATAGAATAGACAAATTGTAAAATTGGAATAAATAATTAAAAATTGAAATATTAAATATAAAATATTTGAATATATATTTATATTAGATAATAAAAAGGCATATATTGGATTGAATAAAAGATTTATTTGCCAATATTTCGGTTGACTGAGCGCCAACCTTTATCAAGGCATTACATATTTGTACAGGGTCCATTATGAAAGTAATGAGCATTTACTCGCAAAATACATTTATTGATCGTAATTTGTGCAAATGTTCAATATTCTTCAAAATACATTCCTCCTGCATCAATACACTTGCGGAGACGCGTTTGCCACGCCTGAAAGGCACCCTGAAACTCCTCGACAGGAATGCTTCTCAGGAACGTTGTAACATGATGTTGGGCGTTTTCCACGGTTTCCCAATGTTTTCCTTTCATCTCTCTCTTGAGTCGTGGAAGCAAAAAGAAGTCACATGGAGCTAAGTCGGGACTGTAAGAGGGGTGAGGGATCACCGGGGTGTTGCTCCGGGCCAGGAAGTTGGTAATGATGAAGGCTGTGTGGCTGGTGGTATTGTCATGTGGACCGTGTCTTTGATGTCAGTCCTCACGCGTGCGATCCGGCGTTTCAATCTCCTGAGCACCTCCAGGTAAAAGGCTGAGTTTACAGTTTGTCCCTGCGGTACAAACTCACAATGGACTATTTCTCGGATGTCAAAGAAGACAATGATCACCGTTTTGATGCGCGACTTGCTCACTAGCGCTTTCTTGGGGCGTGGGGATGATTTTGTGTGCCATGCACAGCTCTGCCTTTTCGACTCTGGGTCGTATTCAAACATTCAGGATTGGTCTCCGGTTACTACAGAGTTCAGAAAGTCCGGTTCATTTTGAATCAAATCCAAAAATTCTTGACAGCGCAAAACTCTAAGTTCTTTCTGGTCGTGCGTCAACACTTTCGGCACAAGCTTCGCACCGACCTTACGCATTTGCAGATCCTCGGTCACTATCCCATGTACCACAAATGTGGACATGTGTAATGTGTCAGCAATTTGCTGGATGCTTAATCGACGGTCGGTACGCAAAACAACGAGCACACGATCTACGTTCTCGTCAGTTCTGGCCGTTGTTGGGCGTCCTGAACGGGGTTCGTCAGCGACCTCCACCCGGCCCTCCTTGAACGCCTTGTGCCACTTCCCAGACTGTGATCTTGAAATGCAATCGTCCTTTAAGGCTTTTTGCAGCATCTGGAATGTTTCGGTTGCATTTTTTCCAAGCCTCACGCAAAACTTTATGGCGTATCGTTGTTCAAGCGAACGCTCGATCGCGCTATGTTACAAAAGTTGAAAACAAACTTCAAGCGGAGGCATGTATCTCCCCTCACACTGCTCGAACTCAACTGACGACCGGATGGATTGAAAGGGCATATCCCTCCACCACATTTCCCCCGGTTTTACCGTGCTGCCATCTGTCGTCGCGTCACAATAACATTATGCTCATTACTTTCATAATGGACCCTGTATAAACAAATTCAGCGCCGCATAATGTTATGAAATCACAGTTGAAATAATTTTAAAAACTGAAAAGTAAGTGGTGGAGGGGGAAAAATATATATATAAATATATGTGAAAAAATAATTAAAAATAAAAAATAAAAAACGATATATGTCATTGATTTGCAATCTTCTTTGCAGGAGCCTTTATTACGTGCTTCATGTTCACTCTTTGCTTTATGTGTAATATATTCTGTCTATTATATTATTCTATTAAATATATATGTGTTTCGCCTTCTGTGACAATTCTGTCGATAAAGTTGTTAACCTGATGATTCAGGGCATGCTTGCAACATTCTTTTCGTCGGAGCATAGGATATGTGCACAATTCTTGATCAACTTTTCTTCAGTTCAAATTCTTATGTAAAAATGTGGTGCACAGTATCTATTTTTGTTAAATTAAGTTATTCTCATAAATTTTTAACTTATTCTATCTAAAGTGAAAATTAACCACCCATTTGGTTGAAGAAAGCGAAGACTAGAACGCGGCTGATTCCACACTCGCTCTTTCGGTGATACGCTAAACTATGCACTGTGGCCACTAGACATGCGTCGGACCTGGAGGCTGTTGTTGGGTTCTGTGATTCCTAGAGTATAGGAGCTCCATCTATGCTTCCTTCCTGCAGTAAATCTGTATAAGACTGGTGGTCTCAATAAAGCTGTATGTGTGTGTGATATTTTCCCGGACTTTACAATCATTTCCTCAGTGTGAACAGTTTTTAGTCTACTTAACCTGTAGATGTCTCCACCTGATATACTTATTTCAGTAAGGCAATTGTTTTGGGGAAACTTGCGGCATCATTTTGGTTTCAATCATTCTACTATTTCCATTAGCAACCATTCTTCTGAACGACAACCATTTGTTAAATCGAAGAAAAAATTAACATACCATTAACTCCAATAAGAAACTATGCCTCTGAGAGAATATTCTCCTGTCTTAGGTAGCTCATCATGTAGTAAGTACTACTGTTTCTCAAATAAATGTATTTACCATTTTTTAACCAACTAAGAAGACATAAAACTGTTTTGAAAATTCCTCAACTAAGGATGACCGAATGAAATCATCATTATCATCATCCTAGCACCCTCTATTGTTGAAAATTGACAAAATATTGTAACCGCCTTTTAACAATTTTAAACAAATTTAACAGGCCCCTTGTACTGCAATCATAAAATTTTAAAAGGAGATAAAAATGAGGATATATAATTCTAATATCCTATAAGCATATGTTCATAGTTTTCTTAAATAAACCCCGATTTTGTATATTAATTATGGATGCAAAAATATATAAGGAAATCAATACCACATACAAAAGAACCATCTTCACTTTAATAATAAGGCTAATACTGATCTTTGAACATCGAATTTACTTGACTGCATATGAAAGCACCCTAAAGAAATTAGGAGCGTTTGAAAACAAAATAATTAGGAAAATCACGAGCGCATCCTGGTTCGTCTGAAACACGATCATAAGGGATGAGCTCAAAATCGAAAATATTAAGGAAAATATAATAAAAACAGTGGTTAAACTTTGATGAACAATAATAAAAACTAGGAAATACAACTTTCAAGGAAGCCTGTGTACAACTACAAATGCAGAACTAATTATTAAAAATCGAAGCACTTGAGATGTAGACAGATACTCCCTCAACTTAGGCAAAGTAACGAAAATTGAAAGAAGAGAAAAAAGAGAAAGAGAAGAAAAATAACATAATGTAAATCGAAAAGGCTAGAAAAACATTTTCAAAACCAAAAGCAAAATTTATAGGGAACAGAGTTCCCGAATCAAAATAGAGAAGAGTTAAAATATAAATATATATAATGTATATATACAGTAGAACCTCCCTGTAAAGGACATCTAATTGCAGAGCTAAAGTGTCCTTTAGAGAGAGGTGTCCTCTTACCGGAGAGTTGCTAAATTGTAAAAATGGTAATTTTGCAAATGAAAACTTTCCTTTGTGGAGAGGTGTCTGCTAGCGGGGTGTCCGCTAAAGGGAGGTTCTACTGTATATACATAATATTTATTAAAATAGATCAATCCATATTCAAATCTTTTGATAATAAAAATACATATATTGGATTGAATAAAAAGTCTTATTTGCCAATATTCATGTTGGCTGAACGCCAACTGAAATATATATTGGCAAATAAGTATTTTTTATCCAAATATGCAAATATATAACGAACTAGGTACATTAATCATTATTGTAAATTTGATGATATAGGTTACTCTGTTTGTGTGGTATCTAATAAAGTCTTCTTCTTCTTTCTTATCTCCACTCAATCATCCAAAAGAAATGACCGCCTCTGACATGAGGAACAGACGCCATGTGTAGCCGCTCCTAACATGGAATACAAACGCTGCTCATCCTGTATCCCTGGATTAGGAGCCCTCATAGGGTACTATCAGCCGGGTCAGCTGAGCCCAGGTTTTTTAGTGTTGTGCCTGTTACTGCTCCCCCTCCTCCTTTTTCATCCGGGCTTGGGACCGGCAAAGGCGGAGTTCCTAATGAAGTCAATTTGGAGAACAGGAACAGTCTCATAGAATAGTAAACAGAGAGAAAGAGAGCTTTGGTAGATTAAACTGGCGAAAAGGCTGGAAAGGTTTACCATTGATAGCCCTGCTATCCTATTTTAAATGAATATCATTGAGGTAGGTATAAGATCTCTGTTAATGGCAAACCCTTACAGCGTTTTCGCCAGTTTAATCGATCAGACCGCTTTGCTATTGTTTTAAATTGATTTTCTTTCATTTAGTTTGAATATTCATTATGGTATATATAAAATAGAGTTGTGTTTAGGGAAAATATGGAGACATATACTCATAGGAATATAGAGTTGAAAAAAAAATTGAATAAGATTTTTAGTAAAGAAGATCGGTCTGATTTTGTGAAGAAGCCCATTGTTGGAGAGAAACGACAAGCGACAAAGTGAGCGTGAAGGAAAGGAGAGAGAGAGAGTGGAACAACAAAAGAGCGACCGAGATTTGTACCGTGCTGTGTGGCGGAAGGAGAAAGTGGGGCGGGCAGGCGGGCAGTCAGTGCGATGGTGACGGTGGCCGTGCTCGCGCTGTGGGTCGCCGCGGCCTCTGCCCAGGTGGCCCCCCAGCGCCTGGTCGTGGTGCTGGTGGACGGCGTGAGACACGATTACGTGGACGACACCATGCCCGGTCTCACCCGCCTGGCTAGAGCCGGGGCTCGGGCGTCTTACGTTACCCCGGTCTTCCCGGCCAACTCATACCCCAACTGGTATTCCATCGCCACAGGTTCGTACTCCCCTCTGGACTCTTCCCAACATGGTAGGAGGTGGATGAATGTTCTTGATAAGTTTCTTGTTAACCAAAACTTTCCCTAAATGGTATTCCATCACCACAGGAGGTTTCTTACTTCCCTAAACTCCCCTCAACATGGTAGATCGAGGGATATTTTACTCAATGAATTTATCAAACACGTTCGTTAGATCATGCTAGGTTCTCAGCTTGTTCCAAATTGTATTTGATATTTGTCTTTTCTCTCTAAGTTGTAATTCTATAGCACATTAGAATTACTTTTGTTAATCAAGACTTTCCCTAAATGGGGGGGTACACCACAGGGTGGTTCATACTTTCCTAAACTTCTCTAAACATGGTAGATCGTGGAATATTTTTCTTAACGAATTTCTTAAACACGTTCGTTAAATGATGCTACCTTCTCAGCTTGTTCTAAATGGTATTCGATATTTATCCTCTCTGCCTCTCCTCTCTCTCTCTTAATTGTCATTCTATAGCACTTCAGAATTCCGTTTCTTTAATAAGACTTTCCCTAAATGGTATTTCTCTCATCATCACAGGGAGGTTCATACTTCCCTAAACTCTCCTCAACATGGTAGGGTGTGTGTTTCCTGATGAGACTGTTCTTGAAAGATTTCGGTAACATGTCCGGCATACAACGTTAGATTCTCAATATGTTCCAAATGGTATTAAATACCTTAAAGACATTTATAGCATATCGGAATTACTTTTCTTAACTTAGTTTTCCTCAATTTGTATTCTAACGGCACATGTTCGTACTATCCGGGATTCTCCTGACTCTGTTCTGAAAAGGTTTCTGCAACCTGTTTCGTATATCATGCCAGATTTTCAACACGTTCCCAAATGTATTATAATACACATGAAGGAATATTCTCAACTAGTATTTTCTTCATCTCTACAGGTTCCTATCTCCCAAGACCCTTCTCAACATGGTAGAGTGTATTGTTATCTGATGAGATTGTTCTACTAGATTTCTTTAAGACGTTTGATTTCAATGCCAGATCCTCATCATGTTTCAATTATGATATTCATTACTTTCCCCTATTTGGCATTTTATAGCGTATCATAATCACTTTCACAACCAAGACTCTCCACAACCATATCAGGTTGTGTTCCATGCTAATTTCAGATTGCTCCTAAAATATTTCTGTAGCATGCAGTTTTAATGTCAGATACACGTATGTTCCTAATGGTATTCAATATTTGCCCAAAATAGCATTCTACAGCACATTAGAATAACCTTTCTGAACCAAGATTTTCCTCTTCCGTAGTAGGCTGTACTCCATGCCAAGATTGTTCGTTAAAAGATAGAGGCTGTCTGGCCGGCATTCATATTTATTTAAAAAATAGACACTTCGGCCGGTTAAAGTTTTATTTTTTCAACGTTTGAACAAAATTCTTTTGTCTTCTTCAGGAGAAATAAATAAAAATAAAGAATTTGGCAAGGCGTTAAAAATGGTTCTATTAAGATTATATAAGAACAATTTTTAACACCTTGCCAAAATGCTTTATTTTTATTTATTTCTCCTGAAGAAGACAAAAGATTGTTGTTGAAACGTTGAGAAAATAAAACTTTAACTGGTCGAAGTGTATATTTTTTAAAGAAAGGTTCCTTAAAAGTTTCTATCATACATCCGGTGTACAATAGCAACCTCACCATATCACGAATGCTATTGAACAACTGTCCTAAATGGCATTCTATACCACATTTGAAGCACTTGCATTAACCAAGACGTTACCTAACTTGTATTCTAATGCATGATGTAGTTTATATTTTGAAAATAAATTGCTAAAAGGTTTCTTTAAATACCTGATGATATTAAAAACATTCATTTTAATTCCATGATACACCAAATATACATTCCTCAGCCAAAATTGTCATGTAAAGTATACAATAGTGAAATAAACACGTCGCGTCTACCTTTGGTATTTTTAAACAATGATATCCTGCGATTCTTTCTTTTATAAAGTATCCAATACTCTTTCGGAAGCATTTATACTAAACAAATCATATATTAACCATTATTTCCTACTTCCCCAGTCAACACTTTCATTCTCTAACTATATTGAGTCTGATCATGATGTTGTTTTTACCGTGTCTCATATGGTATTCGTACCTTGTCATAGATAACATGCTATGTGACGTTCTAAGTAGTCTAATGCTTGACCTAAATGGTATCCCATAGTACTTCAGAGGATATTTTCTCCGTTAAAAGCAGGCCTTAATTAGTATTCTACAACGCAATTGGGGCACTTTAACCTGCTAAAGCTTGCTTTAAATGGGACACCTAGAGTGAAAATCTTCAACCATATCACATACAATAGCATACACACACCCCCACACACATGTTTTAAAATATCTTCAGATTTATTAAAGATACCATGATATACACTCATAGACAAAATTAAAGGAAGTGGAGAGTCTTTGATATCGCCGGTTTTCTGTTTTTTTTTTTTTTTTTGGAGGACAAGAGGCAATTTTGTTCATACTTGATTATCTCGTGTGTCTTCAATGAAGGTCACTGTAATATTTTTCAGAGTTATTGTCTGAATACCAATATACATGTAAAAGGTACAACTTCCATAAGTTTTGTCCATGAGTGTATATATGTATGTATGTATGTATACTTGAGGCAATAGATAAGGGATAGGGGTAGATGGAGATAACAATCTCTCCCTTGTAGTACATGGTCACCATGTACTACACAGGAACTACAATGTGAGTCTTATCTCAGCTCAGATGATGTTAAAACAAGTAGTACTTTCTTATGTCAAAGAATTCGCCCTTTTTGTTTGTTTTTAAGTCCGGTCAATATAATTAGGAAATTATTTATATTGGAGATATATTATAATTTAAATATGAGAGGAGAGTATTCAGACTCTTTCTTATATGCGTTTAGCGTAACGAACCCATGATTATGATATAAGTACAACCAAAATCACACACACAAATTCACAAACACACACACACACACGCCGACCGTGCGGCCACGCTAGTTTTAGCTCCGCCGTTTTCGCCTCCGGCGAGCGGAAGAACATCGCGAAAAAAATTAAAATTCATACTGGCTGAAAGCCCTCAATCCGCTGTACAAGTGCCTGAAAGGCCCAGCGTTCAATCTCAACCAGGTGACAAGATATCACCGAAAGAACGAATTGAAAAGAATTCTTCCAAAGAATTTTCCATGGAATTCCAAAGGAACGCGGATCCGCCGGCGCGCGAGACGCATGCAAGCCCGGCCGCCGCGCGTGACGACGTCACGGCGCCGCTGATTGCTGCTTCTTGCAGCGCTTCAACAGCCAACCCGGCCCCGCTCATTTGGGGAGATAGCGAATTGGCGGAAATGGACGACAACGACGCTTTCACCGTCGTACGAACCAAGAAAAGGCGCCGCGACTCGCCGGTTCTGCCTGCCATGGCCGCGCAGTCCAACAGCGCTGGAGCTTCTCGCCGACAGCGATCGTCGACGGGAGGAATACCTCCGGTCCAGGAGATCAGGACCACGACGGCACATGTCATGGAGGCCAGGGCTCGCCAGGCATCCTGCACCGAGGAGCAGTGCCTATTTCTCGAGTACTGCCCGGATTACCAGTCCTACCAATATCTTAGGGCTATCGAGAGAGTGGTCGGAGGACCCAAAAACATCTTCCAGTTCTCAAAGATCAACGGCCACTACTTGTTGGGACTCGCCAGCAAATCTCTGGCGGAACACCTAGTCCGGGAAGGCCTCGAGATCGAGGGAACCCTCATCAGGACCTTCCCCTTCAGGAAGAGCTCAACCAGAATAACGGTTGGAAACCTGCCCTTCTTTGTGGCGGACGCCGCCATCATTGACGCCCTCTCCCGCTATGGGCGCATAACCTCCATCGCCCCCAAGCTGCTGAAGGCTGGAGAGTTTACATACACCGACGGCCGACGGGAGGCCTTCATCCTCCTCCACGACGGCATCACCATCGACAAACTGCCTACTCGATTTGAGATCAGGATCAAGGGTGAGGCCTGGCCAGCCTTCCTGTCTCATGGAATAAAATGCTCGAAGTGTCACGGCCAAGGGCACAGAAGAGCTAACTGCCCCCAACTCCATGGGCGCTCTACCACCGCCAGACGGGCTTCACCGCCCCCTTCCACCGACCTCCCACCATCGACCGCGCCTGGGCTGCCTAGGCAGTCTTCGGCCGCGCCTCCTGCGCCAGCGCCTCCCAGTCCATCTAACAAGGCTTCCCGCGCCCCATCTGATTCCTGCGCTGCATCTCTACCATCTGCGGCGCCATGGCCATCCACACCAGCGCCGCCGGCCTCACCCATGCAGGCGGTGACTCCAGCTCCTCCACCAATGACCCCTTCACCTGAAGATCCCATGGGCCCTCGCTCGGCGGCGTCGCGTCCTGAGCCGAAGCCTCCCGCCCGGCCGGACTTCACTACCCCGTGTGGCCCTCTGCCTGCGCAGGGGACCCTCGGGCCTGCAACCCTTACATCAGATGTCGACATGGCCACCACTGAGGAGACCTCTGCATCCTCACCAGCCGCAGTGATTTCAACACTCCCACTGCCTGCGCCTCGGCCCGCTGAGCCTATGCTGCCCACTACCTACAGGGAGGAACTGACACCTCCTTTGATGACACCACCGCCTGCGCCTCGGCTCGCTGGGCCAATACCACCCGTCCCCCATGGGGACACGACGACACCGGCCATGACGACACCTCCGCCTCCACTGTCTATGGACAGGCGCTGGAAGATGGCAGGAGAATTAATTCACGGATTGAGTCGTGAAATCGACTTGGAGCACACGTTCCAATCGCAAGTCGACATAGATGACATCGTGAGAGCAGTCCTGTACCCCGGGGATAGGGAGCCCTTCATCAAGCGCCTACCCACTCGGGATAGGTACATCCTCGGTGGATTCATCAGCACCGCCATCTGGCGCGCTCGGGACGCCGATCCCTCTATGCTTGAGAGTATGTCCGAACTCAGGAAGTTATTGCCTGCTTGAGTCCAGTCGACCCTCGGTGAGGACACCGCCTTTGAACTGCAAATAACTCTTCCTACTTAACTCTTTGGAGTTTACCGATTGTCTAAGATGACAATAAATATTTTTTTTTTAATTGTCACACAAATTCACAATATATACACATACATACACACATAAACACAGATATACACACACATACACACAGATACACACATATACACACTAACACATACACATACATGCACACACACATACACTCTAATGCACACGCATACACACACTGAGTCCTTAATCCCTCCACAAAATTGTTTTCCTTTTTTTTCTTTTTAAATATCAATTCGACTAATCCAAGTTTAAAGAGATTGGTATGGTGGTCAAATAGCAGGGTCGAAACCACCGCCAGGTTAATTTTTGACATGACCCGGCATGGTACCAATATCTTTCCATTCCGGTTGAACCATATAATGTGGTTTCCTCTAGTTCAAAACAAAAACATATTGACTCCAATTGTCACTAGCAATTTAAACTTATATATTTTATATTTTTATATTTAAAAAATTAAATTTTCTTTCTCATTACCTTTTTACTAGTTTGCTAAAATATTAACATGGTTCTGCCTATTTTTTTTTTCTTATAATACTATATTCAATTTTTCCTTTTTCCCCTTATGTTCCCCTCATATGACGCGTAACTGCCGAGGCTTCAGCGTGAAGTTATTATTGCCCTAAATTATTTAAAAAATATATAAAAACCTTTTTGATATCTTATAATATAATCCTTATCTACTTACTCTTTAACTTTATTTATATCTTCTTATATACCTTATTTTTCATATATGTATGAAAAATAATAGATATAACACTACTTTACAATTATTGTTTGGTAATAGCTTGCTATACGGACACTATGTTATCAACTCGTTATCAAATTATTCTAAAATTTTCATTAATAGTATAAAATATATTTTTATATATGCTACATTTATTAATACCCATAAGTGTATCAAATATCTTCCAGTTATTGTTTGAGTCCCGATATACATGCTAAAAGGTACAACTTCCTCATGTTTTGTCCATTTTGTCCTTGAGAGTGTATCAAATATCTTTCAGAGTTATTGTCTGAATCCCGATATACATGCTAAAAGGTACAACTTCTTTAAGTCTTGTTCATCCCTGAGTGTATATCTACAAAAAGAGGTATAACTCTCTTGTTAAATTTTTGTCATTATTAATTGAGTAGTTTTTACTAGTACATTCGAGGGTAATTATATTAGACTTAGTTGTTTAAAATAGGCGTGTTTATAAATAAACATCACATTCTATTTAAGGAAGGACATTTTACATGAAGGTTTTTATAGACATTGGTCTATTTCTTTTTTTATCCTGTATGCCGATAAAAAATGTAAGCCTGAGGGAATGATCGGATGGCGAACATCTGTAGGGGCAACGAGAAATTAAAATAGAGTTTTGTGTGTGAAAGATTTTAGAGATACTTCTAACTAGTTTATTGATATGCAAAAAGGTAAAATAGATATGCAGATTCATTGATTAGAGTTAACTGTCCTTAATCAACCATTTGTGAGTCGAAAATTCTTTCTAAAAATGTCCTTTTTTTCTTTAGACACTATCAATATATAATTATAACACACAAAGAATGTAATATATATTTCTACCTCTTTCAATATCATTAATATTTAAAATATGTAAATAATAATTTGTATATAAAAATAGTATATATCATCAATTTATTATAGTGATAATCCTGTTGAAGGACTGACAAGTCCGAAAGCTTGAAAATAAAAATTTGAACAAGAAACTTAACCCTGGAAGCTTTTTTAATTTTATACTATTAATATTTACTGATTTATTGATTTTTATGATGAAATAATCATTTTTCTGCGGCTACGTGAAAATACGAAATTTGTAAAGTAGAAAATTAAGAAAGACAAACTTCAGAATGTCACGGCAATTTATTTATAAGACGAAAACAATTTGAAATTGATAAAATACAAGAGAATCAATGAGGGAAGTTCATATAGAGTAGCAAATATAAATATCAAAATTGATAATCTGTCAATAAATGAATTCTTTGCTATAATATTATTTCTCATGTATGTAAATAATCATATCAAGGTTACTCGAGAGGTATGCTCGAATTGATAATCTATTAATAATTCTTTGCTATAATATTATTCCCCATGTGTAAATATTCAGATCAAGGTGAGTGTGCTCGAATGTAACACCTGTAAACTGAGACGAAATAAATATTATTCCACGCTAGAACTCTTCGCGCGGTTGATGAAAATACAGTGTACTCCGCTTATAACAAAGTCGGTTATAGCGAAATTCCGCATATAGCGAATGAAATTGTCTGCACGAAAGAAAAGAAGGGCTTAAACCATTAAAAGAACTCTGGATATTGCGAAGTCGGATATAAAGAATTTTCGCTTATAACGAAGTGATTTGCATGTATAAATTTTTATTTTATCCGTTTATAACGAAGTTTTCTCATTTACCATTATAATTGACTAATATATTATGCATAATATATATCAAATTACAACGTGTGAATGACACAAATTTAATGATACACAACAAATAAGTTAATAATATACAATTTTAAAATATGCAAACATATTATAAGTATTTTTTTTTACATTATTTAAACAAAATTAAATTGTTTAATAAACGCTTATATTTTATTAACGTTTACCATGGCAGGAGAACGAAAACAAACAAGAAACTCACTATCTCTGTCAGTCGAGCTGCAAATCCTAAGAGAGATTGAACTTTTAAAAATACCGTTAGAGATGGATTTCGATTCTTATGCTGACGCTGACAATGACGTCGTTACAAATGCCATGTTATCCGATGTAGAAATTGTCGAGAGCATTCTTCAAGCAAAAGAAGAAGAAGAAACGGACCAAGTTGATGAAGAAGTAGACCCAATTGTCCACATTCCGCATCCAAAAGAGGTCTTGGAGAGCATTCAAACTCTGCGATTGTTTCTTCAATGTCAGGATGAGTCCAAGTCTCTTCATAGGCATCTGTCAGACTTGGACAACATCGAAAAGAGTGTTCAGCACTTGTTACTGACTTCTAAATGTCAAAAGAAAATCACAAACTACTTCTCCAAAAACACCTGATGAGGTTGTTATTGATCTTTGTGTTGCTCTTTTGAGTTGAATAGTAAATAAAATTATTGGTACAAAACATTTTTTTTCCAACTGCGGATATAACAAACTTCGGATATAACAAAGTGATTGTCATGGATAATGCGACTTCGTTATAAGCGGAGTACACTGTACATCATTTGTAACGTAGAAAAAATTAAGAAAGACAACGGCAATTTATTTAAGGTAAGAACAATTAAAATTTATAAGATTTATAATTTATGTACAAGAGAAACAATGAGGGAAGTTTATAGAGTAGAAAATATAAATATCAAAAGTGAATTAATCTGTCAATAAATGAATTCTTTGCTATAATATTCCACGCTAGAACTACTCTTGATTGGGGGAAATATCGTTGCATCAATTTTAATGCGCCCTACATTTATTCAAAATATTCTATGATATTTAATATTTATTTAAAACAGATTATTTAGATTATCATCATTCCTTTTCATAGTTTCATTCCTTTTGTAATATTTTATTGTACATATATCTTGATTGGTTATTGGAGAGAGAGAGAGGACCTAGAGGAAGACTGCGGATCACAACCTACGAAGAAGACAACGAATAAATAAACACAATAACTTTAAAAGGTAATTTACTTTTATTTACTTTTCTTTATTTGCTTTAAGTATGGAAACCCGCTCGGTGTATAACACCAAGAAGGAAGAAACCAAGGTCGACGACCATGCAAAGCTGCAACTTGGTTCAACAATATGCCAATTTTTAAGACAAGCTCTCTCTCTCTAACCTAAACTAACCTAACATAATCAAAACTTAATCTATACCGTCCTAATTTAACTTATCTGAAACTAACCTAACGGATTCATACGTTCCAGGCACGTTGCCACAATTTGGCCGCAGAAATGAATATCCCATCACTTAAACAACTTACTTTCTGAAGAACACTTTGGTTTAGAATATTTAGAGTAATAATCAAATATGAGGTATTAAATATGATATTCTAGAATATTCTCTATAATAATAAATCTTTTTATATTTATTGATTGTATGATATGGGAATGACTGCGCAAAATAATTCTTTCGAATTATCGGTTTATATTAAAATAGCAGTTAGGAACAATGTCCATATTTGCATACTGTGTCTAGTCAAGTTTTTTTTTTTAAATAAACTAAGCCTCTTTCTGAGATTAGAAATTCGTGAGTTGCATAGTAAAATCTAGTTATATTGAGGCTATCTTTGACTAACCAGGACTATAGACCCAAAATAATGGTCGCTAGGTGGGATTTTCAGAATTTCCTAGACTGATGTGGCAATAGGTTGAACGACCTGAATCTGACCAGATTACAGAGATGGTCATTAGATGACGCAATAGGATGTGAGTCACGTTGTAGATTGAGGGATGGACAATGGGACTACTTGCTACGTATTTAGCCAATTCTGGAATAATTAAAAAATCAACGAATAGTTTAGATAGATAGCACAAACCATCAGCAACTTTCAATTGCACAATAAGGGGATGCCTTTTTTCCCCTCAATTTATGAACCTTATCCCAGTACAATATCACATTTCTACTATTTTTTTTCACATTGTTTTGCGTCCTCACGCAATTCTGGCCTTAACTATCCGTTTAATGATTTTTCAGGATGCCTGAATGACCAATATTTTGGTCGTTGAGGTACAGCTTGCATCACGTTGATGAGGGCCATCAGCCCGAAACGCGTACGTGGTAAGCTTCTCTTGATTAATCAAGAATCGGTATTTGGCCAATTCTGGAATAGTTAAAAATCAACCAATAGTTTATATTTATTCCGATAGATGGCGTAAGCCATCAGCAACTTTCAATTGCACGATAAGGAGATGCCCTTTTTTCTAAGTTTACAATAAAGAGTTAATAAAGTCTTACACTTGAATTAATAAAAATCTAAACACTACAACATCATAGCATTCTTTTCTTATTTTTTAAAGTTTATATTATTCATTAAAACCTTTCCAAACGTTTTTGTCTATCACTCTCTATTTATTTCAGTTTTCATTAGAATTTTTCTAGCACACCAGATGTCAAAAAAGATATATTTTCAATAGTGATTCAAAAAATTATGTTAACAACATTAAAATTTTAATATTTTAAACAAGTTATTTATTTTAATATTGCATTTAATCTCAATTTGTGTTTGGTTTATATAAGATTGTGATTGAATAAAATAAAATACGCTATTTAGCAAACAGAAAGGATAAAATCACAGTGATAGCGATAAGTGTAGAAAAAATTCTCCAATTTTGTTGATGAGATACTTTTCTGTAAAATGACATTGGAAAATATCCCGCATGAGTTTCTTTTAAATGAAAAATCGAAATTTATTTTTAAGGAGAAATAACGACTATTTCTAACCTTAGAGATGAGGTATGAAAGGATGAATTGTGAAGAGTAATGATAAATGGAAAAATAAAAGTGTCCAGGGATGGACACTTATATCATTGCTCTTCACAATTCATCCTTTCATACCTCATCTCTAAGGTTAGAAATAGTCGTTTTTTCACCTTAAAAATAAATTTCGATTTTTCATTTAAAAGAAACTCATGCGGGATATTTTCTAATGTTTTACAATCATAAGCCACATTATATTGTATTATTTGAAAAATTAAAAATTAAAACAGGTAAATAGTTTATTTTTATTTATATTGCAAGCTTTCGAGCAATTATACTGCTCTTCAACGGGCGGATATTCTTTTACAAACTCTAAATAAAATATATACACTGTAAAATTGAAAACTTTTTGTTATTAGCATGTGCTCTCGCGGGCGTGCATCAGACTGTTTCCAGCTAAAGTGATAGATATTATACTGGGATTAAATATATTTACATTCTAATAATTATTAATATTCAGATTATTTGTCAAGGATATTGTTAAATTGGGTTGGGAGGTCGATTTTTCTATTAATGCTATTTATTTTTGATGATACTAGTGCTTCTAGAAATAATCGTTGTTGCTTTCTTTCTATGTCTTGATAATGGGCTATTACTTGTTTGAGATTAAATGTGTGTCCAGTGGTGCTGGTGTGTTGATATATTAAGGATCTATTGTCTTTGTATCTTATGTTTCTTTCATGTTCTTTTAGTCTCTCTGGTCTCTATTATCCTACTAGTTTCTCCTACATATGTGGCATTACATTGGTTACATTTGACAGAGTATATTGCATTAGATTTAGATAGGGGATTGGAACTAATATTTTTGGTAATTGGGTTTCTCAGCAAAGAGCCGAGATTGGCATGGGTGCTAAAATAAGTGGATATACCATATTTATTTAACTTATGAGCTATTGTAGTATTGACTTTAGAATAAGGAATGGTACAATGTGTTCGGTATGTTTTGGGTTGGCGGGAGAAGTTTGGATTGAAGGAATGTCTATGGATGAATGAAATCGGGTAACCTAACGCTGTTAAATGGTTGGTGATGTTGGTCTGTTCTATCATTTTAAAACATGGTAGTGAGCAATGGGTGAAAATACGTTTGGTGAGAGTTTTTACTACAGTGATTTTATGGCTAATGGGGCAAAATGAGGTATAGTGGGTATAGGACGGGTTCATGTGCTTTTTGTAAAAAACTGTGGTATGGTACTTGGTTGGTGTTCTGATGATTAGAATATCTAGGAAGGGTAAGACATTATTGTTTTCACTTTCTAAGGTAAAAGAGATTTCAGGGGTGTAGCTGTTGAGTGTGTCCAGAATGTTTTTAACTTTATCCTTCGAGCAAATGCAAAATATATCGTCAATGTACCTCCTCCAAAATATTAAGTCTGACGCATGTTGTAAATTAATCCAGCGGTCAAGACGGGACATGACTAATTCTGCTACTACCGTGGATAAGGGACTACCCATGGGGGAACCTCTAATTTGCTGGAACCATTGCCCATCAAACGAGAAAACGTTCAAATCCAAACACAATCTGCACAGTTTTTCTATCTTGTTGATTATGGTTATGTCGGTGTTGAGGTCTATAAGAAATTCTGTAACACTTTCTATGATGAGTTGGTGGGGTAAGCTGAGGTATAGCGATACAACGTCAAAAGAGCACATGATCAGTTCGTGAGCGGGGTTGAGCTGGGATAATTCTTCTAGGAAACTTGGTATTCCAGTGATGGAGTAGCTGTTTTCTTTTCTTTTGATTAGAGGAGTGAAGAAGGAAGTTAAAAATCTTGAGAGAGCTGAAGCCGGAGATAGGTGATAGGCTATGATTGGCCTGAGAGGAATCGAGGGTTTATGGGTTTTAGGGAGACCATATATGTATGGGCTGGAGGATAAGTTTGCGGAAAATTTATTGTGTTCATCTCCACTTATTAGGCGGTTTCTTTTAAATGTATTGAGAGATTTTTTGAATTTGGAATATATTTGGTTTTTGCTAATTTCTGTGATTGGAGAGAAGGTTTCAACGTCTTCTAAAATATCTTTGATTTTTGATTGATACTCCGAACGGTTCATTATAACTATATGGGATCCTTTATCTGATCGAGTAATTACAAGATCTTCTCTCCTTTTCAAACGTTTAATGACTGCCGATTCATTATAATTATATTGTTGGGTTGTTGAATTCTGTAGTATGTAGGAAACATGGTTTCTAATTTGATTTTTGTTTTGGTAACTAAAATTGTTTATGGCTGATTCTATGCCACTGATGGTTATAAATGGATCTGGTTTTTCGGGAATCCTGTATTTCAAGCCTTTGGATAGTATAGTAGCCTCTGACTGTGAGAGAGCGGTATTTGATAGGTTAATAATGTTGCTATGTTTGGTTTCTTGGTTCTGTCTCGGAAAACCATATTTACAAGACCAGTGCCTGAGTTTCTGTTCATGCCTTTTCCCTATAACAGCGTTTTGTAGTTTAACTTCTTTGGTAATTTGAGTTATTAGATTAACAAACTCTGCAGGAGGGATATGAGCCGATGTAAGAGCTATTAAACCTTTTATGGTTTTTGAAATGAATCTTATCATGGAATGACATCCTTGTATCCTGGATTGAAGTAACTGCTTCTGTGTTCTCTGTATTATTCGGGTAGAGAAAGGGTTCTTAACTGGATCTTTGAGGCGCAAAGAGGGAGGAATAAAGTTTGCCTTTTTACATTGAAGGTTGAAATTACACCCCTGAAATCTCTTTTACCTTAGAAAGTGAAAACAATAATGTCTTACCCTTCCTAGATATTCTAATCATCAGAACACCAACCAAGTACCATACCACAGTTTTTTACAAAAAGCACATGAACCCGTCCTATACCCACTATACCTCATTTTGCCCCATTAGCCATAAAATCACTGTAGTAAAAACTCTCACCAAACGTATTTTCACCCATTGCTCACTACCATGTTTTAAAATGATAGAACAGACCAACATCACCAACCATTTAACAGCGTTAGGTTACCCGATTTCATTCATCCATAGACATTCCTTCAATCCAAACTTCTCCCGCCAACCCAAAACATACCGAACACATTGTACCATTCCTTATTCTAAAGTCAATACTACAATAGCTCATAAGTTAAATAAATATGGTATATCCACTTATTTTAGCACCCATGCCAATCTCGGCTCTTTGCTGAGAAACCCAATTACCAAAAATATTAGTTCCAATCCCCTATCTAAATCTAATGCAATATACTCTGTCAAATGTAACCAATGTAATGCCACATATGTAGGAGAAACTAGTAGGATAATAGAGACCAGAGAGAGACTAAAAGAACATGAAAGAAACATAAGATACAAAGACAATAGATCCTTAATATATCAACACACCAGCACCACTGGACACACATTTAATCTCAAACAAGTAATAGCCCATTATCAAGACATAGAAAGAAAGCAACAACGATTATTTCTAGAAGCACTAGTATCATCAAAAATAAATAGCATTAATAGAAAAATCGACCTCCCAACCCAATATAACAATATCCTTGACAAATAATCTGAATATTAATAATTATTAGAATGTAAATATATTTAATCCCAGTATAATATCTATCACTTTAGCTGGAAACAGTCTGATGCAAGCCCGCGAGAGCACATGCTAATAACAAAAAGTTTTCAATTTTACAGTGTATATATTTTATTTAGAGTTTGTAAAAGAATATCCGCCCGTTGAAGAGCAGTATAATTGCTCGAAAGCTTGCAATATAAATAAAAAGAAACTATTTACCTGTTTTAATTTTTAATTTTTCAAATAATTCTGGGTAACTATTGCTCACATATTGTATTATAAGATACTTTTCTATATATTAATATATGGGCGTATTTTGGCTCAATATATTTATTAAAATTCAATATTTCGACAAGGCTGTTCGCCTATCTTCTTCTAGGAAAAATGCAAACACCTTGTAAGCGTATTATCCGCGTGATGCGCGCACGAGAAGTGTTGTTTTATATAACATATGTTGGTGTGCCCAAACCATTTAAATTGAATTATTGTATCTTCAGAAATAAAATGCTATATATAAATTTCTGATTATTTTTGTTTTAACTGTAGGTAAGATTGTGGTATTTCTATCTTCCTAATGATGATATTTTTATCATCTGTAGATGCCCAGCTCTACAAAAATAATCTTGTGTGTTTATCCTGCGATTGTTGTATAAAACTATTGCACTATCAAAATCTGGCATATGTTCATGCTTAATTTCCTATATATCTAATTTAAAGGCCCTCCCTTTAATTTTTCCATTGCAGTAAGGACAATAGAAATTGTTTTATTTTAAAAAGAATATTACGCCTCTAAAATAGTTTTGTAATTTGATATCTAACTTAAATTTGTGATTGATACTTTTTATACACGTTCCATATTTTATAAATAAAATATTTATCTACAAAATTTTAAAATTTTCTTAGACAAAGCCTTGTGAAAATGTCCAAGTCTCTTCCTAGACTTTACTAGATGATATTTTATCTCTCGCGTCAGTTTGAATAATATTTCATATAACTCATTCATTTATCACTATTGTTATTATTGAGACGTAAATTATTCACATTAACCCAAAAAAAGTCGGTGGGCAAGTGGGTAAAACCCTCGATTCCCGACAGTCATGAACCAGGATCGAATCCTGCGTTGGACACTTTTGTTTTAATATGTGAATAACCTTCCTATATTATCCAATGTTGCTAATATCATAAAATAGATCGCTCTTTTTGATTGGTACCTAATAAAGTGATTTTGGAACAAGAACCTTTTTTATACTTTACTTCCAACGTTTCGACAACTCTGTCATATTTTTCAAGGAATTATTTGGTTACTGTAAGTAAACAATATTTGTATATATATCTTGGCTCTTAATATGCGTCTATATAATTGCACGCATCTCACATCACACCTTGTCTTTACGCCCTTTGAAGAACGATGTCGTTCGAAAGCTAGCGAAATAAACATGTTTTACAGAAGAAGCTCCTTTTGAGTTTATAATCTTACAATAAAGTAAACAGTAGTCAAATATTTTCTTTAAAAGGACAACACAGGTTCGTCGTGGCTGCTGTTTACTTACATTTGGCAAAGAGTTCCTTGAAAATGGCAAAAAAAAGGTGATCGATACGTTGGAAGTAAAGTAGTAAAAAAAAAGGTTGATGTAAATATAATTTACGGCTCAAAAAATTAAAAAAACAAACCATTTATAAATGACGTTTATCATATTATTATTTTTTATGCGTGATTTTTCCTTTGCCTTTATAAATTATTTGTATAACATCAATTTGAATATTTTATTTTAATACAAGGTAGTTCATATGTGGAATACTTGAACAATAGCTTGTCGCACATGAGACGGGAATACTCAATAACCGTTTATACTGAAAGTATAAACTTGTCTTTATTATACACTCACCTTTTAATAATAAAAAACTGAAATAAATATCTAAAAAACCGCTTAGAAACGGCCGAATCTATTAGACAGCGGACTGTGCGCACTCGATTTAAAAAAAATGTAAATAACTGCGCATGCGTCACCAAATGACGTTAGGAGACAGGAAGGAATCGATGAGAAGGAGAATAACATAAGACATCTCTCTTTTATGAGATCAGATATATGAAATGTAAATAATAAAGTTTATCAAATAAAATTTTAAATCTTAAATATAATTTAAATTAAGTTGATATTATAGAGTGAGTTAAGATGGATTTATATATTGATATAACTATATATAAAACTTTTAATAATAGTAATATTTATATATAAAAAGGAAAAATTCTATTAGATTAGCAAGCTAAATCTAAATTAATTATATAAGATAAAAGTTGATAATTATTTTTGTGTTTAAGTTAGATGAGATTAAAAAGTTGTTTATATGTATTATTTTTATATCTTATTTAGGAGAGAAAAATGTAATAAAAGTAATTATATGTTAGAATAATATGTTTTTATTTTAGATAGGAAAAAAAAAATAATTTTGAAAAATAAAAAGAAAATTTAACAAGAAAAGAAGATTTAACAACGTAACGTCTTTTAGCATCGGCTTTTACCCGTCATTTAGACATACTCTTAAAATAAATAGGAATAAAGAAGAGATTTATAATGATTATATATTTATTTTTTAGTAAAAGAGAGGAAAGAGATAAAGAAAGAACCATACACTTTTATTTCAAACAGGTAGAGAATTGAAAGGGTGTTAGTATTTTTTTTTAGTTAATTAATAGTTTTTGTAATTTTTTTATATAATTTTTTTTTTTTCTATAAAATTTTAGATTTTTTTTTTTCCTAAGAGTAAGAATAATATGATATAATGTTTTTGCCTAGTTAAGGATAGATAAACATATTTTAAATCTTTGCCTATTAGAAATTATTTTTTGGAACCCTAATGGTAGACCAGGACATTACACAAAAGGAGATTGGAAAATCTATTGGAGAGAGAAATCTGTGGTACCAGGGCTCTTCAGATGAAAATACCACTTCCATTTCACCCTTACTTCATTATGGATTGATTTCTCTTCGACCATTAAACTGTATAATTAAATTAATATTAGATAACATAGAAGGAGGTTGTTTACTTACTTATTCAAAGTGGCGTCTGCCGCTCCCTAGAGACAGCGCACATGTGTGGATGTAACATCTGTCTGCCAGGGACCAACCGACATTGTTCTAAAAGTAACCTTCCCTCTTCTTGGAAATCTTATTTTTAAAATTGTTTGAAGTTAGAAAAGCTGTCAGAAAAGAATCATTAGAAATTTTAAAGATTGTGAAAATATGTATTAAAATTTTGTTTCCATTGATATAAGTTACATTTTTATTAAAATTATAAATTAATTGAATAATAAAACATTTATTATGCTTCAAATTCATTTATATTTGTTTTCCAGTTCCCTCCCACAGTAACTGGAGATCAAATTGAATGAATTTAATGCTTTATAATCGTTATCATATAATTAATATATTTAAAGTCATAGGAAATATATTCAGTAATTATATCATTTGTTTTAGTGTAAGAGTAGAATATAAGTTGTTGGTCAGATTAATTGGAGAAGTTTGAAGTTTCAAATTTATAATTATATTTATTATTGCTGAGGTATTTGTGTATTGACAGCCTATTGTAAAACTTTACTGTTTTGTATTTAAAACCATTGTTTAAATACTCTTTATTAAGATTTTTAATGTCTTTAATAAAGTTTGTTTTAATGTTGTTGATTCTATAAAATCTTAAAAATTGACCAAAATATATGCCTTTGCAGCAATTTGATGATATGTTGGAATTGACATTACAGAATTTAATAATTTTAAAATTATAACAATTTCTTTTGTCATATGTTCCAATTGACTTGTTTGCAAGGTTTATATTTAAGTCTAAAAAGTTAACCTCCTTGTTATTAGTTATCTTTTCATTATTTTTAAGTTTCAAATATTTAGGGTATATTTTGTAAATGACATTATTGAATTGTGGGTTATTCAAGATAATGATGTCGTCTATATAGCGGAACATATGCCAATTTACATCATTCTGTAGGAAGAACTCTCTTTCATACCAAAAAAGTAATAAGTTGGCAAGTAGAGGACTGGATGAAGTTCCCATTGGAACACCTTTAGTGGTATTTTCATCTGAAGAGCCCTGGTACCACAGATTTCTCTCTCCAATAGATTTTCCAATCTCCTTTTGTGTAATGTCCTGGTCTACCATTAGGGTTCCAAAAAATAATTTCTAATAGGCAAAGATTTAAAATATGTTTATTTATCCTTAACTAGGCAAAAACATTATATCATATTATTCTTACTCTTAGGAAAAAAAAAAATCTAAAATTTTATAGAAAAAAAAAATTATATAAAAAAATTACAAAAACTATTAATTAACTAAAAAAAAAATACTAACACCCTTTCAATTCTCTACCTGTTTGAAATAAAAGTGTATGGTTCTTTCTTTATCTCTTTCCTCTCTTTTACTAAAAAATAAATATATAATCATTATAAATCTCTTCTTTATTCCTATTTATTTTAAGAGTATGTCTAAATGACGGGTAAAAGCCGATGCTAAAAGACGTTACGTTGTTAAATCTTCTTTTCTTGTTAAATTTTCTTTTTATTTTTCAAAATTTTTTTTTTTTCCCATCTAAAATAAAAACATATTATTCTAACATATAATTACTTTTATTACATTTTTCTCTCCTAAATAAGATATAAAAATAATACATATAAACAACTTTTTAATCTCATCTAACTTAAACACAAAAATAATTATCAACTTTTATCTTATATATATATATATACATATTTACATATAAACTCATTAAAAGACATATACACTCATAAACAAAACTTTAAGGAAGTTTTACCTTTTAGCATGTATATCGGAATTCAGACAATAACTCTGAAAGTTATTTGATATGTAGTGACCTTTATTGAAGATATGAGATAAAAGTATGAACAAAATTGTCTTTGTCTCCTTAAAAAAAAAAAAAAAAAAAAAAAAAACAGACGATAGGCAACATTAAAGACTTTCCACTTCTTAAGTTTTGTTAATGAGTGCATAAAATGAAAATATTTGTAGATTTTTTTTTCTAGAATTTTCTCTTTTGATAATTATTTTTTAATTGACTACGAACTTTTTTCGTTTTTATAAGGAATCTTCTAAGCATATAAATCTGTCAAAATGGACTTTTTCACTATTTCTAAAAATATTTTACAGATAAAACATGATTTTAGCAAGGGGTTAAATTCTCTAGCTTGTGTAAAAGACATGGATGACGAAAGAAGCGCGATGAGTCTCCTTCCCTTTGACTGCAAATCAACGAGGAATCATTAGCGGCAAGAGCCAACTGTGCGGAAATGAAAGTGGCTCCAAATATAGAGGGGAGAGAGTGGTCGGCTGTTTCCTGAAGGCTGTGGTGGTTAAAGTGGGTCGCCTTCCCTCTTTCTTGTTAGCACTGCTACCTGTTGCAATACTCTCCTCGGCTTGTTGGTGCTGTGATCTTCCTATGGTGGCTGCTTGATCAATTCTTTCTCTTGATTGAATCCCACCTGTGATCTTCTCATAGTTGCTTGATACATTCTTGTATTGGATCTGATTTCTCTTAGCTTTCTCTTGATTGAATCCCATGTTGGTATTCTCTCTATATTTGAACCTATATAATCCTATATGAACACGATGTAATAATGTAGTATTAATCTCAAGCTTCCTGTGTTGTAAACTTTGTGTCTAGCTTGATCGAATCTTATATCAGATCTGAAATATCTTTTATCTCTGGCTTGATTCAATCCTTAGTAAGAATACTCTCTCTGAGTTTTGTAAATTCGTGTAGCTTGCTTTATCGAATTTTGTACTGTCTTTTTTTATGGTGGGTTGTATTGAATCTGATTTCTCTTTTAGCTCTTTTGATTGAATTCCATGTTCGAATTCGAGTTGTAAACTCTTGTGGCTTGCTTGATCGAATGTGGAATAGTATTTTTTTTATGATTGCTTGATCAAAAATTATATCAGATCTGAAATATCTCTTAGCTCTGGTTTGAATAATTCTTATGTTTGAATATTCTCTCTGAGTTTTGTAAACTTTTGTAGCTTGCTTTATCTAATTTTGTACTGTCTTTTTTCCCCCTCATGGCTGCTTAATATATTCTTGTATTGAATCTGATTTCTCTTAGCTTTCTTGATTGAATCCCGTGTTGGAATTCTCTGAGTTGTATACTATTGTGGTTTGCCTTTAGAATATTGTACTATATTTTTTTTCCTAATGATTGTTCGATCGAATCTTATATCACATCTGAAATATCTTATCTGGCTTGATTGAATCCTATGTTGGTATTCTCTTTCTGATTTGTAAACTTTTGTAGCTTGCTTTATCGAATTTGGTAATATCTTTTTTTTTATGGTGGCTTGATTCATTCTTGTATTGGATCTGAAATTTCTTAGCGTTCTTGATTGAATACTGTGTTAGATAGATTTCTGAATTGTAAATGCTTGGTTTGCTTGATTGAATCTTGAACTGTTTTATTTTCTCACGGCTTTTTTTATTCATCCTTGTGATGGATCTGATATCGCTTATAGATTGCATGCTTAAATCCTGTGTCTGACTTCTGAGTCTAAACTCATGTATGGCCTGCTAAAATGATTGCATCTTATAATGGTCGATCGTCTTGTTTTATCCTGTTTGTTTGACTGGATATTTTTAGGGGCTCCAGTTTTGTTTTATTATGGTTGCTTGATCGATTCTTGTATCAAACCTCTTAACTTACTTGATTAAATCTTGGGTTGGAGTTTTTTGAGTTGCAAAAATTCTTGTGCGAGACTTACTTGATTGAATATTGTGATAGCTAGCCGTCTTGATTTCTCATGCTTGCTTAAGCGAATCTCTTTGACTTTCTTGATTGATACCTGTGTGTGTTAATCCTTCGTATTTTTCATTTATTTCTGTATCGAATCCTGTGTTACATCATTGTCTTATTAACTTATTGCTTTATGGAATCTTTTTCGGAGTATTGCCTTGTTGGATTACTTAATAAATGTGTTCAGCTACTGGCTTGATGTTTCTATGCTTGCTTGATCGAATAATGTTTAATTATTATTGTGATCCAACTCTATATTGAAATCCTGAAATCTCTTGACTTTCTTTATGGGTTCCTGTGTAGAGATACTAACCTATTGCATATTGGCTGATTCAATATAATACTGTGTTGTTATTATCCGCCAAAAGATTGCTTATAAAAACAATTCGCCATGTAATATTTTGGAAAAAATGTAGTGAAAAGCAGGACCAATGTATTGGCTTTTTACAAATTCTGGAGAACAGCACAGTCAAAAGGTGTTACACAAAAGAGGGACCCAATTTGAGGAAAGATTGATGTTTATCTCCACTTTCTGTAGATAAATGTTGCTTCTGTTTACCAATCATGGAGAATCCTGTATGGGACGAGTGTCCCTATTAAAGGCTTTGTTGTTGTATAATACTCTGTTGTATAATCATTGTTAAAACGAAATCATGTTTACATTTTCCATAATTACAAGTAATTGTGAGGTACAATTTGTATTATAGGTTAGAAACACAATGTATATTGAGACTTATCTAAATTAATAAGTTCAATATTATATACACACAACCTATTTATTAAATTGAATTTGGTATTATTATATACAAGGAATTTCTAATATATAATACAAATTATACCTTATCAATTATTTGTTATTGTATAAAATGTAATCATAATTGCATTTTGCCTAACACTGATTAAAATAAGGCTTTGTTTAGTGATAATTTCTTGATTGAAATATGTGTTTTTGTCTTTTTGCTTGCTTGATCGAATACTGTTTTATAGCTAAGTCTCTTGTGGAGTTTGCTTGGTGGAATATTGTTCAGGGCTGTTGTCTTGCTTTCTCATGATTGCTTAATATAATCCTTTTGGGATGGATTATTGTTTTGATTTTTCATTGATTTCTTGATCGAAACTTGCGTTTTGGATTTTCTGACTTGCGAAAATTGGGCTTCATTGAAGAAGTTTGTGTTATATTTTAATGTTTTCGTTTATAGCTGTGTAGAATCTTGTGTTAAACTACACCGTTTTGTTAATCTGCTTTCTGTAATGGCTAGACTGCCCGTGCTTGACTACTACTGTCGTGTTGTCTCTTTGATTGGTGGAATCACGTGATGGCCTACTGGTTTGTTGTCGCCTGGATTTACTTAATGAGTTTCAATGTCAGGACCTTGTTATCTAAAGGCTTACTTGATTGAATCCACTGTACTACTGGTTCTCCTGTCTTTTGACTTTCTTGATTGAATCCTATGTTAGACTAATACCTTTTTTATACACTGATTTCAAACCGACATTTGAAAACTATCCCGCATGTGTTTCTTTTCAACGAAAAATCTTTTTTTTTTTTCAAGGAAAAATAACGATTATTTCTAACCTTTGGGATGAGGTATGAAAGGGTGAATTGTGAAGAGCAATGATAAACGTAAAATAAAAGTGTCCAGGGATGGGAATGTATACACTGATTTGTTTAATATAATTATATGTACCAAAATAGGCACTTCTCACTTCAATTATACACATCAGAACGATGTACTGCTAACCCTAGTAAACAACTTTACTAGTGATGATAAAGAATGAGCTACACTATACTAGTTTTGATATATTCAGATAAAAAGACATCCTGTATACCATGGTTTCAGGCTTTGGCTCTCATCAGTACAGGGGCAGCTTTGATTTCATAACATCCTATGAGAAGGGATATGAAATCGGTCGAATTTACCAAACAGGTATTTAAGCTGATGAAGTAGCAAGGGCCGATTTTCAGGCTAGAATTAGATATGCTATATACTTGTATAAAACACTGTTTCGCGTTGTCTCTTGGATTACTTGATGGGTTTCTATGTTGGATTATTGTTGGATATCGACTTGCTTAATAGCACACACACAAAAGCATAAATAAGGAATGTATACTCATACACGAATTTGCACGAGAGATAGAAGTCCAAGAACATACAAAGTCAAATAGAGAACGGATATTTATCAGAAATCTATTTTTGACGCGTATGTTTATTTTTAAAATAAAGCAATTTCTACTGTCCTTACTGTAATGATAAATTAATAGGAGGGCTTGGCGCATCAGTGGTGAACCCTCCAAACGGTTTCATCAGTTTAATCTACCATACCTCTGTAATATTACATTGGGCTGTTTTGCTTTCATACTGATACTGGTTCTGACCTCTTGAAAAATGTATTTTAAATGAATTATAGACATAAGCTTTGAGAGAGACAACAGTAGAAAATACATATAATTATAAATATTTACATATTGTCGCGAAGTATTTATTATTTTATTAACAGAGTATAATTTTTTATGTTTATATTTTGCTATTCTGTAAACTTCCCTCATTACTTATCTTTTGTTTACCATTCATAGTTTATTCTTGCTTTAAATAAATAGCTGTATCGTCCTAAAGTTTGTCTTTCCTAATTTTCCACGTAGCAATATGATACTTTTGTAAAGATAGAGGCTGTCTTGCCGGCATTCATAGTTCTTCAAATTAAAGATACTTCGGCCAGTAAATCTTTTTATTATCACGACGTTTCGACATAAATCTTTTGTCTTTGTCAGGAGCGAAACGTTTTTGTCGAAACGTCGATGTAGTAAAAATATTTACTGGCCGAAGTATCTTTAAAATTTGAAGAAATATGATACTAGTTTAATAGCCTTCTGCATTGGTTCGACCTATACAAAACCAATACAGGCCCAATATACAACAATAAAGGCCCAATATACACCAATACAGGCCCAATATACACCAATACAGCCCAATACAATAATGCCTTATTGCCCATATAATCGATATGCCCCTAACTCCTGTGTTGGACATGTTGCATTGTTGCATATTGACAAGCCTGATGAATTTCTTTTTTGAATTACTTTTTGTCCCTTTACTCTGATAAATTCTGAGTTAAACTGCTACCTTTTTGTCTCTTGGCTTATTTGGTGTACTATATTCTGTATAGGAGACATGTTCTATCTTATTGTACGTTATCTGACTTGGGGTTTAGCTCCATGTTGTACTTCTGGGTTATTACACTCATGGACAAAAAAAAAAAAACTTAAGGAAGTAGAAAGTCTTTGATGTATTCTATTTTTTTTTTTTATGGAGACAGAGGCATTTTTTTTCAAATTTGGATTAGGATTATTTCAATTTGTCTTCATTTTTTATATTATTTTTTTATTTTACACAAAGGTGGTCGTGCTCAGTCGATCAGGATAGGTAATTTTATTGTAAAATTCAACAAATCAAAATACAATTTGTTTGAAACCTAATTTTGATATCCACACACACCAAAATTCACTATATTAAACTACAATATAATGGTTGCTCTTATAGATATGAATTATATAATGTTTCTAGCCAAATACCCGGCGTCCATAGTGATTATAGAACAATTAGGATTTCTATGAACGAGGTATAATTACACACTAATAAACATTTCAAAAGACGTTAACGTTTAATTTAAAAAGAAGGAAGTTTGTTCAGGTAAAAAGCTCGTCACTCTTGTCGCTAGAATATTTCCGTCTCTAGCAACTCTTGATCCTATGTCTCCGCGGGTTTCCTTATTTATCTTATGGATTGAGGTTAATTCCCTCACTTCCCTCCATGTCTTCCTTCCTGTGGTTGGTCTTCTTTATATATATAACTGTTGGCATCTAGGGGGTCGGTGGAAGGATGGTCTAAATCTTTGGTTTTCGACCGCTACGACCCGGGATTGAATCCCTCATTGGGCACTTTTTTCTAAGTCGAACTGTTTTTCACATGTGTAGACATGTGTTGCACTTACAGTAAAATGAGTCGCTAGCTACCTATCATGATTATCATGGCCTGTAACACGTGTACTAGGGATATTAATAATAAAAAAAATTGTTTGCACCTTTTGAACCAGTTTCTCTTTGGTTTCTGTGCAGGAGTGAGAAAATATATTTATTATATTGTGAACATATTTACGGGAGGAAATTGATCTATAAAAACAAAGGTAGCCTCTTCCGTCAAAATAGAACGTCAAAACTAGACGCCATCTATTGACCGTCGCCGCAAACTAGCGGCCTCGGATCGATGACAAAGCCACAACACATGGGGGTCTAGCTTTGATGTTTGTTTTGACGGGAGAGGCGACCTCTTCTTATTTTGTGTTTATTTATAAATATAGAAATTCTTATTTTCTATCTATGTTGCGAATGTAGTTTTCAGGCTTCTTTTTGACGTATATTGCAGTGCTGAAGATTCTTATATGGCTTCTTTTCAAAGTCGTCTCTCTTATGGCTTCTTTTCAATATAGACATGAGCTCTATAAAGTGTTATGGCTTCTTTTCAATATATACGTTAGTCCTGAAGTGTTATTATGGCTTCTTTTCAATATATACATTAGTGATGAAGTGTTATGGCTTCTTTTCAATATAGACATTAGTCCTGAAGTGTTATGGCTTTTTTTCAATATAGACATTAGTCCTGAAGTGTTATGGCTTTTTTTCAATATAGACATTAGTCCTGAAGTGTTATGGCTTTTTTTCAATATAGACAAGAGTCCTGAAGTGTTATGGCTTTTTTTCAATATAGACATTAGTCCTGAAGTGTTATGGCTTTTTTTCAATATAGACATTAGTCCTGAAGTGTTATGGCTTTTTTTCAATATAGACATTAGTCCTGAAGTGTTATGGCTTTTTTTCAATATAGACATTAGTCCTGAAGTGTTATGGCTTTTTTTCAATATAGACAAGAGTCCTGAAGTGTTATGGCTTTTTTTCAATATAGACATGAGTCCTGAAGTGTTATGGCTTCTTTTCAATATATATATTAGTTCTGAAGTGTTATGGCTTCTTTTCAATATAGACATGAGTCCTGAAGTGTTATGGCTTCTTTTCAATATAGACATGAGTCTTGAAGTGTTATGGCTTCTTTTCAATATAGACATGAGTCCTGAAGTGTTATGGCTTCTTTTCAATATAGACATGAGTCCTGAAGTGCTATGGCTTATTTTCAATATAGGCATGAGTCCTGAAGTGTTATGGCTTATTTTCAATATGGACATGAGTCCTAATGTGTTATGGCTTCTTTTAAATATTTTACTCAGGTCCTATGAAGTTTTATGACTTCTTTTAATATAGACATGAGTCCTCATGTCTAATGGCTTCTTTTCAATTTAGACTTGAGTCCTGAAGTCTTATGGGTTTTTCAATGTCGACTTTTCAGTCCTGAAGTTTTTCTATGGGTTCTTTTCAATGTAACCCTGGATGTAGACAACGCTTTGTTTATAACTGTTTCTGAAAATATATTTTCTTTTTACATATATACGTAAATGGATATAAGCACAAATTATTTGAAAACAACTTTTTTTTCTTGAGAAAAAATCAAACTCTGTAAAGTATAACGGCCATTGTTTAAACTCCTTAGGCATAAGAAAGCAGGAAATAGCACTCACGTGCCAAAGACAAAAGCGTGTTTTTACGGTGTTTTATTTGGGATTGAACATTCATTCGCACAGAGCGTTATTCACTTTTAAAATAACGAGTTTGAAACCCTGTTGGACATGAACAGTGAACGTGTTAGGCTAAATCTCTTTTAAAAATACACTCATGGACAAATAATAAAGAAGTTTCATATTTTGATATTGGGAGACTCGCACAACTGTACATAAATACACACATAGACCAAACTTAAGGAAGTTGTACCTTTTAGCATGTACATCGGAATTCAGACAATAACTCTGAAACATATTTGATACACAGTGATTTTTATTTAAGATACACGAGATAACCAAGTGCGAACAAAATTGCCTCTGATATATAATAAAGATTCTCCCCCTGCTTATAAATTTTAAACTAAATTAATAAGAAATCTAAGATTTGTGGTTTCTTTTCATAATTATTTTATTTCTAGAACCTTCGGGCTAACACGCCCTTCAATACGGAGACCTAGAAGTACCACTTCTATCTAATTAATCTAGATGAATAATTATAAGTATATAGAAGTGATATTACTGGTATCTCTCCGTGTTGAAGAGCATGTTAGCCCGAAGTCTCTCGAGAAATAAAATAATTATGAAAAGAAACCACAAACCCTAGATTCCTTATTAATTTAGTTTAAAATTACCTCTGTCTACTTAAAAATAATAAATAAATTTTTAAAAAAGACGGTTACATTAAAGACTTTCCACTTCCTTAAGTTTTGTCAATGAGTGTAACCTATACAGAAAAGCAAAAGTAGTATTTCAAAAGAGTTTCTTTGAGGCAAGAAGTTATAAATCCAGGTTCCAGGAGTACAATAGCATTCCCCATTAAACGGAAGTCATCGATACGGACAACAAGGATAATTAGCTACAACTTCCTAGTTCCTGGTTCCTTACTTCAGAATGTGTGTCCAGGTCTCTACTCAGAGTCGCACGGCATAGTACAGAACTACATGTACGACGCAGAGAAAGAGGACCTGTTCTTGACAGCGATGCACAACAACGCGTCCCACTCTCACTGGTGGGAGGATGCGGAGCCCATTTGGGTAACGGCCGAGCGTGGCGGGGCGAAGACGGCCATGTTCTGGTGGGACGGATGCCAGGTGCCTATCAGAGGGTCCCGCCCCGCGCTCTGTAAGGAGTACCAGAACTACTGGGTGTGGGGGGCGGTCAACCACGATACCCGCCAGGCCTTCCTGCAGGCCCTCGACCTCTTCGAGAAGACGGACTACGCCCTAGCTATGGTGTACTATGAAGCTGTGGACGCTATCGGTGGGTATTCTTGGTTTACTTATCCCAAGTGGTACTCTATATGGGCTATGGTGTACTATGAAGCTGTGGCGGCTATTGGTGGGTATTCTTGGTTTACTTATCCCAAGATAGTGATACATGTGGTACTCTATATGGGCTATGGTGTACTATGAAGCTGTGGCGGCTATTGGTGGGTATTCTTGGTTTACTTATCCCAAGATAGTGATACATGTGGTACTCTATATCTGCTATGGTGTACTATGAAGCTGTGGACGCCATCAGTGAGTATTCTTAGTTTATTTATTCCAAAATATTACTAACACGAACATGTTGTGCTCTAAATTGGCTATGGTGTACTAAGAGGTTGTGGACGCCATGTGGATGAGTATTCTTGGTTTATTTATCCCAAGATAGTACTTCATATGTGTGTGGTACTATATCATAGTAGAGAATTTACATATAAAATTAAAAGTCTCAATAAATGTATAGATTGAAATGATTGGAATACATGTCTAGTATCAGAACACGAATAAGAAATAAGACCTTTATAATTTAAGACCAAGGTTCTCGGATTAATTTTTATAAACTCATGGACAAACTTGAGGAAGTTACACCTTTTAACATGTATATCGGGATTACGACAATAACTCTGAAATATATTTGATATACAGTGAGACCTTTATTGTGAAGACACACGAGATAACCAAGTTTAAACAAAATTGTCTTTGTCTCCTTCAAAAAACAGAAGACCGACGACATCAAAATATGAAACTTTCTTAATTTATCCATTAGTTTAAAATTATGCGTCTTATGGATTGCAATGTCCTCAGAAGTTTCTACTGCCTATTGCCGCAGTCGTATGAGGGATGACAGAGGATGGCAAAGGTAACTTAGGTACTTAGAGAGACATCTCTCCCTTTAATTATGAAAATCAGAACAATGCATCATATTGATCACACCAGTAAAACCCTTTACTAGATATGATTTACTAGGGTGATAGCATGGTTACAAGACAATATTTTCGCACAATGGTTACTTTCCAAGTACACGTGATGACCATGGTGTGTAGCTAGCGACTGCTTTTACTGTAAGTAAACCATATGTTTATACATGTGGAAGGAATATTCGACTTTTGCACTCACTAGTAAGCCAGAACCCCGTTTGATTACTTGCATTCACTAGTGAGGCTGGAATTTAACAAATTTCGGAGATCATTGAAGCTTTTTTTTTTCTTCAGAAAAAAGTGCCCAATGCGGGATTCGACCCCAGCTCGTGGCTATCAAAAATCGATGGTTTATACCACTGCTCCAGCCACCCTCTTGTGTTTACAGTAAAATCTCCTTATGAACCATCTCAAAATCCAATCACACACACAAAAAAATGTCTATGGACGAGTGGTTAAAACTCTCGATTCCCGACAGCCATGAACCGGTGCGAAATGCTCATTGGACACTTTGTTTTAATATGTGAATAACCTTAACATATTATTCATTGTTGTAAATAGCATAAGCTATGTTTCTCTTTTTGAGAGGCACCTAGTAAAGTTATTTTGGAACTAGCTGAACCATCATAAAATCAATCTACCTGAGATCTGTGTACAGGTCACTTCAAAGGTCCCGATTCCAAGGAAAGGAAACAAGCGCTAAAAGACATTGATGGCATTCTTAACTTCTTCCAGGATGAAGTAGAGAAACGGGCAATGGAAAATCAGGTAATTCTTTTAATTCTTATACTTTTTTTTTGTTATATAAAGAAGTGTACCCAGTACCAATTCGTAAAAATCTATTGCTAAAACGAAGATATTGAATTCCCAAGATCACCGTTCGGAGGAGATTAATAGAATCGCCGAATGCCGTGGTCCATTTGGACGAGAAAAGCGAAGACTAGAACGCGGCTGATTCCACACTAGCCTGTTCAGTGATACGCTAACCATGACGTATGCACAAAGGAACGTGTGGCCATTGGACATGCGTCGGACCAGGAGGCTGTTGTTGGGTGCTGCGCTGCCTGGAGTATAGGAACTCCATCTATTATTTCTTCCTGTGGTGAATCTGTATAAGACCGCTGGTCTTAATAAAGCTTTGTGTGTGTGAGTGAATTCCCAAGATATTTACTTTTTATAGCTAGTATCTCGCGAAAACTTGCGTTCTTAAACGTTTTCCTTTCTTATTAATACTTTTTTCTTTTAAAATTGTGTGTGTGTTTGCAAGCCGTTATAAAATCTTGATTTTGAGAAAATATGATGGTGTAGGAAGTCGTGTCTGTGTTACAGGTGAACCTCATGGTGGTATCTGACCATGGTATGGTTGCCACGTCACCTGACACCGTTCGTCCAATCAACATCGAGAAGGCGCTGGACCTCGATGATATTCATTTGATGTTGGATAGAGGACCACTTGCCATGCTGCTGCCCAAACCTGGCAAGATAGATAAGGTAACTTAAATACCACCTTGCCAATAACTATTTATTTACGTACATAACTGCACAAAGATCACCTTAACAGTACACTCATGGACAAAAAGAAGTGTAAATTCGTTAATATTGCCAATCATATATGTTTTTCAAGGAGATAGAGGCAATTTCGTTCACACTTGGTTATCTCGTGTGTCTTCAATAAAGGTCACTGTGTATCAAATATCTTTCAGAGTTATTGTCTGAATCCCAATATACATGCTAAAAGGTACAACTTCCTTAAGTTTTGTCCATGAGTGTATACACTACAGTAGGTGAGTACAGAGTAATGAATGACGCCGAGTGTCGAGGTGTTATCACTGAGATATGAGTCCAACAATTAAGGTCCTGTTTAGGTGTACCAGGACCTGATGGCGGCCAGCTTCAAGGGACTCCAGGTCATCAAGAAGGAAGACATCCCTGAGAAGTTCCACTTCAAAAACCACCGACTTGTGTTGCCCATTCTGCTCCTGGCGGATGAAGGATACTACATCAATGCCGTGAGTAATCTTTAACGAAACTCATACAAGGGTCACTCCTAACGTTTTATTTCAATCAATATTGAATAATTAAAATATTAAAAAAAAATTATACCATTAAAATATACATGCATTTTTTACCTAACATAAACATTTTCATAAAATAGTAACACTAATGACTCATAGAGGGCGCGACTTTGTTCACAGCGGCAGCGGTAATTTCTAAACAGACACACCAGACACAATGGAGTTGACTAGAGAAAGTTTATGCGCCATGATCTTTTATGATTATAAAAGTAATTTAACTTCTAAAGAATCCCATGAAAGATTGATGAAAGATTTAGAAGATATATAAAGCTCCTTCTATTAGTGTTCAATTGTTTTAATGAATTTAAATTAGGAAAACCCAACCTTGAAAATGAACCTTCTTCAGGTCGACCACAAACAGCAGTGACTCAAGAAAAAATTGAGCTGGTAAAATTTTTACTTGGAGAAGATTGAAGAATTACGTATCAGCAGTTAGAGAAAGGTGTGGGCATTGGATCGGTATCAATCAACACCATCATTAATGATAATTAAAAATACAGAAAACATGTTAGTAGATGGGTACCTCACAGCCTGACTGAACTTGACACAAAACCAAAAACTTGGTCGCGTTAAATGGTGTAATTTCATGTTGAAAAAATTTGATGAAGGCAAATCAAAGGCTGCTTTTGATATTATTACAGGTGACGAAACTTGGATTTATAATTTTAATCCAGAAACAAAACGGCAACCTACTCTTTGGGGCTCTTCAAAATCACCTCCTCCTAAGAAAGTTCGCAGAACTCGAAGTGTTGGAAAACAAATAGTCGCTTGTTTTTTTTTTTTAGAAAAAGGGTTTCATTGATATTGTGAAATTAGAAGATCGAAAGGCAGTTAATAGTGACTGGTATACAACAAAATTCCTTCCAGCAGTATTTGAAAAAATTAAGCAAAGCAGACCAAGAACTCAACTTAGAGGAGTCCTTCTTCTCCATGACAATGCAAGGCCGCACATCTCAGCCCAAACATTAGACTTTTTAGCCAACTCCGAAGTCCAATTAGTCACTCATCCACCATATTCACCAGACCTAGTACCTTGTCACTATTTTATTTTCAAAAGTTAAGTTATTGTTGAAATGGATAAAATTTGACACTGATGATAAAGCACTGCAAGCCTTTATCAATGCCGTAAATTCCATCCCCGAAGATGACTGTATAAGTGCTTTTATAATTGGTTTTCACGGATGAAATATTGCATGGGTGCTAAAGGTGGATACTTAGAGAAATTCTGAAATTTGAAAGTTGCAGCTTCAATAAAAATAAGTGATTGCAAAACCCATTGGAGTGACCCTTGTAATTATATGCGCACATACAATAATTTACTAATATTTTTCTTGAAATTAAGTGATTCCAATGATTTATTTTATGTACCATCTTTAAACATACGCCACTTGTATTTATAGAAGAAAAGCCGTTTAGAATTAATATATAATTTTACTAAGACCTTAAATACGCTAAACTGTGACCTAAGGATGATTGACGTAGATTCCGTTCAAACAATCTTCCTCACAAAATGTGGTCGCAGATCTCAGACCACACCAAGATGAAACCATTTGTCGAACGGATCTTCAAGGGAACCCACGGTTACGATCCGACAGTATGTGAGTCCATGCGGACCGTCTTCTACGCCAGAGGTCCTGGTAAGCCCTTCTCACTCAGACTGCTATTCTTACAGCAACAAGAAAAGATCATCTCTTTCTCTAATTATTTATTTAATATTTAACCTTATATAATATTATATGAACGATATAATAAAAGTAGTTTCAATCTCTCTCTCTCAAATATCCATTCATATTTATATTTATTCTGTATTTAATCTTATATAATCTTATATGGACTTTGAAATAAATCAGTTTCAATCTCAATCTCTCTCTCAAAATCTCTCTTTCTCTCTCCTTATCTATGCAGATAATAAATGCTTCGATGAGTTTTATGAGAGAACAAAGAGGTAAGTTACTTTCTGATCTCATCTTATTTTATCAAGAAAACTTGCTGGTCGAATTTAAAACACAATATATGGGGGGGGTCGGTGGAAGGATGGTCTAAACAGTTGGTTTTCGACCACTACGACCCGGGTTCGATTCCCTCATTGGGCACTTTTTTCTGATAAAAAAAGCTCCAATGGCCCCTGATTCTTGCAAAAGTCCAACCCCATCAGCGTGTGCAAGTAACCAAACGGGTCTCTGATACATTTGTAAGTGCAAAGTCGAACTGCTTTTCGCATGTATAGACATGTGGTGCACTTACAATAAAAGCAGTTGCCTACTTCTACCTACCATGATTATCATGGCCTGTACCACATGTATTAAGGAAACCAAAACAAAAAAAAACACGATATATAAAGAATTTCAATAAAGGTGTAAGCCTCACTTTATTTAAATATAATATATACTCATGTGGACAAAACTTAAGGAAGTTAAAAGTCTTTGATATCTTTGAAGGAGACAGAGGCAATATTTTTTTACACTTGGTTATCTCGTTTATCTTCAATAAAAGTCACTGTAATATATTTCAGAAATATTGTCTGAATCCCGATATACATGCTGAAAAGTACAACTTCCTTAAGTTTTGTCCATGAGTGTAATTAGGCTATAGCTTTTGAGCTTACAGATATTGTGCGATATACTTGTGCGAGAAATACAATTGTCGTGTAGGCAATGTTTCTACCCGGGGCTCGGTGGTGTAATGGTATAAACAGTCGACTTCCAACAACCGCGATCTGGGATCGAATCCTGCATTGGACACCTTTTTCTAAGGAAAAATTGCCTATTTATAAGGAGATAACGGGCCATCTACATTTAAGAAATAGAAGCAATAAAACACGAATTTTTATTTTTAAATATAAAACAAATTGCTTCAACGACTTCCTGATTCTAGCAAAAGTCCAACTCACACCAATGAGTGCAAGTAACAAAACAGGACTCTCTGGCCCACTTGTAAGTGCGAAAGTCGAACATGCTTTCCACATAGGTAGATATATGGTGGACTTACAATGTAGGCAGTGATCAACTACTATGATAATCATGGCCTTAATCTCGGGTACTAGGGATACTAATTTTTTACTCTATATGGCGAAAATATTAGTTTATTTAAGTTACGAATAATCCGGATTTTCGGATTCAACTAAAGAAATTTTAGTTTTACTTTCGGCTAGCGCAGTCTTTGCTTTAATGTCGGCTCTAACGAATATTTTGTTTTACTTTCAACATAAATGAAATTTTTGTTCAGCTTTCGCGTGCCTAACGAATTTCTAGTTTTACTTTCGACTTAACAAAATTTTTAGAATTACTTTTGACCAATGATTTTTTAGTTTTGCTCTTTTGGATATATATAATATTTTCCTACTAAATTCCCTCTCTAGATATATAAATCAAAGAAATTTTCTCGATCTTTACCAGTTAGTTTCGTTATTGAGAGTTTCACTATATTCTAGACTATACTCAGAATATGTAACAGTGTTAAAATCCCACCGCTACAAATCTAGGGAAGTTCTACATCCTAGATTTCTAAGGCAACAATACCATCCAAGGACCATACAAACCATGGACCATGGCGACCGCCGTTGGAAGATGGACAATGACCTTTTATGGTCACCCACCATACAATCCCCCTTCCTATTATTGGCCATGAATCCATATGAATTAGAGCGCTTCTTATAGTTTCCAATAATAAAATCCCATTGTTTATTTTCTGTTAGTCTTATATATTCTTTCAATAGCCATTGATTGTTAAGCATTAATAAATTGTTTATTGTTGACATACAATCAGAAGAATAACTATTACTTTTCTTTTGTTATTCAATCTCGATTAAAGGTTATTTTTGACCATTTAATGATATCAGCTATAAATATATTCAATCACATCAACGGTTTCCAAACTAACTCTGCTGGAACTTTGAGGTCGGAATAAATGGCAAATTTTTCTATATCATCTTTTTGCCAAAATGGCTGATTTATAGCTAGTTCCTGATGGTAGAGATGGGTTCAGCAAAATCTGTATATTGTGCTGGTTTGTAGAAGATGAAGGATGAGAAACATGTGTAAATAGTTTCCTTTTTTTTTTGGGGGGGGCTAATTTTAATACAGAATTGTATATATTACTTGATTTATGTTCAATTAAAACTGTTGTGTTGTTTATCTTTTATAAACTACAACTTATATATTTATTATTTAATTATTTGATTATCACACACATTTAACTTTAGTAAAGATTAATTATATGTTTACAAAACACCGTCAGTCTATTGTTCTTTATTCCATTTTCATATTTCACACTATTCTACAAAAACCATTTCTATACTGGGAAAATCCTGTATGGTGTTTGATCCGTAATAAACGTTTTGTAGAAGATTTTCTTAATTTGTAAAAATATTTTTTTCTGGCAATGTGTTTCTTTTTTAATAACATCAACAAATATTATCTCCAAAGACCTTACTACAATATTTGCAGAAATAATATTTGATGATGTTATTAAAAAATAAACACATTGCCAGAAAAAAATTAATTGTTACAAATTTTATCGATAGAAGGCATTGGAATTTATAAATGTAGTTTGCTAATATTAACTTAATTGTTTATTCTATTCTTTAATTAATTTTAGTCTTCTTCTGTCTTATCTCCTTTCAATCGAAAAGTGTCAAGATCATCATTCATCATTAAGATTTGATTCATCATTAAGAAAAATAAAATGCATCTGCCTCTCTTTCAGTCGTTAAGACTGGGAGCATTCCTCATTAGCAGGCCGAATGAGCTCAAATATTAAATGGTCGGCTCTGACATTGGGGAACGAACAGTCTCCATGTCTGGCCGCTCTTTACTTGAAGTAAAGACTATACTCATCCTGTTTCTGGATCAAGAAATCTGTAATGGTATTATCAGCAGGGCCAGTAGAACTCAGGGATTTCTGAAGATTTTAGAAGAAACGCAGGTCGGGAAGAAGAGCTTTTCTCCCCGACCTGTTTTTCTTCTTCTCTAGCGAATAGTGAGATTTTCGTTGTCAGTGATTTTAATGAGCTTATATATATTACTGCCTCCATCTCCATTTTAATCCAATGTAAATCTCTTCATTGAAGTCCGATAAAAAAAATTATTATCTCTAGTACACGTGGTATAGGCCATGATAATCATGGTGGGTAGAAGTTAGCGACTGCTTTTTACTGTAAGTGCACCACATGTCTACACATGTGAAAATCAGTTCGACTTTTGCACTTAACAAAATGACAGAGTCCCGTTTGGGACAAATAATGTTCTTTAATAATGAAATAATTTCATATGTGAATATAATGAATATATTTATGAAAAATAATCTGTAAAAGACAGGTGTTTATATTAATATATAAAAAAGGCACATCCTGACCGCTCACCTGAACGTTTTAGATGGAAGAATGTCATTTACTAGTATAACAAAAATCAACTAAACGTTAAGTTTGTTCCATGATATTTGTCCAACAAATTTTCATGATAAATCAAAGTCGGGAAAAGTCGCCATCCTAGCGCTGTTCCTGTCATGTCAGTACACGGCTCTTTCAAACGCTGATCCAGGGAAGTTAGCATGAATCTCATACGGTCCTTTAAACCTCATCCTTTTTTTTTTTTTTGCTTATCCCTAGTACACATGGTACAGGCCATGATAATCATGGTGGGTAGAGGTAGGCGACTGCTTTTACTGTAAGTGCACCACATGTTTACACATGTGAAAATCAGTTCGACTTTTGCACTTACAAATGTGCCAGAGCCCCGTTTGGTTACTTGCACTCGTTGATGTGGTTGGAATTTTGCAAGAATCGGGAGCCATTGGAGTATCTTTTTTATCAGAAAAAAGTGCCCAATGCGAGAATCGAACCTGGGTCGCAGCGGTCGAAAACCAATGGCTTAGACCATCCTTCCACCGATCCCTATACTTCATCCTTTTGTTGTTAGCAGTGTTGTCTCTGTGTTGAGATAAGGTTATCATCATCACGCTTTCGTTTCCATGAAAGAAAGGCAAGTGTTCGAGGCTGATGTGATTAATCTTTAGATAATTGTTATTTTCTGTAAGTATAATTAATAATGAAACAACTAAAGGAATAATAAATATTTCAAGGTAGGAGAACAATTGGTATTTATAACATATAGAAACGGCAATACTGTCTCTTTCTAGCAATATTTCTGTATTATAAGAAATTGAAGCTATCTCTATTTTAGACGCGTATGATTATTTTTAAAAAATAAACAATTATCTTACTGCGATTATAAATTAGTAAGAGATCCTTGCTAATTAGTGGTATACTCTCATATCGAAGATAATGGTAGATTAAACTGGCGAAACCCGTTGAGAGGGTTCACCATTGCTGAGCAAGGACCGTCCATTAATTTATCATTGTTGCAAGGATAGTAGATATTTGTTTAATTTTAAAAAGATTCATATGTGTCTAGAATAGTTACATAGTCTTATATAACAGATGACGCGCTAATGCATCATTCTTGTATTATGTTGTTGTCGTGTCCAATGAAGAGCCTCAGATGTCCCCATGCATCTCTATCACAGCAGTCGCAATGGTCTCTATCTCGGGTTTGTGAAGCTGCTGTTCTGGGTTCATGTCAATTTTCTGTTGTTGTTGTGTCCAATGAAGAGCCTCAGATCTCCCCAAACATCTCCATCACAGCAGTCGCAATGTCCTCCATCTTGGATGTGTAAAGCTGCTGTTCTGGGTTCATGTCAATTTTCTGTTGTTGTTGTGTCCAATGAAGAGCCTCAGATGTCTCTATACATCTCTATTACAGCAGTCGCAATGTCTTTTATCTTGGGTGTGTAAAGCTGTTGCTCTGGGTCCATGCCAATTTTCTGTTGTCGTGTCCAATGAAGAGCCTCAGATGTCTCCATGCATCTCTATCACAGCAGTCGCAATGTCTTTTATCTTGGGTGTGTAAAGCTGTTGCTCTGGGTCCATGCCAATTTTCTGTTGTCGTGTCCAATGAAGAGCCTCAGATGTCTCCATGCATCTCTATCACAGCAGTCACAATGTCTTTTATCTTGGGTGTGTAAAGCTGCTGCTCTGGGTCCATGTCAATTTCCTGTTGTTGTTGTGTCCAATGAAGAGCCTCAGATGTCTCTATGCATCTCTATTACAGCAGTCGCAATGTCTTTTATCTTGGGTGTGTAAAGCTGTTGCTCTGGGTCCATGCCAATTTTCTGTTGTCGTGTCCAATGAAGAGCCTCAGATGTCTCCATGCATCTCTATCACAGCAGTCACAATGTCTTTTATCTTTGGTGTGTAAAGCTGCTGCTCTGGGTCCATGTCAATTTTCTGTTGTTGTTGTGTCCAATGAAGAGTCTCAGATGTTTCCATGATTCTCTATCACAGCAGTCGCAATATCCTCTATCTTGGGTGTGTAAAGCTGCTGCTTTGGTTTCAATATTTGTATTATCATCAATGAATGTAAGACGATTCTCTCTAAAGTTGCCTTGTGTGTCGGCAGCATTCAAATCCGGAGTGGTCAGCGACAGCCCACTGGAGATGGTGGACCATTATAACATGATGGCCAGAATATTGGGACTAGAGCCAAAGTCCAACAACGGCTCCTGGGACCGCGTAAGGTCCATGATGAACGAAGAGGTGCTGAGGCTCGCTGCAGAGGAACGGGCTCGCTCTCAAGCCCGCAATAAACGGAGACGTAAAGGCGGACGCAGGAAACCTAGCCGTCGTAATGCTGGAGACATCCTCCAACCTGTAGCTCTGGTCTTTGCCATGATCCTAGGAGCAACTATCCTTCATATCTAACAACCTGGCTGGTTAGATCCGATTTGATCCTTCACGCATTTGCCTTCTACTTGAGGCCTCCCTGTGTCTTATCCCTGTTTATCCTTAAATTAAGGAGATTTGACAGGATAAGAAAGTTCCTTTTGTTTTCTTTTTACCCTTTAATATATTCAAATTTGTTATATACATTTTTTTAGTATCATTTTGATCTACTATATAGTCAATACACACACACTTCAAGTGATAAAAGAGAGTTTTTTGCCTGCATGAAAAGTCGATGAAGTATCCCTATATATAAAATTATTTGTTATATGTTTCTATATTATATATCTTTAACTAGAGCAAGATTTCGAGCCAGGAGCTCCTCAACACGATAATCTTCAATGTGAAACTAACAAGATGGCAGGTTGAATGTAACTCGTAGTATTCTATTTTCAAATTTTCGTGGGTAAAAGATAATCATTCGCGATTACAATATTCCACGCTATGACTACTCGCGGTAAACAAAAATAGCTCCATTTCGAAATCAATCTATACTAACCTAAAACTACCTAACCTAATCTAGCCTATCCTAACTAACCTAACCTAAACTACTTTAACCTATTCATATAAAGCAATAACGAGCCGTCTATAAATAAAACATTAATATATTCAAATCACGAATATTTGATTTTTGTGAAAAAATAAACATTCGTGCTTTGAATATTTTCATTTCCTACTTTAACCTTTCTCTAAACCTATAACCTAAACTAATTTAACCTATCTGCACATAATATACTTGGTGACAACTTGCCACTAGTGATCCGTAGGATTGGGTATCTCACCTTTTGACATGTGATGAATTCTCTTGAATTACCTGGCGCCTTCTTAGATCCCAAACTAATGGGAAGAATTTATAATAATTCATCACCAAACATTGAAACTCTAACATTACAATCTGAATACATATATAAACTGTCACAGCGTGAATTTGACATTAGAGATTGGCCTAATGAAGAGATTAAGGCTCAAGTAACTTACTAAGTTATATAAATATATAAAGAAACTTTTACCAAAATAATTGTATTGATATAAAACAATCGTTATTTATTGCTGATTCCGTAGAACTGTAGAGGTTTAACGCTCCAAACTTACCGAATATTTAATAAAGAAACACATTGCAATTCTTTTTACTTTTATGAAGTAATTTTACATAATATATTGTATATAGTAAATATATACTGAATTGATATAATAGTTAAACCACTCATGAACGACCTATCTGTTGAATGACCACCTCCCATGAGCAACCAATTATGTATCTTCAAAAATATATTTTTTACTCGATCTAATCCAGCCTCCAATAAACAACCATCTCCAGAAGACACCAAGAGTACACAGGAATCGCTCTAATGATAGATATTCAAATCACAATTTAAAAAAACTACGGGCATCAAATATTTTAAAAGACATTAGATTCAACTTTTTTAAAAATTGAAAGATTACAATTAAATAAAATATTAACACACACCCCACACACAAAGCCTTTATTGAGACTCTCTGGTCTCACACAGATTCTCTATTATATGAGAAGGGGTATTATATAAGTAAAAAAAAAGATATTCAAGAAATATCCAGTTAATTAGACATGTCTTTGATTTTCAAAGCCTTCATGTAAAATTTATATACATTTAATGTGAATGACCTATTATCTGACAGGTTGATTATTAAATAATATAATGAGGTCTGAGCAATTCCCGGGAGAAGCAAGTCTCTTTCTAAATCAAGAAACGAACAAATTAAATAAAATATTCACTTTTAAATACCAAATGAAGTAGGTTTTAGATAATCAGATTTAAATATAAGAATCTTCAGCCAGAATATAAAATAAATTAGTTCCAAAGTTCGAGCTATCAATTCAAAATTTTAGAATGAATTTTCCACATATTGAGAATTTTAAAATAATTGAGTTTAGAAACAAAAATCAATTCATATTTGTAAAACTTCTTAGTGAAAGTCATGCCTAAAATTTATGCAAAATTTGCCTCTGCCTTTTATATATACCATATAGAAATAAGAAATATATAATTCTCTTGCCCCTATTCATATACACCCATACCTCGCTTTGCGTCGGGGTTACGTTCCAAAAAAAACACAACGCAAATTGAAACGACGCAAAGTGAAAATATGTGAAGGCGCAATGAAAAACAAAGGTGTTGCCATATTTTAGGAAAAAAAAACAATTTAAGACTCGAATTCAAGACAACGCAACTTCGAAAATCTAACGACGCACAGTGAAAATCAGTAAAAATTGAGCAGCGACGCAACTTCGAAAAAAACGCAAAACGAAACGACGCAAAGCGAGGTATTGGTGTATAATGAATGTAATATTATTGTATAAATGTGTGTGAGCTATAATGTGTTATATTAGGTTTGTTATATTTCTCGAATAATGACAAAAGGTTAGTCTAAAGAGCTCTGTCAATGACCCAATATCACGACATATAGTGAAAAGTTTCGAAAATAGAGCAATCCATAAATAAATCTTTAATTTAAAAAGTATATATTGGAGCAATTTTGGTATAATAAATGATATTTTGATCCGAAATATGCCTTTTTAATTAAATAGTTAAAATTTTATTTGAGAAAATTTTATCATTCAAATGTCCATAGTAGTCCCGTAAAAAATATATTTAACCATCTCTTTTTGCAAGGGAGGAAATGAGTTCTTCAGATTGAGTACCTTGGATGATTTATTGATTGTTGATAATTGTTGCCTATTGTTGATAACGAAAAAAAACATCAAATATTAGTCTTAATATAGAATTGGTCTTATATAGAATCTCCGAATAGAAGAGGATACATACAGGAATAGCGCAGTAATAGTAACAATAATCAGCAATGTTATTTACAATGTATTAAATAATGGAAAAGAATAAAAAAGGGCTTGGCATAAACTTATACACAAGCAATCAAGAACAAGCAGTTCCTTTTCTTAAAGAACAATAATTAGTAGTATTGACAGAAATTTAGATTAGTACAAGTAAAAAGGGAATATACAACAATGTTTATACATAATTATTAAGCTTCTATACAGTTTTATACATGGATGTATCAAGGATACAGGATTATCTATAGTCGGAATATAAAATCTTAGGGGTTACTTAATTAGTTCATTCACCCAGTTGTTCAGTAGAAGCCACAGGATTCATTTAGTTACTTCGAATATCATTCGCAGCTTTATAAAATTTAAAGCTTAGGTCAGACAGCGCAGTATTTAGTCAGTTAAGTTTGTTTAGAATTGATACCCGTATCTCATCTTAGCAAAGAAATGTTACCCTTTAACACTGTTTGTTAATATTCCAAACAAGAGGAAGTCTCAAGGTGACAACAGGGAAATAAAGATGTGTAGATTCACTGTAATTATTTTTTCTAAGAAGGTTGTTCACCGAAATGGCCGTATGGGGTTGAGCATTGTCGTGGAGCAAAACGAAGTCTTAGGAATGCCAGAGATTGTCTTTTCTTTTTCATCTTATTGAATAACCGTTCCAGAACATCTTTATAGAAGTACTGATACATAGTCTGGCCTTCAGGAACGAATTCATAGTGAATTAACCCTTTTTAATCGAAAAAGGTGATCAACATGGTCTTCACCTATGATTTGCTCCACGTGCAATCTTTTTTTTTGCAGGAAAGCCAAGACTACGCCACCCCATGCTCCTTCTTTTTGCTTTCTGGTTGATAATAGTGACCCTATGTTTCATCTCGTGATAACTCGGTCAATAAAGTTGTTTTCCCGTTTATAAAGACTTGGAATATTTTCGAAAAAGTCTTTGCGATTCGTCTTTTCATCGGAGCATAGGATCTTAGGCACAATTCTTGAACAACTTTTCTTTTGTTCAAATTTTGTGCACAAATGTGGTGTACAGTATCTCTTTTGAAATAAAGTTCTTCTGCAATTCTTCTTATCCTCACTCTCTCACTTTTCTATCCAAAATGATCACATTCCTGACTCTTTCAACCATTTACTCCTCGGTGTGAACAGTTTTTAGTTTTCTTAAGATAGGAATGTTCTCTTTGGCTTTTCATTAATCTTGATATGCAGAGTTATACCTAAAAATGGTTCTTTTAGGAAGGGAATTGTCTTTGTTTGCTCGCCGCATCATTTTGTAGATGTCAGTTGACGTTTAACTCAGGAAAAAACAAATTTTGATACTTGCCTATGTTTTTTTGTCAGTCTTCAGAAGAAATTTTATCCCCTGACCTTTTTCTTCTTTGTTATTATTTTATAATTTGTTCAATTAATATGAAAAGGGATATCGTTTTAAATATTAAACATTCTATATTATTTTGAAAATAGAGCAATCCATAGATAAATCTTTAATTAAAAACATATATTGGATCAAAAATCATTTATTTTACCAATATTTCAGCTGGCTGAAATATTGGTAAAATAAATGATTTTTGATCCAATATATGCTTTTTTAATTAAATATTCTATATTATATATTTATTGTTGCAAAACACACATTTAATTATATAATATTTAGTTATTTTTTTGTTCACAGAGGTATTGTCAAAATTTTACGACAGGTATTGTAGAATATTTTATCTCCTTCGCATCATTTATTAGTAAATATTGATAGTTTTTTTTCAATCTCTTCTTTTTATTTTAAATTTTCGTCAGTTATTATAACAGGAACGGAGAAATCAAAATATGAAACGTTCTTAAGTTTTGCCCATGAGTGTATTTTCAAGTAGAAAAATTAGGAAAGACAACCATTAAGATGACATGATTATGGTTATCTTTCCTGACTCAATCGATTAAACCTTGCTATGCAACAAGACAATCAAATTGATAATCTGTTTATATAATAATCAATATTTTGTTACAATATATTACACTAGCCAAATATATATCTGGCTTCGCATAGTATCATCCAGGAAAACATATCCCTTCTACGTTTTGTTAGGGAGACTAATCAGTTAGATAATTTTATTAATTATTGTGCAAAAAAAGAAATCAAAGTTATTTATTAGCTTTACCAATTATGCACCCACATTTATAATAAACAGAACTACAGATAAATTTGGTTTTCGACTTATTAAAATAACTACATAACATTTTAGTCCTTTTGAATAGCCTATGCACATCTTCAGCTACCTTTATGTGAATTTTTATAAATTATTAATTTAGAAGATTTAGTGGAGAGAATTAGTAATCATCGATGTAGCATCTTATCCTATACTATAAAAAATGAACAATTCTTTGTTCTGGTTTTCTTAAATAACTAAATATTTCAACTAAATTTTCTATATAGAGTTTCTTTGGGTTGATAGATTTATCTAGATAGGTTACGTATCTGAAAAAAAATCGTTATCACTGGTAAATTCTTGCATTACTTCATTACTCTAATAAATAATTTTGATGCTAATTCTGAAGAATTTTGCATTCCTAAATTCCATTTTTTGTAGGTTATACTGATCCAAGCTCAATTAACTCACTAGTATGTATATTCAAATACTTATATAAAAGGATGTTATGTCACAATATAGGAGGGCCTGGCTCATCAATTATTTCTCTTCAAAGATTTCTCTAAATAGGTTTACGTTTCAATTTGATATATAATAATAAGCCATGACTACCTGATAAGTAGTGTGCTGGTCGACCTTTGGTACACAATACAGCAGCAATTTAACAATACCGTCATACCATTTCCACTTTCTTTTCTTCAAAGTTTAAAGCTATCTCTTCTATATTATTCACAAATTCTGTTGTTCAATTGGTTGTCCGTTGATCATGCAAGATATTGTTAACCTAGGTTTCTTGAACTCATTCATAGACCGCCAACTACCTGAGCTGTCCTGCTGTTTACCGACCTGACTTTCTTGTCATAGTGAACCAGTTCACCAAGTGTCTACAGGTTAATTTATTAACATGATGCATTGGCGCGCCACATATCTGTTACAGGAAATGCAAACTATTTTATCATTGCTGTGTGGCCAGTAGAAAATTGCTTATTTTAAAAAGGAACATAAGAATTGAATTTATTTTAAGGTTTGAGTTTATGTAGCGTTAAGTTCAACTTATTATATACAGAACCTTCCTGTAAAGAACACCTAATTGCAGAGCAAAGTGTCCTTTAGGGAGAGGTTTCCTTTTACCGGAGAAGTGCTATATTGTAAAAATGGTAATTTTGCAAATGAAAACTGTCCTTTGTAGAGAGGTGTCCGCTAAAGGGAGGTTCTACTATATATATATATATAGCTGTTGAAAGATGGCAGACATAGAAATTTATTCATCTGTTATCTCTGTAGTTTCCATAAGTTGGATAATCGCTTGAAGCAGTATATTTTCAGAGGTTCAAAGAGTTTTTTCGCCTCACGATTTTTAACCGTTGTAGTTTGTGTGCATTAATTTTTTTATATTCTCCTGATGTATAACCCGAACTCCCTGGAGACAAGACTATCCGAGTTGTTATTCAGACATAATAATAGCGGTGGACATCCAGTTAATTAGGTGTCGCCAGTCTGATTTGAACTTGGGTAGGTTCCTTAGGTCTTTTGGGGGTAAGTATGCTTTCCCGTTCATTCCTGTACCGTTTATATATACAATTCAACATGTTTTTGACACTTATAATCAATTATTACAAATATTAATGAGAAATATCAAACAGAGATAAATGTACCGTTTATATAGCTATTGTCATATGGCACGTTTCCAAAACGTTTTATTAGAGCGAGTTAATCTTCTTTTGAGAAATTCTTCTAGCTTCTGGAGCATTGAGTTCGCAGAGATAACAGAGGAATAATTTATAACGTTCTAGCTCATGAATGTATTCTTCTTCATATTTCAATAAAACCTGCCTTAAAAGTCATGGGAGTCTTAGAAGTATATTTTTAATGGGAAGCATTTGTTGTTCTATTAATTTAGTTTTCTTAGGCATCTTTTACCCTGTCTAACACGTTCACTTTTAAATTTCTTAAGCCCTATAGACTAAATGTGTTGAATATCTTATATATTAAGAGTATCAATTTGAACAAGAAAGAATATTTTAGGTTTATTTTAACCAATTGTATTCAACCTGCCATGCGAATGTATTTTTGCTTGTAGCCAAATAAAGAAAAAATGGCTCTCATGCTATAATTTACTATATTGATTGAGCTATTAACATGTTCCTAAAGTATAGGAACTTCTAGGCTGAATCCTAGTTAATATAAAGATTCATGGTTACGCAAAGTATATATTGAATTTGGAAACGATAATATGTAGATTTGTAGTGAAAATTTACATAAAGATGGCGAATAAAATGTGATTCGCACATGCTTGTGTTAACCAAATACTATGATGATTAGTAACATTTTCTATGTTAGTAGAGTGCATAGAGTAGCAAATTTTAAAAATAATAACAAAATGTTGGTATTAATAGTTACCGCACTCGATATTTTGTATTTTCTATTGTAATTAAGTATTAATAATATGTTCAGATTGTAATCTAAAGCTTTGGTGACCTACATTACATTCCAAAAATTGTGTAAATAAATTATAAAATTGTTGTATATAGAGATTATTTTTGTAATATATATATGTATTGTTTATTTTTATTATTTCTCCTACTAATTTTTGTAGAATAAATTATTTTTGTGATTATATTTCGTTTGTGTGATTTATTTTCAGGTGTTGAGAAAAATATATTGAAGTTATGAAAATTCGAAACTATTATAAACGCGTATGATTCTTTTAAAAATTTAAACAATTTCTACTGCACTTACTGCAATGGAAAAATTAATTAGAGGACCTGGCTCATGAGGCCCTTCCATTTAATTTTCCATTGCAGTAAGTGCAGTAGAAATTGTTTAATTTTTCAAAAGAATGATACGCGTCAATAATAGTTTCGAATTTTCATAATAGATGGCGCTTATGCATTATAATATTGAAGTTAACTAATAAATATCATGAGAGAGAGATTTGAGGAAAATAAATTTTATATTTTAAGGTAAACTATACTAAATTTGATGATTGAAGAGAAATAACTTTCATGACATGAACTCAACAAAGACGTGGAGATTAAAGTTTCACCGGGAGAGTTTCAGTGATGGGCCTTGGACGGTAGATGAAGACGATCTTCCTTTTGATGATTGCGGTGATGATGTACACTCTGGAGTTGGGATCATCACCAGGATCCTGTTTGTGGAGTACCATGAAAGGCTTAAGCAAGTCTACCACTCTCCCTGTTAGGATGTGGTGGCTGATGATGAGAGTGGGGACTCCCTACAACCACGGCACAGGGGGTAGGTATATGGGGGGTGGAGCTTAACACTGGGGTGGAAGCAAAGCCTAGGGCTTCCTTACAACATTGGTATAGGTGTATGGCTTCCTTACAACATTGATATAGGTGTATGGTTTCCTTACAACATTGGTATAAGTGCAAGGCTTCCTTACAACATCGCTATAAATGTAAAGCATAGGGCTTCCTTACAACATTGCTATAGATGTAAGGCTTCGTTACAACATTGCTATAAAGGTAAAGCATAGTGTGTTTTCTTACAACATTGGTAAAGGTGTAAAGCATAGGGCTTCCTTACGACATTGCTATAAATGTAAAGCATAGGGCTTTCTTACAACATTGCTATAAATGTAAGGCTTCGTTACAACATTGCTATAAACGTAAAGCATAATGTTTCCTTACAATATTGGTATAGGTGTAAAGCATAGGGCTTCCTTGCAACATTGGTATAGGTGTAAGGTTTCCTTACAACATTGATATAGGTGTTAAGCGTGGGGCTTCCTTACAACATTGATATAGGTGTTAAGCAAAAGGCTTCCTTACAACATTGATATAGGTGTTAAGAATAGGGCTTCCTTACAACATTGATATAGGCGTTAAGAATAGGGCTTCCTTACAACATTGATATAGGTTTTAAGCGTAAGGCTTCCTTACAACACTGATATCGCAATGAGATGTTCTTCCATTGTTATGGGGATATATAAGAAGAGGAACATCCTTATTATGCAACACAGTTAGGGATATAAGACCATGAAAGACCGCCTAAAATATTCTGAATCATTTTGGTCTTTCGTTGAAGCTTGGGTTAGTTTTTAGTTCGTCATTTTTGAATTTGAAATGGATATTACTCAAGAAAGTGGTATGTGTTCGTGTTAAGTGTTAATGGGATAGTTTGCTCCACAAACATTAAAATCCGTAAACATTTGATAGATCCAGCAGTCAATAACAAAATGTAAAAATAGGAAGCGTAGTACCTGTATGTTGAAGAAGAGATCCCCGGCAAAGGAACCAGCCAGGGTTCCCACATTGGTGTGGAGATCTCCCTGCAGTTCTATAATGACCCATTCTTGCACTCCGTCCACACCATCGGCCGGCCTGTGTGTACAACACACATCATTCTAAATTGGCTAGCCTCCTGATGGCCTTTCAAATCTGTGGGTCATGGACGAAGCTGTCCTATTAGACTTTTACAGAGTAGATCACTCAAAAACTTAATACTAGTCGAATCTCCTGAAGGAGGAGGGTCACACAGAACGTCGATCTTAACAACCTTCTGTCATTACAGCTCGAGATGACAGAAACCTGTTGGCATGACCCTGCAAAATGTTTATATCACGAAGAAAATTGTCAGCAAGGATAGTGCGACGACGCTTGCAGCACGGCTGTCAGAACGGTAATCAGATCGGTTCAAATCATTTTAAGTTTTTAAAAATGGCTTCAAAGAACTTCGAAGTTTAATACTTTAGGACTTTTATGATCAATAATTCCAATTGATGTGCTATGCGTAATCTCTATATCATCTTTATGATTATAATAGCTTCTTGATAGAGATACATTACTTACAATTTTTAGATATGAATTATTTTGAAACAGACGGGTATACTGACTTTGGAAATTCATCGTATGAATACTAAAAGAAAACGTGAAAAAGTCCATGAGACTTTCGACTTTGAGATATGTTAATAAACAGACAATCTGATGATTTCTGTTTAACCCAAAGGATTTACGCCATTTCGATCCACCGTCAAGGTCATTACTTGCCTTGGGATCGATATTTGAAAAAACACCCTTAACCCTCTATGTTAGGTAGGTATTATATCCCGACATTCCAGTTAGGCCATTGTTCTGCAGAGCACATTTAGGACGCTGGATCAATCTAAATAGGACCCTAGTGAGATGTTGTGAGCCGACACAGTTGTTTAGTTCATCTGGTGCTACTCGAGCTTCCGCCTTTACCTCTAACTGTTACCAGCCTCACTGGTTCCTCCTATATCTGGAACTACCTAAGCTACAGTAGACGTCCTCTATATGCATTGTGGCATTCCAATAATCGGCCACTCATCTCATTTTTTCCTGAGCAGTTTCCTGCTCCTCAAATTTGAGACCAAGAATAGTCCAGAATTACTTCCTTCTTCCCTAAATCTTTCTGAACTGTATTACACCGACGGACCGAAGTCTGTGCGTCAATAGGGAATATCTCATACTGATTGATGATAGAGCTTATCTAGACCGAAGTCTGTAGACCAAGAGGGACTTACATTAATGGATGGTATACCTGCCTAGACCGAAGCCTGTAGACCAAGAGGGACTGACTTACTTCAATGGATGGTATAGCTGCCTAGACCGAATTTTGTAGACCAAGATGGACTGACTTACTTCAATGGATGGGTATAGCTGCCTAGACCGAAGTCTTTAGACCAAGAGAGACTGACTTACATCAATGGATGGTATAGCTGCCTAGACCGAAGTCTGTAGACCAAGAGGGACTGACTTACATCAATGGATGGTATAGCTGCCTAGACCGAAGTCTGTAGACCAAGAGAGACTGACTTACTTCAATGGATGGTATAGCTGCCTAGACCGAAGTCAAAATTCAACTATTACAATGACCACCAAAATCTTGTAATATTTCAACCCTATTTTTTGAGTTAGAACATTCTCCAACATATTTTAAAAGTCATAATACTTCTGGTATTATATAGGGTTTTGATATTTTATCTTTATTTTTGTAAAATTAATTTGGCCTACTTTTTAAATTAGCCTTAAGCCTACAAATTATTTTCGTGAAATATTTACATATTTGCTTTGTGTTAGATCTTTCCAAAAAAAAAGTAAGTTTTATGGGATTTAATGTATGTCTAAATTTATTTAATATTTCAAAATTTTATATCATAAGTAATTAAATAAAAATAATATCGGTTACCAATTTGAAACTATTTCAAAGTGCATAATTTCGATAAGTTGAGGTTTGGAAATTATTGGTCAATGTCATATATTTAAGGCTGTGAATCAAATTTTAAAGGCAAGCGCTATTTAGACTTGATTTTGTTGAAACGTTTGTTATTGGCCTTTTTCTAGGACTTAAGAAAATACTTACAAATTAATAAATATTTGCACCATTTTAAGAAATGACAATTATTACGAAATTGTAATTGAAAACAAAATATTGTTTATACATGTGATCATGCTTCAGGGTAACTTGATCTAAAATAATTATAATTTAATTCAGCGATTAATATATTCTTAAGACATCAATAGGAATAAAATTCGTTCCTATAAGAAGGCAAATAAAAATCCAAGAAAATTTTACTACTTACAAATAGCTACGTAATTAAGAAATAGGTGTGTTTCCTGGAATAATGTAAAATTCTGTCAAATTCTGATATTATGTGTATATATGAACTTTACACCACAGTTTATGCAATTTATTCTCAGTGTATATGTATATATTACACTATATATATGTCGTACCACAAGCAACAGCAGTCATGGGCCAAGTGGTTTCAGGAGTCTAGAGTTTCTACATATAGGACTAGGCAGGATGGTTGACCCCTAAGAGACGCCAGAGACCGACGGCACGGTCAAGGTCCAGGAAGGTCTGATATTAGATGTCCGTCGTCCAGCAGCTGATCGTAAAACTCACTAATGACTTATGGAAAGTCCCCGGAAAGGGTCGACCTGACAATTTTGGAAATTTTCATTTTGTCTTATGTAATCTCGACGAAAGTTGTTTAAATTGTACTCTCGCTTGTATCAGCTTTAATCTGGCTCTCTTTAGGGAGCTTTATTATGTTTTATTTGTGATTACATATCACCAAGCTGGCACGTAGAATTTTATATATATAAGGTACTGTAATACTTCTTCAAATTAAAGACACTTGGCCAGTAAATATTTTTACTAAAAAAGATTTACTGGCCAAAGTAGAGACAATAAAAAAGATCTACTGGCCGAAGTGTCTTTAATTTGAAGAACTATGAATCCCGGCAATGCAGCCATATCTTTACTGTAATACTTATTATAATTATGGTACATGACAATCTCTTTCTCTTTAGTGTATATTGACATTTATATTACTACATATATTTTTTCCCTCACTGTATACGCCTTATAATATTTATGTAAAATGTAGGTATATGTGTGTGATAAAGTTGATATGAATTGATAAATGTTGAGTTTAGTAGTCGTGGAGTGGATTGAAGGACGCTCCAGAGTTACAATGAAAGAACATCACAACCATGGAGCGAGCCAATCAGCCATATGGTAGCTGTTGAAGTCAGCCTATGGCACCGAGTGACATGTAGGATGCTGCGTCAACTATCCCATCCAACAGTGTTCTTTCTTGGTTAAATTTGGACACGCCAGAGAAACATCTTTTCAGTTTTACGGGGGATCCTGTCAAAGAGCGTCTGCTTGTCAGCTTCAGCCTTCTATATAGAATGTCTAGCCTAGACGTCTCCCTCTCTCTACCGCCATAATCGTTTGATATTTTATTTGATACTCAACCAAATGCATGGAAATTTAGAATGCAAGACATACGACATATAAGCATACACTGGTGGACTAAACTTAAGAAAGTGGAAAGTCTTTGCGCCGGTCATCCTTTTTTTTTTGAAGGAGTAGAGGCAATTTTGTTCACACTTGGTTATTTCTTGTCTCTTCACAATAAAGGTCACTGTATATCAAATATCTTTCAGAGTTATTGTCTGAATCCAGATAAACATACCGAAAGGTACAACTTTCTCAAGTTTTTTTCATGAGTGTATATGGGATCTGGGTTATTTTACTGCTGATTGGCTCTTTTTGCTTCCCAATGCCCTCTTGGCGGCACATGCGCTGTTAATTTATTCTCAACTACTATTTGTGCGGTGGGCCGGCGTAAAGCTCACACAAACGAAGGCTGGTGAAGGGTGCTATTGACGATTGGTTATTGGGATGATTGTTGGGGCAATTTCCCAAAGACAAGAGTGTTCGTCTTCATTACAAGAAAAATACAAGAAACGGGGGTCGGTGGAAGGGTTGTCTAAATCGTGGGTTTTCAACCAAATCCCGCATGGGGCACTTTTTCTAATTATTAAAAAAAAAATGCTACAGTATATCCCGATTTTTGCAAAAGTTCAGCTCCACCAGCGAGTGCAAGTAACCAAATGGGGCTCTTGTACATTTGTAAGTGCAAATATCTAAGTTTTCACATGTGTAGATACTTACAGTAAAAGCAGTCGCCAACTTCTACCCACCATGATTATTATGACCTGTACCACTGGTACTAGTTTAAAAATTGCAAGAATGAAGTCAAAAGCTCATCATAGCTTTCATTCTGTCTCCTTTTATGTTAGCTATCCCATTAGAACGTTGCCTGACTCTACCAGAGAATATTTGTCGATATAGTCACCAAAAGTCCAACACAACTTTCATTCTGACTCCTTTTGTGTTAGCTATCCCATTAGAACGTTGCCTGCCCTCTACCAGAGAATATTTGTCGATATATTCACCAAAAGTCCAACACAACTTTCATTCTGACTCCTTTTGTGTTAGCTATCCCATTAGAACGTTGCCTGCCCTCTACCAGAGAATATTTGTCGATATAGTCACCAAAAGTCCAACACAACTTTCATTCTGACTCCTTTTGTGTTAGCTATCCCATTAGAACGTTGCCTGCCCTCTACCAGAGAATATTTGTCGATATAGTCACCAAAAGTCCAACACAACTTTCATTCTGACTCCTTTTGTGTTAGCTATCCCATTAGAACGTTGCCTGCCCTCTACCAGAGAATATTTGTCGATATAGTCACCAAAAGTCCAACACAACTTTCATTCTGACTCCTTTTGTGTTAGCTATCCCATTAGAACGTTGCCTGCCCTCTACCAGAGAATATTTGTCGATATATTCACCAAAAGTCCAACACAACTTTGATGGACACTAACAACAACAAATGTTGATATATGAGATAGTTTAACCAATGGAAGGACCTTTATTCTTGGAAGATACTTTGAAAATATGATACATAAAAGGAGAAATAAAAAGTTAATGTATGTCAGACTTTAACAAATAGGTGAAAAAGCTGCTTTAATTTAGGATTGCACATCATCTACCCCATTAATAACTACACTCATGGATAAAACTTGAGGAAGTTATGCCTTTTAGCATGTATATTGGGATTCAGACAATAACTCTGAAAGATATTTGATACACAGTGACCTTTATTGAAGACACACAAGATAACCAAGTGTGAACAAAATTGCCTCCGTCTCCTTTTGGAAAAATAGATGACCGGCGGCCATCAAATACTTAAAAGTGAGGCGTCATAAACAATGTTGTTGTCATCTTCTGACTCTTGTACAGTACACACACACACACACACACACTTCTGGCTAAAGATGGTGACAACACCAAAATGTCACATATATTTGTTTGGCCATGTTACCTTGTGATTTGTCCTTTCTTGTCAACCTAAGAGAAATTCATTTTATAACGTACACCTGTACCATGAGAAAAATGTCAAAGCAAAAAGTTTCTTTAATAACTTGGGTATATGTATTAAGTGTTGTGAAGAAACAAAATGAAAAATCCAAATCCAAATAAATTAATAGTGTGTGACGTTTCGGTGACAGCATTGTTACCATCATCAGACAAGAATAAATGAGAAAAAAATCACAGCAAGTTCTTAAATAGTACTGTTATCTCTCAGGTGTGTAAACAAGATAACAGATAATAAAAAAAAGTTTTTTTAAGACAACCTAAAATATTCTTAGAATTGAAAGACAATTCAAAGAAGCCTTTTTTATTCAAAAGACATGTGCTACAATTAATAGAATGGAAGAAAGAGGAAATACAAATATTTACAGATATATATATGCTTTTAATTATATATATTTTTTAAATCCACTTTTAATTCCAAGAATATTTTAGGTTGTCTTAAAAAAAATATTTTTTTTTCTTATCTGTTATCTTGTTTACACACGTGATAACAGTACTATTTAAGAACTTGCTGTGATTTTTTTTTTCTCATTTATTCTTTTGTCTGATGATTGTAACAATGCTGTTACCAAAACGTCACACACTATTAAATTATTTGGATTAGGTCTTATTTTCTTGTATCTAAAATGAAAAAGTGTAACTTTTTTCTAGATGTGTAGAAACTAAGTTTAAACAATTATAATCTCAATCACTGTATTACCTTGGTCTCTGAAAATATATCTCTGGGATAAATACCAGCTGTAAAACCTGTTACTTTAGGTTATATAAACAGTAAGAATCTTCATGAGAGGACACCTCTCTACTTCATTGCCTAAATTACCCTTTTTATTGTGGTACAGTGGAGTGGACCCAGGAGGAGCTCTGAACCTCAGACAGCATCAAACAACACTAACAAGATTTAGAACAGGCCATCTCAAGCCATTGAAGATAAAAAATAACAACAAAATCTACCCCACTTGCCCTAAATGTAGCTTGGCACCTGCAGCTTCAGAACACATTTTGGTTTGCATTAGGTGCACTAAACAGGACCTTTGGGAGAGGCCGCTGCTTATCATAAAACAGCTCGAGGAACATGAACTCATGGAATTTGTGTAATCTTTACACAAGGGGATAAGAAACAACAACACCCTTTTTATTAATTAACAACTCTTCAGTAAGAGAACATCCCTCCCCTACATTACACTTTTGCTCTGCAACTAGGTGTTCTTTAAAGAGGGATTGGACTGAAAATATAAAAAAAAGAAAATTTTCATGTATAAAAAAACTGTAAAAATTGCTCGATAAAAATGTCAAAAATAAAATGACTGTTAGGCAAAAATAGTTCGGTTTGATATTTGAACACGTGTAAGGTTGGATCATGGGTTCAACAAAAGCTGCACCCCATTCCTTCATCGAATTTGTATAATATTTGCACAGGGGTATAAGATACAACACAATGTAAGGTAGAAAAAAGAGAAATGACCAAATACAGTTGAACCTGTCTATAGTGCCCCCTCTTGGGACTCGCCAAAATAGAGTGCTATAGACAGGTCACTTTTAATGTAAATCGCATCGTACTACGTATTTAAAATCGGGTGCTATAGAGAGGAAGGCGCCATTTAGATGGGCGCTATAGACAGGTTTAACTGTATATATTATTTTTATCATTAATTTTAAGAGTTATAGTCTATGTAAAATTAATTATTGTTTGATAAAAATGGTCAAGTGTGATAAAATAGAGCAAAATAGATAAAGTAGGTATTACCCAAGATAAATTAACCCACCTACTTATGAGACAAAAACAGTGTATCTTCAGTGAAGTTTGGCGACACAACCAAGAAACAATCATCCGTAGAAAAAAAATAATGTTTAATAGCAAATATGATCCATTGTACAAACACCAGTGGGGTGTGGTGGTGGCGGTGGACTAGAATCACCCGCCGAGCGGTCGCTGGTACAAAATAATTTAATTGGAATGTTTCACATCTTCTTCTTGCCCTTCACAATCACCGGCCTGTTCTTGATGGTTCCCTTCTTCCTGCTGGCTGACTGCACATAGCATGCACATGTTAGAGGATTGCTGGCCTGGATGATAGTTTTACCATGAAAGGACTTCTGATCCAGGGATACAGGATTAGCAGCGTTTGTACTCCATTGTTAGGAGAAGCTGCACATGGTGTCTTTTCCTCATGTCAGAGGCGACCATTTCTTTTGGAGCTAAGTCGGCCTGCCACTGAGTAGTGCTCCCAGTCTTAATGACAAAGGCAGACGCATTCTACTTCACCCAGTCATGATGGTTGTCAGACACCATCAAGGGTCACAACTTAATATCCTTATATGATTGATTGAGTGGAGATAAGAAATAAGAAGAGGACTCCTGATTCAGGGATACAAGATGAATCTCTTTACAAGTTTGATACCCTAATATAATTGAGTGGAGAAAAAGAAGAAGAGGATGAATCTGTACTAATGTTAGAAGCAGTTGCACATGGCATCTTTACCTCATGTCAGAACCGGTCATTTCATATTGGAGCTAAGTCGGTCTGAGTAGGGCTCCCAGTCTTAAGGACAAAAGCAGACACATTCTGTATGAATTTGTGTAATCTTTGTGCAAAGGAATAAGAAACAACAACAACAGACGCATTCACTTCACCCAATCATGATGATTGTCAAATCTCCTTTGACGAGCTCTACTTATTCCTAGCAGATACCATCAACAAGCTCTACAGGCTTGATACCTTAATATGATTGGGTGGAGATAAGAAAGAAGAAGACATTCACATAGCACCACATGTCAGAGGACTGCACATAGTGGTAAGTAGACCTTACCCTGAGGCAACAGTGTCCAAGTTTAGAGATGGCTTAGCATCATCCTTTATATTCACTTTCGAATTAATTTTCTTCAGCTCATGAGAAAAATAACTTTGTAGGACCATTGAAGTCTATAAAATGATATGGTAAAATTTAGATTAGAAACAAAAGTATTGAATGTGCCACATATATCATTTTGATATAATTATTTTCTCAAGAGGCATTTCTCTATCGCTATAGACTTTAGGACTATTTTAACATTAATATGAATTTGGAGATGATAAGAGAGCCACAATAAAAAAAAGTTGTAAGACCAAATCTAAGTACAGTAGAAGCTCCATGAGAGGACATTCTTCCTAGCGGAAATCTCTATACAAAGGAAAGTTTACATAGTCTAAAATTACCCTTTTTCTTAATTAGAAACTCTCTGGTAAGAGGACACTTCCCTCTAAAGGCCACTTTAGCTCTGCGACTAGGTGGATTCATTTAAAGAGAAGTTCGAATGTGATATTTTGGACAGTCTCAATGGCACCATCAATCAGACCAAAGGCAGGTAGAGCCTGGATTCTGTCTTGATACTTTGATTTCTCTCATGGTGCCATGATAAACAAAAGCTGTACCCCTACACCCTATTCAATGAGATCAGACAGATCAAGGAGCATGGAATTTGTGTAATATTTGCAAGAGGGGATAAGAAACAAAAACAACAGGTTTCTCTCTGCCCAGATAGAAATGGGTACTTACTTTCTTTGTGATGAAGACCTTGCGAGAGCGGATGGACCGGTTAGCATAGGGAATACGGGGTCTGTTTCCAGGGGACTTCACCCGGAAGATCCTCACTAGCCAGTGCTCAGTGGTGTAGGCCTCTTCCAGGTGCTCCAGCTTGATGTGCTTGTTGCCAATCTCCATGTTGCGGGTTCTGTCGAAGCCAGCCGGGACCCTGTAGTCCGTCTGGAGCTCCCCAAAGCGGTAGTAGCTCAGCTTGTACATTAGGGAGTTGAGCAAGGTGGGAGATCCCTGGTCATCCACACGGAACTCTCCACGGTCCGTGAAGTAGTCACTCTCCCGGATGTCCTTGGGGTGCTCCCCCTCAGCAATCCGCACCATCCACAGGAACTTGTTGATGTCGTCCCCAGAGTAGCCGATGACTCCTCCGAAGATGACGAGCACATAGTCTACATCCAGGGCCCTCATGATGGTGTAAGCTGCACTCTCATTGGATGCCATAGCCTTCCCCACCAGGGCGATGTGGGAATTGTTCCAAGTATTATTGTCCACGAGGGTGGTACGGTTGGCCATACCCTGGATCTGGTAGCCGTAATCCCACCAAGACATCACACGGGCATCAGGAGCGGTGTTCTGGGAGAGCCAGTAGTAGGCCTCACGGAAGTCATCCAGGATGACCCGAGAGCCATCATTGGCGTAGCTGGCCAGCACAATGCTGGGGCTGGAGTAGGCGTTGCTGGTCACCCAGGTACAGTGGACCGTGAACATCATGAGAATCATCACCAGGAGCACCATCACAATGCTGCGGATGTTGCTACCCAGGCCGGGGTCCTCGCGGTTGGTGGGGCTCACTTTGATCTTGCGCACCTTGCCCGCCTTGTCATAGAGATTCTTGTTGGAGGCCGGGGAGTCATCGCTGTCACTGTCTGTGCTGACAGCCGGCTTGGTGCCGTTCTCATCCTCCTGCAGGTAGAACTGGAAGATGTTGGAGAAGGCAATGGCACTCAGAACACACACCACGGGGGTGAGTGGCAGCATTAGCCGCACCATCACTCCCGCAAAGTACACCGCAGAGATGGCGTACAGCACAACTACACACACACAGACAATTATTACAAAGTTATACCAGGTGCAATGTCTCACACTAGTGGTCCATCAAACAGAATAGCCTGACAGTTTCCTGCAGTTATACAATGGTAGCACAACCACAGAATTCAAGGTCAACTACATTGGTATCTTAATTCTAGGAGAAAGCTTTATTATGAATAAGTCCTAAGACTGGAGTGCATCTTCAATCAAGCTCCTGAGTGATCAATCTTTAGCTGTAGTCTCCCGGCACTATATGTTGCTTTGGTCCAGTCCAGTTGGCTCATTCAGTGGAGATTTCTACGTCTTTCTATTGCCCTCCACATCCATAAACCAATGGCCTAATACAGTAGACCATACTCCATGAGAGGACACCTCTCTCTACAAAGGACAATTTTCATCACTGAATTTATGATTCACTTTGGATAATAGATTAGAAACACAACCAAATCTAAATATATAATAGTATAGTAACAGCACTGTCAACAAAACGTCACACACTATTTATTTATTTGGATTTGTTCTTATTACCTTGTGTTTATCACCATAATGACCATTTAAGCTAATTTGAAACTCTGGTAATCTGCCTAAAGAATACTCTGGCTCTGAAACTAGATGTCCTTTACAGAGAAATTCTACTGTGGTAGATTTATAAGCAGCATATTTTAAAATAAAGATAAAAAGCAAAAGATATCTTTTTTTTTTGCTTATTCCTAGTACACATGATACAGGCCATAGTGTGTAGAAGTAGGCGACTGCTTTTACTGTAAGTGCACCACATGTCTTCACATGTGAAAAGCAATTCGACTTTGCACTTACAAATGTATAAGAACCTCGTTTGGTTACAAATTCGCTGGTGGGATTGAACTTTTGCAAGAATCAGGGGCCATTGGAGCATTTTTTTTTTTTTTTTAATCAGAAAATGGCCAATGCGGGAATTGAACCTGGGTCATAGCAGTTTAGACCATCCTTCCACCGACCCCCTAAAACAAAAGATACTCCACACAAGAGACCAAAAAGGTAAAATTCCTGCATGATAACGCTACCAAATCATCACACAAATCTGTAAAGGGAACCAATTACCAAATACAATGGGCAGATATGTAATATATGCTACAAAAATATATTATTATGTATCTGTGTTTGTATTTTATTTTCTAAATTATTATTTTTTTAAAGATATAAATAATTTTGTCATTGATTTTATAATTGGCTCTAGATTTAAAGGAAACATTTGTGAGAGAGAAATTTTATGTTTGTTTATTTAATGTGGTGTTTTTGAAAAAAAAAAATATTTTGAATATTTCTAGGTTGTATATTTTAATCTTAGTTATATAAAAATTTTCATATAATGTACAATTGCCTCTTACGGCTTTACAGCAAGTAGTTTAAGCTTTGTATGGAATGGAAGAATATTCCAAGGTTAAAAATAAGAAGGATAGGATAAGAAACAATTTGGATCATAGATTACAACCACAATGTAATAAGACCTAATCCAAAAAAATAAATAGTGTGTGACATTTTGGTAACAGTGTTGTTATCATCATCAGACAAAAGTGCTGAATCTAGTCAGAGACAGATTCAGTCTTTTTTTCTGAAGATGGTAGCAATGGTGTTACCAAAATGTCACACACTATTTATTTATTCGAATTCGGTCTTACCTAAGCACAGCTAGTACAGTGGAGTGGACCCAGAAGGAGCTTTGAACCTCAGACAGCATCAAACAACACTAACAAGATTTAGAACAGGCCATCTCAAGCCATTGAAGATGGAATATAATAACAAAATCTACCCCACTTGTTCGAAATGTAGCTTGGCACCTGCAGCTCCAGAACACATTTTGGTTTGCATTATATGTACTAAACAGGACCTTTGGGAGAGGCCGCTCTTTATCATCAAACAGGTTGAGGAGCATGAACTCATGGAATTCATGTAATCTTTACACAAGGGGATAAGAAACAAAAACAAATTTGGTATTATTACATTGAAGGAGATAAGAAAAAAATAAAGAAATATATTCTTTTTTTACTTATCCCTAGTACATGTGGTACAGCCCTTGGCAGAGCTGACTGCTATAGGGCGCGTCCCCAGGTGGCGGATAGGGGAACGACCTTCAGATATGAAGGCCAGCTGCGAAACAAGCAGAATAACTCTGACGAATAAGCAGTCGCGGACCAACAGCAGCATTGTTAGAAGAGGAGTAGACCTCTTTAAAAATCCTGACTTCAACTGACCCAGTTGATAGACCTCAGCAAGGGTCCCACTCCAGGGATACGGAGGAGCTGCGTCTGTACTCATGTTAGAGTCGGCAGCAAAGGCGTCTGCTTCCATGTTAGGAACGGCCTCAAACTACAGGCAAAGTCAGACTTTCACCAAAGTGTGCCTGGATCATAATGCCATGATCAACGAAAGCTGCACCCCTATACCCCATTCCATGAGATCAGATGTTGATTTGCATGCTGCATCGCCCGTCGCGCAGAATAAACAGGGGCGCGGTCAGGACTTAGGTAGAGGGTTCTGTCCGATAAGTATAATACAGTCTCCACAAACTTCTAACTTTGCAGCTTCCAAGCAATTGAGAATTTTGCAGTGCAACATAAATGGATTGTGCTCAACAGCAACAAAAATAAAATTAGAAGAAATAATGGAAATAGCTGAAAAACAAAAGATACAAATTATAGCCTTACAGGAAACCAAATTAAATGAAAAGTACAATCTCAAATATAAAAACTATAATATCCTCAGAAAAGACAGAAATAAAGAAGGGGGTGGCCTTGCATTTTTAATCAAGAATTTGTACTATGAAGACATAGCCATTAATATTCCAAACACATCAGACCTCGAAGCCCAAGGTATCAAAGTCTACCTCAGTCAAAACAAAACCATCAACATATTCAATATGTATCACCCACCAAACAATAAACTTATTGACGATGGAACAATGGCTCAATTTCTTACAGACAAAACAATTATTGTAGGTGACCTTAATGCCAAACATCAACTATGGGGATGTTCCATGCCAAACCCAAGAGGCAAAATACTTTCAAACATATTTGACGACAATGCCTTCATGTGCTTAAATGATGGTAATCCCACCCACCATTCCTACAGCTATAATACTGCACAAGCACTTGATATAAGTTTCTCCAGTCCTGACATTTTCCACAAATGCAAATGGCAAATATTAAAAAGTATTGGAAGTGATCATTTGCCTATTTTGATAGAAATTAGCACCAAGACCAAAACCAGCTCAATTAAAGAAAAATTCTGGAACTTCAAAAAGGCTAATTGGAATCTTTACCAGAAAAACACCAATGAAGACTTTAGAAAAGCACCCACTAGAATAAAAGATCTGGAACAAAATTGGATATCTTTCAAAAACACCATTATTAAAGCAGCCAAAGTTTCAATACCAAGAGGTAATATTAAGAAATGGATTCCAAATTATACACACCAGGCAAAAGATATTCAAACACTTATAATTAAAAGAAATGAACTACAAAAAAAGTGCACCCAAAACCAAACAAATTATAGAACTGAACTGAACATTGTGAATGCAAAAATAAAAAGGTTATACGTAAATATGAAAAGGGAAAAATGGAAACAAACTTGTGAAAACCTGAACCCAAGAAACCCGAATACAAAACTTTGGCATTTGGCAAAACAAATTGACAGAGCCCAGCCACAAACTGAAAACACAAATATGATTAAGAATACGGATGGTACCCCAGCAACTAATGACAAAAATGCTGCTAATCTTTTAGGTAATTCATATCAAATAAGTAGTAAAATCAAATTCGAAATAAAAGATAAGAAAGTTGAAAAAAAGGCCCGAAAGATTATTCATGACTGTAAAAATTTCACCAGCACTCATAATATTTTCCATGAAAAAATCAATATGAAAGAGCTAGATTATGCATTAGAAAACACTGACCTAAACAAGACTCCTGGGCCAGATGGAATCCATGGCCAAATGATATCAAACTTGGGCAAAAATGGCAAAGAAATACTTCTTGATATTTTCAATAACTCCTGGAAAACTGGAAAATTGCCTCAAGACTGGAAAACTGCAACAATAATTCCTATTAAAAAACTTGACAAATCTGCTGATGACCCAAAAAACTACCGACCTATCTCCCTCACAAGTATTTGCTGCAAATTAATGGAAAAAATTATACTCAGACGACTTACCTACCACCTTGACACAAGAAATCTCTTACCAGAAGAACAATATGGATTTAGGAAAGGACATGGGACAATAGACCAACTCTTATTTTTCACACAAAAGGTAAAAGATGCACAAAACAGAAAACCAACTAGCCACACCATAGCTGCTTTTTTAGACCTTACACAAGCTTTTGATAAAGTATGGAAAAACAAGTTGATTACAAAATTATACAAGCATTTCAAAATTGATGGAAAAGCTATCACTTGGATAAATGATTTCCTTAAAAATAGATACATCAGGGTCAAATATAATGGAACTCTATCTAAAACCTTCAAATTGTACCAAGGATTACCACAAGGATCAGTCCTTAGCCCAACTCTCTTCACCCTATTTATTGCAGGTATAGAAGAAAAAATTTCACATAAAACCAATATTGGACTTTTTGCTGATGACATTATTCTATGGAGCAGTAACACTAACTGGAAAAAAGCTGAAAGGGATTTGAACAAGACTCTTCTCCACCTAGAAAAATTTGCTAATAAACATAAATTAGAATTTAACCCCCAAAAATCTGAAACCTGTCTTTTTACTACCGATAAGAAACTATACAAAATAAGGCCAAAAATTATTCTGAAAGAACAACAATTACAATATAATAAACATCCTAAATATCTTGGCTACACCCTGGATCCAGAAATTAACTCCAGTAAACATATTGAAGAAGTTATTAGAAAAGGAAGAGACCAACTAAAAATCCTGAAATATATTTCAGGAAGAGAGTGGGGAGCCGATGCAACCACACTAAAATTAACTTACACATCTCTAATTAGACCTATCCTGGAATATGGATATCAAATCTATGGTACAGCATCTGAAACAAATCTAAAATCACTGGAAAGGATACAACTAAGTGCAGCTAGAATTATTACAGGTCTTCGAAATACCTGCCCTAACGATATTGTACTCTACGAGGCAGACATTATGCCCTTAAAGGATAGAAGAAGCTACAATCTGCCAAAATATATAAACAAAATCAAGAGTTATGGAAACAAACACAGAACTTCCAATTACATACTTAATTGGGAATCCAATCTAAGACTCAAAAAAGAAGGTCCTCTCCACCTGGCCAAAAGAAATGGATTTTTAAAATATAAAGTAGAAAAAAATTATTTAGCAGAAAAAATTTCTCCATGCGAACCAATACAAAATGTTATTTTTAATGACACTTTAAATGAACCCACCAACAAACAATACCAAAATCCAGAATACTTAAAACAATTATCATTAGAAATAATTAATAACATTCCTAAAAATGCAATAACTATTTATACCGATGGTAGCAGAGATGAGTTGGGACACACTGGCAGTGGCTGTCTCATCAAAACTACAAATGGCATTGAGAAAATGAACAGAAGAAACCCAGATTTTTGCTCAGTCTTCAGATCAGAACTTATAGCCATCTATGAAGCCTTAAAATCCATCAGAAATACTAATTATCAAGATATCTGGATTCTTACTGATAGTAGAAGTGCCATACAACACTTGAGTCACACAGGGGAACTCAGAGATAAAGTAAGCAGGAACATAATTGGTTATCTCCAAAAACTCTCAAAAACCTCAAAAATTCACCTTCAATGGATACCCTCACATGTTGGAATTGAAGGCAATGAAGCTGCTGATGTTCTAGCGAAAAAAGGCACAAAAGAACCCTTGCCACAGAAAAATAAACTTACTTTTAAAGAAATAGAAACAGTAGCCAAAACAAAAATAAACAAGAACTGGAGGATCCCACCTAAGCACAGTTGGTACAGTGGAGTGAACCCAGGAGGAGCTCTAAACATCAGAAATAGACAGCATCAAACAACACTAACAAGATTTAGAACAGGCCATCTCAAGCCATTGAAGATGGAAAATAATAACAAAATCTACCCCACTTGCCCAAAATGTAGCTTGTCACCTGCAGCTCCAGAACACATTTTGGCTTGCATTAGATGCACTAAACAGGACCTTTGGGAGAGGCCGCTGCTCATCATAAAACAGCTCGAGGAGCATGAACTCATGGAATTCGTGTAATCTTTACACAAGGGGATAAGAAACAACAACAACATGTGGTACAGGCCATGATAATCATGGTGGGTAGAAGTTTGCGACTGTTTTTACTGTAAGTGCTCCAAATGTCTAAACATGTGAAAAGCAGTTTGACTTTGCACTTACAAATGTGCCAGAGCTCCATTTGGTTACTTTGCAATCGCTGGTGGGGTTGGACTTTTGCGAGAATTGGGGGCCCATTGGAGCATTTTTCATTTTATTAGAAAAAAAAGTGCTCAATGTGGGATTTGATCCCGGGTTGTAGCGGTCAAAAACCAATGGTTTAGACTACCCTTCTACCGACCCCCTTAAGAGATATATGTAATATAGTAGAGTGGAGTTACTCACTGAAGACCCTCTCATCATTGATGTTCTTGATGCAGTACCAGAGACCAACAGGGAAGGTGATCACCAGGGCGTGGAGATCAAAGAAGAAAGAGAACCAGGTGGTGGGCTGGTGTTCCGACACCGAGGCTATAATGGGCAGGTGGATCTTGGCGTAGCCCGTGTCCCAGAGGGAGTAGAAGCGGCCGCTCCAGGGGGCGATATAGCCCAGGTAGGTGAGCACCACCACCCCCACAAACACTGCCCCTCCCACCACCACCAGTCCCAGGAAGAACACCAGCTTCATCTCTGACTTGCTCAGGTAGCCCTGGATGTACTTGAGGAAGGCACAGGCTTGGAGGAGCAGAAACACTCCTGGACACCACACACACAATTGATAACAAGGTTTCTAATGACTTTCCAGAATGGTTGCAAGGTTTTCCCACAATGTACTAAGAGCAATACTCAACTTGCAACCCCAAAACACATTATTGACTGTATTGACTCATCCATTGATGAACTCTACTCATCCCCAGCAGACATCATCAAAAGTCTCAAGCTCTACAAGCTTTTTTTTTTTTTGCTTATCCCTAGTACACGTGGTACAAGCCATGATAATCATGGTGGGTAGAAGTAGGCGACTGCTTTTACTGTAAGTGCACCACATGTCTACACATGTGAAAAGCAGTTTACAAGCTTGATACCTAATATGATTGAGTGGAGAGATAAGAAAGAAGACAAGATTTCCACTGTATAGAGAAGAAAAAATATTTTTTTCGTAGTGTTTATTCCTTGCTCATTTCTACAAGATTTGACCTAGTTGGATGAAACTTTGTTGCAATAAAATTAGGTAAGGAAGAATCACTGTCATAGTTTCAAGCTTAAAAGATATGTAAATCCTTCGGATACCTGGCTAATTGTCATATTCTGTTGGTTCTGTTTATCCCAAGTGAAGCAGAGTAATCAGTCTGTTGTTGTTGTTAGCATCCATCAAGTTCAACTTTTGGTAACTATATGGACAAATATTCTTCAATTTGATCTGTTATTGACCATCACTTTCAGCTTATCTAATGACTTTCCAGTAACTTTCTTGACCCCTTCGAACCAGTTCACTACAGGTCTTCCACTCTTCCTTCAATTTTTCCCAACATCAACTTCTCATCTAAATCATTGGTCTAGTTGGTACTAAAACATTGTTACAGCCTTCTTTCCACAATTCTTGTCGATTTGAATATTGTCATTTCTAAAGGCCAGATCTTTGAGATGTATCTAGAGCAGTGATTCTCAACCAATGTGCCGCGGTAATTTTGTGTGCCGCGAAATTCTAAAAATGTGCCGCCGAATTTTAGTCATATGATTATGTTCACGTTTGTATTGGTTTTTCTTTTTTTCTTTTTCATTTTTTTACTTTTTAAAATAACGAAATTAGCAAATTGAATGTTAGAGATGTATATTACTTATATTTTGCATAGAAATATTGATACATAATTTGAATTTTCTTGCATTCAAGTTAGCAAAAGTGTGCCGCGAAATTCTAAAATTGTGCCGCCAAATTTTCAAATCTTTAAAATAATGCCGCAACAAAAAAAAGGTTGAGAATCACTGATCTAGAGGATGGACAGTTATTACTTGAATCTAACACTTGATGGAGACATTCCCTGAGTGAGATCCTTTGTAAACCTAAGATCATTGTAGAAAATAAAAAATACATTTAACTGACACAACCCTGTCAAGCATTCAGTGAGAGAAAAAGTAAATAAATAAGATTATTTTCACCATTGACCAACTCAGTGATTTGTGTGTCATGCCAGCTTGTTCGTTTCAGAAGAAGGCCAAGATTTTGTACAGTTTGGAGAGAGCCCTTTCTAATGAAAAGCAATACAAGACAGGAGATTATATGCAAATATTCACAAGTACAATAAAGAGGTTTAACATAGAATAAATAAATGACTTCTTTCTTTGGGGACTCATGTGATTTGGGAAAGTTTTCCCGGATCATTATATTCACCAATAGTCACAATGCTTGAGCAATTTAGGCCTTAACCTTCAATAATAGACCAGCCCCAAGATAGAGACAACCAGGTGCATCCAGACTCTCTACATAGCAGATTAAAAATTAAGCCAAAAAACCCAAAAGTTTGCATTCTTAATAGGTGAGTTGGGAAGCAATACTAACAACAGAAAATCAACAGATGCTATTTTCCAATAATTTACTTTATTTTAAAATATGTAAGCTTTCAGGGAAGAACCTCTTTCTTCAGGCCGAAAGAATAAGCGAAAAGCAAAACAAAATAAAACAAAATCTAGATTCAAACTTATAATAAAACAAGTGAATAAAAATGAAATTCCAATTATAGAAGAGCAAAAATCAAAATGGTTGTCAGACTCACCGGCAGAGGCCATGTGCTCACTGGTGCGAAGGGGCTGGAATCCCACGAAGGGGATCTGCATGGAGAGGAGTGTTCCCAGCACATAGAATGTGGAATAGGCTGCACACACATGCTGCTAGAGCTCATACCCAGGGAGAGAGGCACATACAGCCTGCAGAGTGAAAGGAAGTAAAGCAAAGATAAGGGAGGGGGGGTGTTCCCATCAACTGACCAATGTAGATGCGATGAGAGAATCTGCCCATGAGGAGGAGGACAAAGACATGGAGGGGGATCAGGTTGATGATGAAGACATAGCCGCCCCAAGCAGACACCTGTAGCAGCAGCAGGAAGAGTGAGTGGTCAGGACCCCATAGAGCAGACAGCACTCACCATGTAGAAGTAGGCCAGAGCTGTTAGCGTAGCCCACAGGATGGTTCCAGTCTTGACTGCCTTCACCTAACAACACCAACCATGGATTAATCTCACACTTACTTCCTGCAGATCTAGAGATGGAACAATGGAGATGGAGGTCAGAAAATAGAACCTAATCTGACTAGAATTACATTAGCAGCATTGATAGCCTTTTACTAGTAATATTGGTAGCATTTTTATTTGCAGCATTGATGGCATTTTCATTAACAGCATTAAAATTTACAAGAAAATAGGACCTAATCCAAATAATTTAATAGTGTGTGCCATTTCGGTAACAACGCTGTTACTGAAACGTCACATACTATTAAATTATTTGGATTAGGCCTTATTTTCTTGTATCTATAATCCAAATTGTGCTTTATCAGCATTAAAATTTGTAATAATTTTTTGGTGATGTTTCTTGCCTTACAAATTTGGACGATAGATGGCAATAGAAATTATAATTTATAATATTATCTTACCAACATTGATGGGATTTTCATTATCAACATTGATGGAATTTTTATTAGCGCAATAATAGTGTTTCATCAGGAGCTTTGGTAATAGCAGCAATAGGGTTGATAACAAGTCCCACACCAAAGTTAATTTATTCACAGATGTCACTTTCGGGACACTTGTTTTATTGAATGGACCAAGTGAGGTATTAAAACTAACTACTGCCATAGTCTGACCATGGCCAAAACTGCCACTGTTCTCTCATATTGGATGGGGGTTGAAGGCAACCTTCATTACAGGTAATGTACTCAATTTGTAAATAAATACATTCTTTCCCCAACAAGAGAGATTGAATGGAATAATGATGAGCTGCAGGTGGTGTAGGTACAGCTGGCACACAACTTGGGCTACCACCTAGTTAGATCTTCACTGGAGGGGACTACAGGACACTGAACCAGAATAACACACAGAGGCCTAATGGAATGAACCAGAAGAACAATGACTTAATAGACTGGTTTGAACCAACAATGACTAATGGACTAAACTAGACCAACAATGGCCTACTAACAGACTAACCCAGACAAACAATGACCAAATGGATTAAACCAGACCAACAATGATCTTACAGACCAAACCTGACCAAAAATGACCAAATGGATTAAACCAGACTAACAATGACCTACTAACAGACCAAACCCGACCAAAAAGATTAAACCAGACTAACAATGACCTACTAACAGACCAAACCCGACCAAATGGATTAAACCGACCAACAATGACCTAATGGACTAAACGAGACCAACAATGATCAAATGGACTGAAAAGGCCCAACAATGATATAACATCCATAGAAGCATAGGGCGCCTCTCCAGTCAAAATAAACGTCAAAAACTGACGCCATCTATTGACCGTCGCCGCAAACTAGTGGCCTCGGGTCGATGACAAAACCACAACACCAGCTTTGGCAAACTGAGAAGCGTCCACCTAGAGACCATGGTTTCGGGCTAATGGCCCTTGTCAGGCTAGGGTGGACTTTATTCCATGATATCCACACGGAATCTAATGGAATCTTCACATTCTACAAAAGTGGTGTTTTGCTGGCAAGGTGGCTGGGCCAAATCTATGGCTAGAATATAGATGGAAAATTTTCCGGGAGGAAATTGATCCATAGAAGCGTAGGGGGCCTCTCCCATCAAAATAAATGTCAAAACCTGACGCCGTTTGCGGTGACAGTCAATAGATGGTGTCAGGTTTTGACGTTTATTTAGATGGGAGAGACACCCATTGCTTCTATGGATCAATTTTCACCCGGCAAATTTTCCATCTATAATGATATAACAGATAAATCAGACCAACAATGACCTAATGGACTAAACCAGACCAACAATGACCAAATGGACTGAAAAGGCCCAACAATGATATAACAGATAAACCAGACCAACAATGACCTAATGGCCTAAACCAGACCAACAATGACCTAATGGACTGAAAAGGCCCAACAATGACCAAATGGACTAAAAAGGCCCAACAATGATATAACAGATAAACCAGACCAACAATGACCAAATAGACTGAAAAGGCCTAACAATGATATAACATATAAACCAGACCAACAATGACCTAATGGCCTAAACCAGACCAACAATGACCAAATGGACTGAAAAGGCCCAACAATGATATAACAGATTAAACCAGCCCAACAATGACAAAATGGACTGAATAAGCCCAACAATGAGCAAATAAATTAAACCAGCCGAACAATGACAAAATGGACTGAATAAGCCCAAAAATGATCAAATAGACTGAATAAGCCCAACAATGACCCAATGGACTAAACCAGCCCAAAAAAGTAACTAAGAACTTATAGTATGCCAACAGATCACTATTTGAGTATAAAACAACCTAATGAGGGGGAAAAGATAAAAATTAATTTTAGATGAGAAAAAAAAAAAGTACAATAGTGAAATTGTACTGAGATCAGGTGGATAAATTAAGGTATCTCTTGGTAGTGCAACTAAATGAAAACTAAACAAGCTAAACTTTTATTTGCACGATCAGGAGATGCCTTTCTCTAATTTTCTTTTAAATGTTTCTCTGAAAGCTAGAAGTTTACATTCACAAATGCAAAGATGTAATGCAATCAATATCAAATTGCATCACATATTTCATTCAGAATCCTAAGGAAGATTGCCACAATGTCTAGATGTAAGCATGGGGAACCTACCCATAGGAAGTAGGTGAACATAAGGGCAAAGATGGCAATGCCCTCGTTGTCATAGCTGCCGGCCACAGAACGGCTGGTGTAGCCGGGCACTGCACACATAGCCACCATCTAGAAGTGCTACCATAGCATAAACAATAGAACCTCTCATGAGATAACCACCACCTTATGATACTGGGAGTATCCTTATTTTAAATTACTTTTAATCACTATATATATATATATATGAAAAAATAATTGAAAAAAATAAAGAGGTCAGGTGTTGATATTAAAAATAATAAAGGCATATCCTGACCAGGAGCACATGTGCTTTTTAAATGGCAGAGCGCCATCTAGTGGAACAGAAATCAACTAAACATTGATTTAGCCTGTTCCCCGATATTTGGCCAGCCCAATTTCCTGATAAATCAAGAAAAGCTATCCACGAATGTGTTTTGCGCTGTTGGCGCTCGTCAGCATGGAGCCGGCTGTACCACTGAGACCAAAAATATTTTTGGTCCCAGAGGCTTTTTGAGAAACCAAGAAATAGGTATTTAAGGCCAAACTTGCGTAAATAAGCTTAACGCATGAAAAAATAATAGAAGAAAAAAAATAATAAATAAAAAGGTCAGGTGTTGATATTAAAAATAATGAAGGCATATCTTGACCATTTTTGTCGCAGTGGTAAAGCCTGCTCCATGCTGACGAGCGCCAACAGCGCGAAATGCGTTCGTGTATGGCTTTTCTTAATTTATCAAGAAAATGGGTTGGCCAAATATCAGGGAACAAGTTAAATCAATGTTTAGTTTATTTCTGTTCCACTAGATGGTGCTCTGCCATCTAAAAAGCACATGTGCTTTTGGTCAGGATATGCCTTCATTATTTTTAATATATATATATGTCATAAAATAAAAACGTATTCTAGTTACATTACCAATTCATGCAGTCGTGGATGGTAAAAATGAATGATAACTTTTGTCCCAAAAAATATTTAATATTTTGATTATTTTTTAAAGCAAACAGTTTTTGCATACATACAACTAACAATGTTATTATCTATTTTTTACAATAAAAGTAAAATTAGGTTGTATTCCTTTTGTTAAGGATTCCTTTTCATTTTAAAATTTAACTCGGTGATTATAGAATTTTAATTATTTTATGAATAATAAAAATCATATTTTTATTATGTCATATATGTTTGAAAATAGAGCAATCCATAAATCACAATATTTAAAAATATCTATTTTGGATCATAAAGTTTTTATTTCCGATATTTCGTGTGGCAACTCGCCAAACTTCCTCAGGGAACAAGATCGCTTTGAGAACTTCTCAAAGCGATCTTGTTCCCTGAGGAAGTTTGGCGAGTTGCCACACGAAATATCGGAAATAAAAACTTTATGATCCAAAATAGACATTTTTAAATATATATATGTTATATAATTTTTAAAAATTAATAGAAATATAATAGAGATAAATGCATGTAAATATTATTTTATTTTATTAATCTGTTTAAAATAACTCTGTTGTTCTTGGCCACTAGATGGCGCCACCTTAAATATAAATAGATTGTTTTGTTTTTTTTTGTGTTGGTTAGGTAAGTTAAATTTTATTTTATATAGGTATGTAAATAGTGATATAGAATTAATTGTTAAAATTCTATATTTACTTAATTTAAAATATATACTTTTGCTCAAAGAGTTCAAAATAAACTACTTGAGACTGATTTTCTCTTTTTTAATTAAATTCAAGACGACTGCACCTTCAATTTTAACAAATCATTTTTTGGATTTACATAATTATAGAACATATATATATATATATTTATTTTTTTTTTTTTTTAAGACAAAATCGATTTTTATTAAGTCATAAAGAACGACGTTACAATTTTAAGAGTTAGTGGGGGAGGGGGTACAATTAAAATCTACATTGATGAAAAATTTATAAATATCGTATTTTGTTCTGTTTAAAATGCGACGTAATTCGATCTTTTCCCCTTCGAGGATAAATTTAGAAGGATTGAACCTGTATAGAGGGTCGATGTTTCGGCATTCTTTAATAGCGTTGTCGATAAATGGTTTCGTCAAAGCGCATTCTGTATAGCGATGCTGGATATCTGGGGGTCCGCCGCAGGCGGTGCAGGAAGCTTTTCCATTTCTTGTAGGGTAAGGGTATTTATTTTAAAATGAAACCACTTCCTACACTGTCCTTGCAATGGTAAAATATTGGGAGGGCCATGGGTGGTGAACCCACCCAGTTTACCACACTGCTCTATTTTATTTAGTACTGAAAGCACTAAACATGAGAGAATGTTTCTTTTACAGACAAAACAAACTTCTACTGTTCTTACAGCAATGAAAAAATATATTGGGAGGCTTGGCTCATCAGCAGTTTTGCCAATTTAATCTATCAAACCTCTCCTCTTAGAGCTTCAATGTTGTATTGGACGATTCTACTTATATACGCTGCACTGAAGGGTGGAATCTCAGAAATGGTATTCAAGCAAACTTTGGACATAAGCTTTTAGGACAGTAGAATTACAAATAAATATTTGCATTGAGCAATGCTCTTATGCAAACAATAAGGACAAGGCAAGTTAGGCATGTTTGCGGAAGAGCATTGCTCAATGCAAATATTTATATATAATTCTACTGTCCTAAAAGCTTATGTTAATAGTTTGCTTGAAAACCATTTCTAAGATTCCCACCCTTCATTATAGCATATATAATCAGAATGATCCAATACAGTATTAGAGCTCTAAGAAGCGGTCTGGTAGATTAAATTGGCAAAACCACTGATGAGCCAAGTCCTCACAATATATTTTTTCATCCCAGTAAGAACAGTAGTTTATTTTGTGTGTAAAAGAAACATCTGTGGTTTAATGTTTTCATTTCCTATAAATAGATGGTGCATTATTGCTTTATATTGAATAGTACAGCAGAACCTCTCTGTACAGGACACCTAATTGCAGAGCTAGTGTCTTTTAGGAAGAGGTGTCCTCTTACCAGTGAATTGCTTAATAGTAAAAAATGGTAATTTTGCAAATGAAAACTGTCTTTTGTAGAGAGGTGTCCTCTAGCGCAAGTGTCCTCTCATGGAGGTTCTACTGTACAATTTAATTAGTAAAAATGGTAATTTTGCAAATGAAAACTGTCTTTTGTAGAGAGGTGTTCTCTAGCAAGAGTGTCCTCTTATGGAGGTTCTACTGTACTATTTAATTAGTAAAAATGGTAATTTTGCAAATGAAAACTGTCTTTTGTAGAGAGGTGTCCTCTAGCATGAGTGTCCTCTCATGGAGGTTCTACTGTACTATTTAATTAGTAAAAAATGGTAATTTTGCAAATGAAAACTGTCTTTTGTAGAGGTGTCCACTAGCAATGGGGGCTTATGGAGGTTCTACTGTACTATTTAATTAGTAAAAAATGATAATTTTGCAAATGAAAACTGTCTTTTGTAGAGGTGTCCTCTAGCAATGGGGCTTATGGAGGTTCTACTGTACTATTTAATTAGTAAAAAATGGTAATTTTGCAAATGAAAACTGTCTTTTGTAGAGGTGTCCTCTAGCAATGGGGGCTTATGGAGGTTCTACTGTACTATTTAATTAGTAAAAATGGTAATTTTGTAAATGAAAACTGTCTTTTGTAGAGGTGTCCCTAGCAATGGGGGCTTATGGAGGTTCTCTACTGTACTATTTAATTAGTAAAAATGGTAATTTTGCAAATGAAAACTGTCTTTTGTAGAGGTGTCCTCTAGCAATGGGGGCTTATGGAGGTTCTACTGTACTATTTAATTAGTAAAAATGGTAATTTTGCAAATGAAAACTGTCTTTTGTAGAGGTGTCCTCTAGCAATGGGGGCTTATGGAGGTTCTACTGTACTATTTAATTAGTAAAAATGGTAATTTTGTAAATGAAAACTGTCCTTTGTTGAGAGGTGTCCTCTAGCGCAAGTGTCCTCTCATGAAGGTTCTACTGTACTATTTAATTAGTAAAAATGGTAATTTTGTAAATGAAAACTGTCTTTTGTAGAGAGGTGTCCTCTAGCATGAGTGTCGTCTCATGGAGGTTCTACTGTACTATTTAATTAGTAAAAATGGTAATTTTGTAAATGAAAACTGTCTTTTGTAGAGGTGTCCTCTAGCAAGAGTGTCCTCTCATGGAGGTTCTACTGTACTATTTAATTAGTAAAAATGGTAATTTTAATGATGGACTATTCTTTGTAGAGAGGTGTCCTCTAGCAAGAGTGTCCTCTAATGGAGGTTCTACTGTACTATTTAATTAGTAAAAATGGTAATTTTAATGATGGACTATTCTTTGTAGAGAGGTGTCCTCTAGCAAGAGTGTCCTCTAATGGAGGTTCTACTGTACTATTTAATTAGTAAAAATGGTAATTTTAATGATGGACTCTTCTTTGTAGAGAGGTGTCCTCTAGCAAGAGTGTCCTCTAATGGAGGTTCTACTGTACTATTTAATTAGTAAAAATGGTAATTTTAATGATGGACTCTTCTTTGTAGAGAGGTGTCCTCTTGTCAAGGTCCTACTATAGCATGGAGTTCAATAGCCCATTAATATAGAGAGAAAGAAAGGGAAGGAGTCACTACATACCCAGGGCCATGAAGCAGGCAGCAAAGAGTCCGGCAGCATCACTGGAGAGCTCTTTGGTGAGGAAATAGGTAGCGAGGGCGGTGAGGCCACTAGGATACCACCACAAGTCAAGATACTGTAAGTGATGCCAACAGGGGAAGCGCTCCTACCTGAAGAAAGGAGCCAGAAAGACACAGATGTCCCTGATGTGGATGGGGATGTTGAGCAGGGTCAGGAGATAGTGGATGGTGCCGGAGGTGACCATCAACCCCGGGTACACCTGGTGGACCACACTCTCCAGTGTCACAAGTCTGCTGTAAGATCTCACAGGATGAAGTTCAACAAACAGAAAATACACTTGACTCTCAATTCAACACTTGCAGTACAACCTCCCTGTAAAGGATACCTTGTTGCAGAGTCAAAATGTCTTTACAGGGAGGGGTATCCTCTTATCAGAGGGTTGCTATTTAGTAAGAAATATTAATTTTGGCGATGAAAACTGCCTTTTGTAGAGAGGTGTCCTCTAGCATGAGTGTCCTCTCATGGAGGTTCTAAAGTAATGTTATAGAATTTTAATGTTCGATATACACAGAAGAATTTCTATCTGAAGGACAACATCTAGTTACAGAGCCAACATGTCCTTTACACAATTGACATAAATTTATTGACATCTTGTCAATATATGCAAAAGTGCACAGTCTGCACATGTCTTTTAATTTTTGTTAATTAACAAATATTGCAATTTTGGCAATAAAAACTCTTTTGTATGGAGGTGTCTTCTAGCAGGAGTGTCTTCTCATGGAGGTTCTACAATATGGCACAGAATTGAAGCTCTACATCTTTTATTTTGATAGTGAGGACATCTCAACTGTGTCAGAGTTCTTTAGCCTAGAAGTTGGTTTGTCTTGAAGATATGCTTTCTTTTAACTTAGAGGATGAATTCTTGAGGGGGTCAAGTTATATTAAAAGTATACTAACAGATATTTATAAATGAAAACACCAAAACGTGAATGTTTCTTTTCATAAATTTGATTTATTTGTGAAAAGAAATATTGTTGTTTTGGTGTTTTCATTCGTATTATATAGATGGCGCGTTATTGCTATGTATTAACAAATAATACAGTTACGAGCGTCATTCTTCATCAGTCATCTCTGTCACAGTTTGCTTTTTTTTTTGAATGGCGCCCTCCTATTGGTCGGCTACGATCACGCCACCTTTGCCCCCCCACTCGCTTTGTTGTTTTTGTAACTATTGTTTTGGAGCGGGTCGCTCCTTAAATAAATGCATATATTAGTTAATAACTAAATGGAATCCTCTCTTTCTTTTTTCCCAGTAAGAGACGCCTACGGAAGCCAACAGTACATAGACAGATAAAGCACATAGGCTATAGTTATTAACTAATATATGCATTTATTTAAGGCGCCAATTTATAATTGTAACAAATAGTATTTGAATAAAAACATTCAATCGGGTAAAACACGGGCGTTGCCCGGGTCATTCGGCTAGTTAACAAATATTTGCACAGTACTGTGAGGTAGCCCACTATCCATCAGTGTACTTTGAGGTCTAAGATTATTGAAGTTGAAAACCTATTGATTTTTGAGGCCAAAATGTTCCAGTCCCTCACCAAAAAAAAAAAAAAAAAATTCTAGAAAAATACATTATTCTAGAAAATAATATATAAATATAAAAAGAGAGCCCCTACATTGATTTAAGACTGGAAAAATTACTGGTCCTCTATGATGTATATAGTTGTTTAATTGTTTTGCATAATATTTCATTTATAAATTAATCTCATAATTTAAGTCTGTGAAAATAAAAATATTGGACCGGTGACCAAACAAACTGTAAATAGATGGCTTAATGTTATATAGTTAAAGATATATAATTAATTGTGTGATGGTTATGTAATTTTGATCTTCATTGAATAAAATATATGTATAAAGTTTAAATGTGTTTTAAACTTTAATAACAAGTACAAAACACTCTAATTTGAGGATCTAATTGAGAATTGTTTATGGGCCTTAACATCAGATGGAAATCATGGTAATGAATAAAAAATCTTGGAGGAACAAGATTGAGGGGGGAAACACCAGCCATAAGATGGATTCATCTAAAATAAATATAATGGGTCGATATCTATTGATCTTCTTGGGTGGAATGGAGAGACATACTCTAAGACTTCTATTTCTAATCAACTTGTATATATACAAGTTACAAAACATCTCTGCTTTTATCAGATATGTGTCGTCAACTGCTCGCTCTCTCTTTGCCTGAGGCCAAAGTTTTTCACAAGAATGACAAGGTACACAATTTGGATTATAGATTAGATACACAAGGTAATAAGACCAAATACTAATAAATTAATAGCATGTGACATTTCAAGAACAGTATTGCTACCATCATCAGGCAAAAGAATACTTCATGAAACATGTTGCACACTATTTATTTAGATTTGGTATTACATTACCCTATGTTTTCACAAGAAGAATAATTAATAGTTAAAAATACATTTTGAAAAAAAGCTTTTATTTAAATTCACTGAAATGGAAAAAATAAAATAGTTTATCTTCTGTCATTGAACAATTAGATGTATCTGAGTGAAAAAAGCGGCGGGGGACGATCATCATGAATTTCGAACCTAATGTTATTTAATATGTAGCAACTGATTAGCGGTTTTTATAAGTGTTTGCTATATTTTTACCTCTTCTCTAAATGTTATCGTCCCCTGCTGCTTTTATTTTCACTCAGATTGTCTAATTGTTCAATGACAGAAGATACAATATTTTATTTTTTCCTTTTTAGTGCATTTAAATAAAAGCTTTTTTTAAATGTATTCTTATCTATTAATTATTTAGTTATTTTTCAGTCATGAATTTACAAAACTTGATATCAAAAGTTCACTGGGGATTGTCTTAAATAGACGAAAGCCCACTTGCGGTAGATTGGTCAATTCCTTGTAAGGGGCGTAACATAAGACTTGAAAAGAAATATAGAGATTTGTTCATTCCTGGCCACTCCAACCACCCAGAAGTCTGAAAATCTGTACACTTACATTGTTCATTGGACTGAGAGACTGTTAAAAGTTTCATACTTCTATGTGATCTGGAAGTATATATCAAAATTAATTTACAAAATTTGAAAGGCAATTTGGAAATTTGTCCATTTCCCGCCATCCTGACAACCCAGAAGTCTGAAAATTAGTCAACTTGCATTGTCATCGGGTTCTGAAAAGTGTACCAAATATCAGATTCCTACATGCTCTAAAAGTATATTAAAAATTGATTATAAGATTTGTGGACAGCCAGACAGACAGACGGACAGACAGGGAAGCAAGTTAAATAAAGGTTTTTAAAAAGACAGTAGGTTTCTCAACTAGGGTGAACATCTGCTGTATTGAACTCCTTTACCAAAGAGGCTGTTGTTTCCTCATTTCAATGGAGCATTGACATAAAAAAAAAACTTCAATAGGCAAAGGAATAAATGTACAAATGTGTGTGCAATGGCCGTAGTTGAGCTTTGTAAGAAGCCAGAGAGAGTAATACAACTCACTCTCTAATTACAATTTGCTGGGAGAACCACAAGTACACCTATCCCCCCATTTACACGGTAGATACGTTCCTGAGAAAAAAACGTGTAAATTGAGGGATAGGTGTATATTAAACTGTCAAATCTGAATAGGTGTTCGCCCCCTCATGAATCAGAAGCCTCCCAATATTCTTTTCAACATAGATAGTATAGAATAGAATATCGCATTTTAGTATAGTGCGATAAAAAAATAAAAAAAACTTATTTGGAAAAACGTGTAAAACAAGTACCGTGTAAATCGGGGGATAGGTGTATTGCCATTTATCAGTTCCCCTTTGACAGGACCTATATTCCAACCTTACCAAGTTTGTAAATTTAATCTACGAATTGAGTCTCCATGACCTTTTATAATTATACAATGAGATAATTAAAAAAATAAAAAAGTAGTATTCATAAACAATAAATATGTTCAGCCCTATTTTATAAGGTACTATTTGGATTAGGGATTAGAAACAAAGTAACAAGACCAAATTTTTTTTTTCGCTTGTCCCAGGTCTGGACTTGAAGTCTAGACCAGATCCTGAGGGCCATGCCTCTTTATTGCCTCGATGACCACAGCTGGGTCGGTGTAGATGTCTGTTCGGCAATACCCGATGCATTACATGATGTGTTCTGGGCTCGCTAGAAACTCCTGACATTTGGTGCAATTCGGAAAGGTTTTAGATCCACTTGTGAAAATCACCAAATCTAAATTATTGAAATGTTTGTGACATTTTGGTGGTACTTTTATCTGATAATGGTAACAACGCATTTCATTAATTTGGATTTAGTCTTATTTCATGCTTACATTCCAATTTGTTTAATTCAACACCCCAAGGGGGATCAGAATTTTCGATTGAATCATAACCAATTTAAAATAGGATCATATTGTAACATAGTATTTATTAATTTTATTTATGTAACATAGTATTTCTTAATTTTATTATTTTTATTTAACAGAGTGGTCATTTTTATGTTTTATATCTTGCGACTCTGTAAATTTCCCTCGTGGCTTATCTTTTGTTTACCGTTCTTAGTTTGTCCTTCCCTGAAATAAATTTTGTTTCCTCCTGAAGTTTTTGTCTTCCCTAATTTTCCACGTGGCATTTTGGTGGAGATGCTGGGTAAGTTAGAGAAGACAAACTGAAGATCGCCGAGAAGAATTTGAAGCCATGGGTGCTGTAATCCACATTTTTAGAGACTGACATCAGGATTCCACCGCCGTGCTAAAGCCAAGACTTCCCTCGAAGATGACGATGTCCCTATAGACGATACGACGACAAAGCCGCTCTTCACGCCGCAAGAAAATGGACGCAAAGGTACTAGGGACAAAGTTCCAAGACTTCGATGGAATCCTTGGCAGAAGCACGTCAAATCCACGTCAGTATCTACAATAATTGCTAGCTGTGGGTCACAGCTCCCATAGGGAAGAAGCTATGTAACATAGTATTTATTAATTTTATTTATGTAACATAGTATTTCTTAATTTTATTATTTTTATTTAACAGAGTGGTCATTTTTATGTTTTATATCTTGCGACTCTGTAAATTTCCCTCGTGGCTTATCTTTTGTTTACCGTTCTTAGTTTGTCCTTCCCTGAAATAAATTTTGTTGTCTCTCGGGTAAGAGGACATCTCTCACTAAAGGGCACATTGGATCCTATAGAGTGAGATTCTACTGTATTGGCCTGTTGATCCTCCTCCTTTGTTACTAGCAGAATTTTTTTTAATTTTTTATTTATCCCTAGTACATGTGGTACAGGCCATGATGATAATCATGGTGGGTAGAAGTAGGTGACTGCTTTTACTGTAAGCGCACCACATGTCTATACATGTGAAAAGCAGTTCGACTTTACACTTACAAATGTGCCAGAGGCCCATTTAGTTACTTGCACTCGCTGGTAGGGTTGGACTTTTGCAAGAATCGGGAGGCCAATGGAGCATTTTTTTTTTTTAATCAGAAAAAAAGTGCCCAATGCGGGAATCAAACCCGGGTCGTAGTGGTCAAAAACCAATGGTTTAGACCATCCTTCCACCGACCAACACTAGCAGAGTAGAGAGGGCAAGCCAGTTGAATTAGTGTGAAAGAGGGTGTTGTCTTGGGGTAAATGTCCATATCCAAATTTTAGCTGTAGTTTGAAGACATGGTATATTAGGAGATATTGCTTTCAACTGAGATGGTTATAATAAATTTGAACTATTTTTGATGTGAATGATTCTTTTAAATATAAATCAATTTTCTACTGTACTTACTGCAATGATAAAATAATGGAAGGTCCTGGCTTATCAATGTTTTTTTTTTTTGCTTATCCCTAGTACACGTAGTACAGGCCATGATAATCATGGTGGGTAGTTAGCGACTGCTTTTTACTGTAAGCGCACCACATGTCTACACATGTGAAAGCAGTTCGACTTTGCACTTACAAATGTGCCAGAGCCCCGTTTGGTTACTTGCACTCGCTGGTGGGGTTGGACTTTTGCAAGAATCAGGGGGCCATTGGAGCATTTTTTTTTTTTTAAACAGAAAAAAGTGTCCAATGCGGGGATCGAACCCGGGTCGTAGTGGTCGAAAACCAAACGGTTTATTAATGGTAAACCTTCCCAGTGGTTTTACCAGTTTGATCTACCATACCGCTATAATATTGCATTTTTCAGTTTTCTTTTTATAGTGATACTGAAGTTAGACTCTTGGGGAAAGGGTATTGTACATCAACTATAGACTTATAATTGATTTATTTTTAAAAGAATCCTACGTGTCAAAAATAGTTCAAAATTTCTTATAACAGATGGGCGCTAATGTATCATATTAATAAGATGGTTAATAGTGGGTCGGTGGAAGGATGGTCTAAACTGTTGATTTTCAACCACTACGAGCCGGGTTCGATTCCCGCATCGGGCACTTTCTTTCTGATTAAAAAAAATGCTCTAATGGCCCCTTTTTCTTGCAAAAGTCCAACCCCACTAGCAAGTGCAAGTAACCAAATGGGACTCTGGCACATTTGTAAGTGTAAAGTCGAACTGCTTTTCACATGTGTAGACATGTGGTGTACTTACAGTAAAAGCAGTCGCCTAACTTCTACCCACCATGATTATCATGGCCTGTACCATGTGTACTAGGGATAAGCAAAAAAAAAAAAAAAGATGGTTAATCCAAATTGTACCTGAACAAAAGGGAGGGAGAGAAAGTTGAGGCTATCTAGTGACTGACCAATCCCTACAATCCTGGTGATTGGGGCCAATAAATTTTTGGCATCACATCAGTCTGTTGGCCAACTGAATCCCATTGTAGAAAGTTTTTGTGATAATATAGACAATCTGATTGCGTTGCTTCCTTCTCATCTTGGGGAATGAACATATATACCTGGAGACTTTATTTTTCCGTATATCATTACTCTTCACAATTCATCCTTTCATACTTCATCCCTAAGGTTAGAAATAATCGTTATTTCTCCTTAAAATAAATTTTGATTTTTCATTCAAAAGAAACACATGCGGGATAATTTTGAAATGTCGTTCTACATTAGAATAAGATAATTAATTAGCTTTTACAGTAGACCTCCATGAGAGGAGACCTCTCTACAAAAAAACAGTTTTCATTACCAAGATTATCATTTTTACAATTTAACAACTCTCCGGTAAGAGGACACCTCTCTATAAAGGGTGAATTAAAGTAGGTGTGTGGGGAATTTAGAGCTGGGTGAATTGGATTCAAAAAATTTTTTTTAATTATATGAAGTGTTGAATTATAGGCAGGTATCTTCTTCTTTCTTATCTCCACTCAATCATATTAGGGTATCAAGCTTGTAGAGCTTGTCGATGGTGTCTGCTGGGGATGAGTAGAGCTCATCAATGTACGAGTCAATACAGTCAATGATGTGGGGTCGCAGGTTGAGAATTACACTTAGTACATAGGTAGGTGTTAATTATAGAAGTTATACTGTATTATGAAAAAAGATCTGATCTAAACAAATTATTACATTGAAATGATTGAAGGCCGATTGAAAACTGAAATCAATAAGGTGGGCAAGGGTGATAATCTATCATTGATTTGCATTGATGAAACAGATTGTTAAATCAATCCCACACGCAACAAATGAATAGAATCAACTTTTTAATTGAGACGTGTAGTTTGGTGCGGAAAAATGTATTGATAATGATTTCAAGAAAATCCCTAAATCTGATTTTTTTTTATCCCTAGTACACGTGGGGTACAGGCCATGATAATCATGATCGGTAGTTAGCGACTGCTAAAAAAAAAAAAATCTGATAATGAAAAGGTATAACAAGATCAAAATCAACTATATTTCACTTTATAATATTTGCTATTTTAATATTCACCTACTATAAATATATATATACAGTAGAACTACCTCTCTGTAAAGGACACTTAGTTGCAGAGCCAAAGTGTCCTTTAGGGAGACATTTCCTGTTACCGGAGAGTTGCTAAATAGTAAAAATGGCAATTTTGACAATCAAAGCAGTACTTTGTAAAGCGGTGTCGTCATCTAGTGTGAGTGTCCTTTCATAGAGGTTCTATTGTATATGCCTTAATATTTATATGAACGATAGATATGTATGCATGGTATCTATTTTATTTGTACACTGATTGGTTGATTATGGCCATATGACAGTGAACTGATTGACTCGGATTGGTTGTTCACTGTCAAATGACACTAATCAGTATTGGGTTCATTAGCTAATTAGCATGTTTCTCTAGGCACTAGCTATTGAAATTCATTATTAAATATAAAAAGATCACCAGTTTGATTCTAGGGAGTTCTATACCTTATAAGGTTGTCCTAAAAGTTTTTCTTATTACTTGGTGAATAATATTATTACAGCGAATACATAATACAATTACTTTAAACATAATACAAAGCCATTATACATAACGGCGAATAATATTGGTATTTCAATTTTTTGGCAAGTGTTTACGAACTTTTGGGACAATCTTGTATTATTATTCTTAATATAGTTACAAGAAAATAAGACCTCATTCAAATAATTTAATAGTGTGTGACGTTTCGGCAACAGCATTGTTACCATCATCAGACAAATGCTGTTACCAAAACGTCACACACTATTAAATTATTTGGATTAGGACTTATTTTATTGTAACTATAATCTATAATTCAAATTGTGCTTTATTATTCTTATTATCTTATTATATTACTTATTATTGTAATACAAAAAAAAAAGAGAGAGAGAAGATTTAATGGAGTTTAGACTTTTAAAATAAAGTATTCAAAATGAAATGGAAGTTTGCAGGACATGTACTCCAAGGATCAATAGATCATCCATCTTTTGAATATGCTGGGGGGATACACTTTGAAGAAAGATGTATACCAAGGAAGGATTGATTTTATAATCTGGTTTTAGAGAATGATCCAGATTTAGAAGATTTTTTTTAAAGAGAATTGTTCAGAATAGAGTAAGATGGAATTCTGTGATGGCCCAACCTGAATCAAAGATTGTGAGCACTACAATAGGATCATATTTAGTTGAAAAAGGACCCTTTTTACAGTATCACTGCCTCTAAGTCAAATCAATGGAAAATGATCTTACTCAAATCTAAAGAATAAGAAAATGCTATCAAGGTTTTAAGTTGGAGGGGAGATTATGGTAATGAAATTTTAGCCAGTCAAAGGGTATTGTACTCAAAAGTTCTCTATTTATTTGTAAATAAGGAAACATTACACCTCACAATCTACTCAGTCTTACTCTGTGATTTCTTTTTCTTCTTTCTTATCTCCACTCAATCATATTAAGGTATCAAGCTTGTAGAGCTTGAGACTTTTGTGGTGTCTGCCGGGGAAGATAGAGCTCATTAATGGATGAGTCAATACAGTCAATAATGTGTTTTGGGGTTGCAGGTTGAGAATTGCACTGTGATTTCTTGAACATACAGTATTGTCGTCCTATGGATGAAGATAAAGCAGAAGCATATCAAAAGAGAACACAAAGAGGCTGTGTGTGGTTGTTGTTGTAGTGTCCAATGAAGAGCCTCAGATGTCTCCATGCATCTCTATCACAGCAGCAGCAATGTCTACTATCTTGGGTGTGTAAAGCTGCTGCTCTGGGTCCATGTCAAATTTCTGCAAGGCTGCAGCCATTGCTGGGCATGAGAATATGTGGGTAGGTGTTAGTTCCACACCAGGACAGTTGTTGCATGTTATATGATTCTTGTGCCATCTGGATGTATTGTCATTCCTTTGTAGTGTTTTGTTCTGTCTCTATGTGTGGTGTACTAACAGTATATGGAGCCACAAATTCCTATTCACCATGATTATACAGTACTATAATGTTATGATGTACTAGAGCGCCATCTGTTATCAAATTATAAAACTATTTTAGTGGCGTATTATTCTTTTTAAAATAAAACAATTTCTACTGTCCTTACTGCGATGAAAAAATTAATTTTTTCATCGCAGTAAGGACAGTAGAAATTGTTTTATTTTAAAAAGAATAATACGCCACTAAAATAGTTTTATAATTTGATACAGTACTATGTTTACAAGTACTTGAAAACAAAATGGCAAAGTGTAACAACAGCCCATTCTTTTAAAAGAAAATGGGAAGTGTGTAGATAAGAAAGAATATAGAAGAAGTTAGACAACTCACCGTCCCTCCTACAATCCGGCCTAGAGGATACCAGGCCCTCTCGTCAAACCAATTTAAAAAATTATAAAATCCATTCTGCACCATGTAATGGGTGGAACGGTAGTTGAACCTGGAACACACACACAGTGTAAGCAGACTGTGTGTCAAAATAGGATAGCAGATTACAACATTGTACAGGTGTAACACAATATTGTAGAAAAAATTAACAGATTCTGTGGGCAGCAGCAGGAACTGAATGGTACCAGACAGGTACAGTGTAATCTCGGGGGTCGGTAGAAGGGTAGTCTAAACTGTTGGTTTTCGACCGCTACGACCCGGGATTGAATCCCGCATTGGGCACTTTTTTCTGATTTAAAAAAAAATGCTCAAATGGTCCCAGATTATTGCAAAAGTCTAACCATTATCATGATCTGTACCACGTGTACTAGGATTAGGCAAAATATATATATATATAGTGTAAACTCATTTCTAAAAGCAAATCAGTTATAACAATCTAATTCCTTAATGTTTCAACAGTAGTTTTAACAACAACAAATGTTTTGGTCCAGAGTGATGCCCTTATAGAAAGATTCATCTGTAGGCTAAATTTACTATTTATATAGATGCGAGAGGATGCTAATTTTTGTCATCCCCCTGAAGTTGCAAACAATCTATAATACAAAGGGGGGGAATCCTAACTTGAATTTCATTTCTGTATAACCCATATTTTAAGCAGGAGTCTTTCTTCTAATATTCTGAGTTGCTTTTGGGGGAACAATAGTAAAGAGTATCCTTTTATTTTGATGGCTTACTTTTGTAACAGAGACAGCTCAATATACATACTAATGCCATCTTCAATTAAGAAAAATAACAAATGCTCTCCACATCTGTCTGTGGTGAAATCTGTGATATGGGAGAGAGATTTATAGACGCCAGGTGTCACGTTGTTGGTGGTGGTGGGTAACTGAGTGTTTCACAACGACCAGAACTACATATAGGCAGGCGTGCTCAAAACAGGTTGCATCCTTTTAGATCAGGACAAACAGTCCTTTAATCACTGTCAATAGCTAAGTTCTGGGAAGTTTTTTTTTTTTTAAGGAAAAAATTACTCTTTCTATCTCATCTCCCTGAGAAGGAGCAACTCCTCAGGCAGCTCTCGCCAGAAAACAAGACCATTTCTGTGTGAATTCCTCAACATGGCAATTGAGTATGTTGGGGACAACAACTCCATTATGGCCAGGCACCTATCCGGACTCAGGGCGGCTTGTAGCCCTTGATATAGTCTAGACGTCCCTCGGGGAAGGCCTCGAGTCTGATGTCATGTAAATATTTAATTATAATGCTGATAGCTGTAATCTTGTTGTAACTTTGTTTTAATGTTGACTGGAAGTCAATAAAGTATGTTTCAATCAAAATCTAGAAATCAAAATACAGTAGAACTTCTCTCTAAAAGACAGCGTCTAGTTGTAGAACCAAATTGTCCTTTAGAGAGAGATGTCCTCTCTTATACTAGAGAAAAACGAATGAGTAAAAACTGTCATTTTACTGATAAAAATTAGTCTTTTGTCCTCTATCAGAAATATCGTCTCATGGAGAGAGAGGCTCTACTGTTTATAATTTATAGGTGAAGTTTATAGTGTTACCACAAATCTTCATACAAAATTAGTATTTAGTCATTCACACTAATATCATTGGAGGGTGGGATGGATATACAGGGTCATTTTTTTCCAATCTACAAAGGTCAACAGACACACAGAAAATTTTATTGTATCTAAAGCACAAGGTAATAAGACCAAAATCCAAATAAATAGTGAGTGATATTTCGGTAATAACATTTTTACCAAAACCTCACACACAACTAAGGATTAAGTCTGGAAAGTATGGACTGCTGTTTCCTTGGGAGGACACAATAGATGTTACTGGTGATGATTTAAGAATGACATCTAGCCATTCTATAGAGAGGAAGGGAGGGCCCAAGAAAGAGGAGGAATTGAGGAAGTGACTTGGGGGAGGGACATGATGTGGCAGAGAAGGGAGGAGGAGTTGGTTGCCCTCAGATAACTTGTACCTCTTTCCTCATTACAAGAAAATATTTTAACAGAGCATTGCCTTATTATAAAACAACTTTATGAAATGAATAATAAATAGCACCATGATAAAAAGCCATAATTCGGATTATAGATTTGAAACACAAGATGATAAGACCCAAATCTAAATAAATAGTGCGTGATATTAAGTAACTGTGTTGTTACAGAAACATCACACACTATTTATTTATTTAGATTTGGTCTTATTACCTTGTGTTTCTGAGACATAGCACTACTTTACTTATTATTTCTGCTGTGAAACCTCACATGGAACACTAGGGGATGTTTCTGGCCTCTCCTGGAGGTGGTGTGTCTCATTGGTCACTTTAATCAGATATATCTTTATAAATAAATAAAATAAATAGAAAGAGAGAGAAACTCCGCCTTTGCCGGTTCCAAGCCCGGATGAAAAAGGAGGAGGGGAGAGCAGTAACAAGCTCACTTAAAAACCTGGGCCCGGCTGATAGTACCCTGTAAGGGCTCCTAATCCAGGGATACAGGATGAGCAGCGTTTGTACTCCATATTAGGAGCCGCTGCACATGGCATCTGTTCCTCATGTCAGAGGCGGCCATTTCTTTTGGAGCTAAGTCTGCCTGCCACTGAGTAGTGCTCCCAGTCTTAATGACAAAGGCAGACACAATCTACTTCCCCCAGTCATGATGGTTGTCAAATCTCTTTTTAAAAAGTCTCAAGCTTTACAAGCTTGACACCCTAATATGATTGAGTGAAGATAAGAAAGAAGATGTTGTATATTATGTTAATTGATAACTAACTGTTATAAAGGAGGTTTTTATAATGCAGTTCAACTGTATATTTGTCAAACTTTTGGCACAATAGAAGTTAAGGTCCAGAAGGAGGTCACAGTCTCAATCGCTCACTATACAAATAGGTCTGATAACAGGTTAAATTGCATAATCTGGGTTTGAGAAATGATCATCATACTAATTAACACACAAACTTAATGAATTTTCTCTCTTTAAATAAAGCCACCTCTTATAAATTCAACCAGTTTTAAAATCCCAATATAAACACAAGGTAATAAGACCAAATCCAAATAAATAAATAGTGTGACGTTTCGGTAACAGCGTTGTTACCATCTTTAGACAAAAGTACTGTACAAAATCCCAATATCATTTTAACCAACTAAAATTAATTATAACTTCAATTGGCATATATTGATAAAATGTATTAATAATTATTTTTGGCAATGTGTTTCTCTTATGATATTATTTATAATCAAATATATTGTCGACAGACTTTACTAACTGCAATGATAAAAAGTTATTAGGAAATGAGACAAGCTCTCACATCAAATAATCCTTATCATTGCAGTAAGGGGTCTGTAGAGACAATATTTGATAATAAATATTATAAAGAAACATATTGACAGATAAAACGACTAAATTTCAACGTCTACTTTATGATAAGGTCCACCACTTGGATTATATATTAGAAACACAAGGTAATAAGACCAAATCCAAATGAATTTACACTATTTATTTGGTCTTTTTGCCTTATTTTCTAACGACTCCTTTATTTTTACAGGAAGCGCCTTCACTTGGAAGTGTTTTGAATTGAAGAGATTGGACTGGACCATCATTCACCACAAACAATACAAATAATAAACTAGATTTACAACAACAACAAAAAAAAAAACATTAGTCGGACAGAACACTTGTTTAGAATCTCATGATAAGATAGGAAGTTCACATTATACAGCAAGCAAGCAGATCACTAAAATCCACCAGGGATGATTATATCATTTAGTTTTCTGATTTGGTCTGGTTCCTTTTTTTTTTATTTTAGGCTTGTAGCAACTTGAATTTAAATTATTTTATTTTCGAGATAGTGTAGAACTTCTCTCTAAAAGACACCTAGTTTCAGAGCCAAAGTGTCGGTTGTAGATAGGTATCCTCTCCTCTAGCAAAAGTGTCCTAACTCCACCTTTGTCGGTCCCAAGCCCGGATAAAAAAGGAGGAGGGGGAGCAGTAACAAGCTCGCTAAAAAACCTGGGCTCAGCTGATAGTACCCTGTAAGGGCTCCTTATCGAGGGATAAAGGATGAGCAGCGTTTGTACTCCATGTTAGGAGCGGCTGCACATGGCGTCTGTTCCTCATGTCAGAGGCGGCCATTTCTTTTGGAGCTAAATCGGCCTGCCACTGAGTAGTGCTCCCAGTCTTAATGACAAAGGTAGACGCATTCTACTTCACACAGCTTGATACCCTAATATGATTGAGTGGAGATAAGAAAGAAGAAGAAGACAAGTGTCCTCTCATGGAGGTTTTACTAATCAAAGAATATAACAGTGAAACCTGGTTTTATTACAGCAACTTGTTTAGAACTTCATAATTCTAAGGACCTGAGTTTTAGTTCCCAAATTTTTTAACTCTGTTTATAAATCTTGGTTTCAAGGGATGTTGTCATAACAAGATTTGAATGTTTCAGAATCTCTCTCCAAAATGGCTCTAACAAAATTTTCAATGTAGAGGTCTTATGGGGTGATAAATACATCTAGATTGGTATTACCTCTGGTCAATTTGTTGTACATTTTTGCCATCATGATCATTTTTATGAAAATGATGAAGACTTTTGCATTTCTGTCATTTTAGTGAGTACAGTTAAACCTGTCATGAGAGTTTTCCTGTCTTAGAAGTCCATTTTTAGTGAGAACCATTTGTTTTACCATTAATTCTGTTTTCATAGGCATCTGACCCAATACCTCACCCACTTCTAAACTGTATACACTCATGGACAACACTTAAGGAAATGCAAAGTCTTTGATGTCACCAGTCATCTTTTTTTTTATAAGGAGACAGATGCAATTCTGTTCACACTTGTTTATCTTGTGTATCTTCAATAAAGGTCACTGTGTATCAAATATCTTTCATACCTATTGTCTGAATCCCGATAAACATACTAAAAAGTACAACTTCCTTTAAGTTTTGTCCATGAGTGTAGTTTCAATTCTAATAAACAAGAACACTGAAAGGACAAGACTTAAGGAAGTGGAAAGTCTTAGTTGTAGCCGGAGGTCTATTTTTTTATGAAGGAGACAGAGGCTGTTCACACTTGGTTATCTCATGCGTCTTCAATAAAGATCACTGTGTAACAAAATAAAATAAGACCTAATCCAAATAATTTATTAGTGTGTGACGTTTATTTTCTTTTATTATAATCTATTATCCAAATTATTGTCTGAATCCTGATATACATGCTAAAAGGTACAACTTTTTTAAGTTTTATCTATGAGTGTAATTAAGCCCCTAAAGGCTACATATGTTGAATATCCTATATTAAAGGCATCATTGAATTTACATAAAAAATAGTTTTAGGTTTATTTTAATCATTTTTATTCAAGCTATCTTAGGAGTCAGGCTGGTTTATTTTTGCTTGGAACCAAATGGAAACTCCAAAGATATGTTTAATGGGAGTATCACCTGTTTTTGTGACATTCTCTTAAACAAAAGGTAATAAGACCAAATCCAAATAAATAAATGTGCGACATGTTGGTAACAGTGCTGTTACCATCATCAGATAAAAGTACTGAATCAAGTATATCAAGTACTAAATCATTCCGTACTTTTGTCTGATGGTAACAACGCTGTTACCGAAACGTCACACACTATTAATTTATTTGGATTTGGTCTTATTACCTTGTGTTTATAATCTATAATCCAAATTGTACCTTAGAGACATTCTCTTTATGCGATATTTTGCTGTAAAATGTCCTTATATCTATATAGAGTAGAACCTCCCTGTAAAAGACATCTAGTTGAAGAGCCAAAGTGTCATTTAAAGAGAGGTGTCCTCTTGCCGGAGAGTTGCTAAATTGTAAAAATGGTAATTTTGATAATTGAAAACTGTCCTTTGTAGAGAGGTGTCCTCTAGTGCGAGTGTTCTCTCATGGACAATTTAAACAATTATGTTGATTCTTCTAATCAATTGTTACAAAGGTGGAAAAAAATATATAATAAAATAGTAAATAAAGGGTAGATAAAATGTAGGGGAATATATATATAGTTGTGTATGTGTACAAATTTCTTCAGCAAGAGAGATTGAGAGATTCAGCTTGAGAGATTCCTCCTCATGGAGTGTCCAATGTATAAGACAAATGGGAAGGGGAGACGTGTGATAAACATAAGCAAGGTGGAGACCAAAAATAAAATGTAAAAAGACACAGTCTAAGGTTAAAGATGTTTTAAAAAAGAGTGAAAAGTGTGTGTGTCCTTATAGACACAGTAGAACGTTATTTCACATTTTGGCAACCTTCCAAAACAAAGTCTGTAAGGTCTCATTTTGAAACCATCAATTTGTGTACTCACACAAGGGGAGTTAACAGCATTACCTTCCACGTGTTTGACATTGTTTTTTATTATCCCTAGTCCACGTGGTACAGGCCATGATAATCATGGTGGGTAGTTAGCGACTGCATTTTACTGTAAGTTGTAACATATGCCTAAACATGTAGAAAGCAGTTTGACTTTTAGGGTTTGTTTTTGTTTATCCCTAGTACACATGGTACAGGCCATGATAATCATGGTGGGTAAAAGTTGATGACTGCTTTTACTGTAAGTGCACCACATGTCTACACATGTGAAAAGCAGTTCGACTTTGCACTTACAAATATGCCAGAGCCCTGTTTGGTTACTTGCACTTACTGGTGGGATTGGAATTTTGCAAGAATCGGGGGCCATTGTATGTGGAGAATTTTTTTTTTTATCAGAAAAAGGTGCCCAATGCGGGAATCGAACCAGGGTTATAGCAGTCAAAAACCAACGGTTTAGACCATCCTTCCACCAACCACCCCACTTATAGGGTGCCAGGGCTTTGTTTGGTTATTTGCACTCACTGCTAACTTGTGCAAAAATTAAGGGGGTTGTGTACCCACAATGCTGGATTTAATCCTAAGTCATGGCCGTTGAAATTCCAGAGCATCCATTTATATGTGGTGTTTTGGTAACAATTCTGTTACCGAAATGTCACAAAAAAAAATTATTTGGCTAGGGAGTCAGTCTAAACCGTTGGTTGACTGCTACGACATGGGATCGAATCCTGCATTGGGCACTTTTTTCTAATTAAAAAAAAAAAAATGCTCCAATGGCCCCTGATTCTTGCAAAAGTTCAACCCCACCAGCGAGTGCAAGTAACCTTGCACATTTGTAAGTACAAAAGTCGAATTGCTTTTCACATGTGTATACAAGTGGTACATTTACAGTAAAAGAAGTTGCCTACTTCTACCCACCATGATTATTATGGCCTGTACCACGTGTACTAGGGATAAGCAAAAAAATACTTTTCATCAATGCTGCTGATGGTCTACTGCCTATCTATTGGAAAAATATTAACTTAATGTGTATTTTTTTTATACAGTTAAACCTGTCTATAGTGCCCCCTCTAAATAGCGCCTCCCTCTTTATAGCGCCTGATTTTAAATACGTAGTGGGATGTGATTTACATTAAAAGTGACCTGTCTATAGCACCCCCTCTCTATAGCATCCTATTTTGGCGAGTCCCAAGAGGGGGCGCTATAGACAGGTTTAACTCTCTTTTCCTATAGAAAACTGGCAAATGTCCTTTCTTGACTTATCAAGACAAAGCCAACCATGTATATGTTTCAGGATGTTGACTCTTGTCAGTGTGATACAGACTGTGTATTGAAGATACATCAAGATCTTCACCATTTCTTTCCTATAGAAAAGGGGGTATATTCCAAGCCAAATGTACATAAGCATTTGTACATGCAAATACTAGGGTAGAACAAACGGCGATATCAAGATTACAAACAGGACATCTTAGAATGCTCAAATTTAATGGAAAAAATCAACCAGCCAGTCCTGAACATCTATTGAATTATAAATGGAAATTTTGCCGGGAGGAAATTGATCTAAAGAGACAAGGGTCGCCTCTCCCAACAAAATAGATGTCTAAAGTCCGGATAAAGTCCGCTCTAGGCTGACGAGGGCCATTAGCCCGAAACCATGGTCTCTAGGTGGACGCTTTTCAGTTTGCCAAAGTTGGTGTTGTGGCTTTGTCACCGACCCAAGGCCACTAGGTTTGCGGCAACGGTCAATAGATAGCGTCTGGTTTTTAGACATCTATTTTGTCGGGAGAGGCGACCATTGTCTCTTTAGATCTATTGAATTGTATCAAATCATCCAAAAAAATATCTCTGGGAAAACCCCAGGACTATAATAGAAAAGCTGTATCAATGGGACCTAATGGAGATCGTTTAAATGCCTTGAGGAATAAGCAATAGCATGCAAATATTCTTTACAAAGAATTTAAAAGTAGAGATGAGAAAGATCAGAGTGATAAAATGGCATTGTGCAACTATATCTTCTCTGCCTTTGCCGGTTCCAAGTCCGGATGAAAAAGGAGGAGGGGGAGCAGTAACAAGCTCACTAAAAAACCTGGGCTCAGCTGGCCCGGCTGATAGTACCCTGTAAGGGCTCCTAATCCAGGTATACAGGATGAGCAGCGTTTGTACTCCATGTTAGGAGCGGCTGCACATGGCATCTGTTTCTCATGTCAGAGGCGGCTATTTCTTTTGGAGCTTAGTCGGCCTGCCACTGAGTAGTGCTCCCAGTCTTAATGACAAAGGCAGACGCATTCTACTTCACCCAATCATGATGGTTGTCAACAGACACCATCAAAAGTCTCAAGCTTTACAAGCTTGACACCCTAATATGATTGAGTGGAGATAAGAAAGAAGAAGATCTTCTATAAAGGGGGTCGGTGGAAGAGTGGTCTAAACCGTTGGTTTTTGACAGCTACAACTTTGGATTGAATCCCGCATTGGCCTTTTTTTCTAATAAAAAAAAATTAATGTAAAAGTCCAACCCTACCAATAAGTGCAAGTAACTAAACAGGGCTCTGGCATATTTGTAAGTGCAAAAGTCGAACTGCTCTTCACATGTGTAGATATGTGGTGCACTTACAATAAAAGCAGTCGCAACTTCTAACCATGATTATCATGGCCTGTATCACATGTACTAGGGATAAGCAAAAAAAAAATTCTCTATGAATCCTTTAAGAGCAGCTTAAAAGAACATGTTTGCATATCTACCTATGAATTTTTTGTAGATAAAGATATATTTAAAGAAATTTACACTATTTTTGATGCATACGATTCTTTTTGAAACAAGGTCATTTCAATAGATGGTACATTAATACATCATATTAAGGTATTCTTTGTTATACCATCACTGTCTCCCCTCAATGTAAAAATGCTTATTTTTGATTGGCTGATGGAAGCATTTGATAGTTAGAAAGATATGACTGCAAGAGGTGTCTTCTGACTTCTTAAATTTTAAATTTACAAACTGACTTCTTTATAATTTGTGTCAAATTGAGATAGATGGGAATATGGTTGATTGTAAGAAAATGGGCATCTTTTATCCTCTGTAACCATTTGATATTGGAAAATACTTGAAAAAAAAAAAAAAGAAATATTCAAATAGAAATAATTGCATAAGAAAAATATCAAAATAGAATTATTATCTTATATATTGATAATCATGTTTTATATCTCATTTTATTCTTGAAAATAGCATTGCAAAAGATCTTTTTTTTTTTTTCTTTTGATTACAATAATGTTCTTTACAATAAAATAAATGTATTAGTAAATGTATAACAAAATTAAATATTTAATCAAGTAAATATTGACTATTCCTTTAAATGAACAACTATGTTAAATTTTCAAATTTAGGGAAACAAAAAATATCATTTAAACCGTTATCAAAATTAGGGCAAATTTTAACAAAATGGCACATTGGATATTTTTATAGAATTGTAGTAAGAATATTTTGCAATTTTACTTTAAAATGGCTATTTTTTCGACAATTTTATACGGTTCACATTCTTTCAAAAGTATCGTTCAATGTTTTGCTACCTTAATCGGCGTATGCATTTTAAAGAGGAATAATAATGATATTAATATTGGTGTAAAATAAATAAAAATGCCAAAGAATTTTCAAGGACATAACTGATATTAATAATGACAATTTAAAAAATAAATAAACCTAAATGTTCGTTAACTTGGTTCCGGAAAACTGGTATTTAAAAAGGACAAATTAAATGGCCAACTCAATATACTTACCATGGATCAAATTCATGAATAATACTTTCAAAACGAATTACAGCAAAAAGTCTTGAACTAAATCCTGCCAACCATGCTAATGTTAAAATTGTGAACCTTAAAAGACTTTGCCATCCTATTTTTTGAAAAAATGGATCTTTGGCTGCTTGTTTACAACCGGTATTCGCCATTATACATCGATGCAGGTAGCCACGTTCGGAATCACAAAACCTGTGTTGCCACGAAAGTAAACAAAATTCGCTGCTTTTTAAATTGCATGATAATTCTTAATTTTATTTTGACTAAAAATGCAGAATGGAAAAAATGAACCTTTATAATTTTTATAAGTACATTCTTTATTTTAATAGAGATATTTTCTTTTTTGTGTACACATTTATCTATTTTCACTTTGTATATTAATTTTATTCCATATACAATTTTTTTTTTAATTTAACACAAAGATCCCTACTTTAGTCAGGATAAAGTACTTCGATTTTGATTCTATATATATTTTATATGAAAATTATAAAATGTTAAATCAGCGATTGTCTCTCATATTGATTTTTTATTTATATAGCCCAGGTTTCTGGAGCGTACAGAAGTCGCCAACTACATTATATTGAGGAAATGCAAAACAAAGACAAAAAGTGGCCTATATATCTAATATCGCTTCAAAATAAATTACTTTTATTCAAAATAAAATTGTAATGATCTATATTTGTGCTAAGCATAAAAGTTTTTAAAACAGGTAAAAATTACAAAATGAAATTTTTCAATATGTACATTTAAAAAAAATTAAAATATTGCCTTAAATGTTTAAAATATATTTTTATGCATTATATAAAAATGCACTTATGATTTTAAAAACAGTATATAACTTGATATATTTCATTACTCAGGTTATTTAGGTGTACATAGGTCGCCAACTACCTCAGTTGTTCTTCAGAGCTATATATTTTTTATTTTGTTCACAATGGGGGTAGAAACCCAAGTTATATATTAGTGGAACCACAAGAGAATATATTTTTTGGAAGATCTTCCAGTGATAATGTTTTGAGGTTGGGAATTCCTAGGATTGTTCCTGTCTGATATCTTTGGTGTTTGAAAGCTAGGCGGACGTGAAGAAAAGATGGACCTCGTTTAATATTTATCTTGGAAATGATAAGAAATAAGGTATTCTTCGAATAATTTTGCGTAATCAGCCTGGACTAATTATGACCAGTTAGGATGGTTGCTGAAGTGCATCCATGTTTAATTTTAAATAGCATAGAGTGATAAAGTCTTGGCGTGGCAGCAAATTTCCTGGGGTTCCTGGTGAAGTAATTCCTGATATATAGATCGTCCATAAATTCTGTATGAGCTGATTTATTTTTATGGGAAACGCTTTTTTAAAAATAGGCATTAGAAATAATGATGAGTTAGAATGTCAGTATAATTGATTACTTTATATGCTAGCCTATTTTTTCTATACAACTGTGGCCTCTGATCCAGCAGAATTTTATATTAAATACACAATGTAAATTACAGATGAGTTCTGAAGTAGAGTTTGTTCTTGGGGGCCAAGGACTAAAATGGCATGAATTATTTGAAAGTATATGAGGTAATTAGGAATTTTTAATATGGGAAGATCTTGATAAATTTTTATATGTAAAGTGTGCATACTAAACGCTCGTCGTGAAGTTTAAGATGCATGGATCATTTGGAAGGTAGCTATACAACTTCCAGCTCCATCTCCTTGAGCGGATTGGGATCCATCAATTTATATGGTGGCGATATTTTCTTTGAGAAATTTTGTAAAATGTATTATACCTCGGGAAAGAGAGAAGGTCGATAGGAAACAGAAGAAGGAAAAGGAGTAATTTACAAATGGGATCATGTTCAAGATTTTTAATTACTCATTGTTAGCCATTATAGAGATATCGAGTGGAGGCAGCCTCTCAAATAAATATTTGGTATTGTTGGTGAGTATGGGCCACCTCTGATAATTGGTTTCGAAATCTTCTAGTGAAGACTACAGAGTTTGCGATCGACGTATTTGTATAAGACACATAGAAGCGAATTTGAGATCTCAACGCATTTCGTGTCCTGCCATTAAAATCTGACCAAAGGTGTCTTCGCTTACAGCGGTGGAAAATCCTATAAGCTTGGAAGTTCACTGCATGGCGTTCAGTGATGTTTAATTATTAATTAAATTTATGTTGGACACTGATGATCACTGTATTTGGATTTGGAGATTTCCAGATTATTGGCACATCCATTTTCGATATCAAACTCCACCTTTCATTAACTGCTGATATCATGGTATGGAATGTTTTCACTTACGATAACTGAATCTTCCTTATTATTTGTTTACATGGAGAAAATTTCCAGGTGGGTTTTACCCGATTAAATGTTTTTATTCAAATACTATTCGTAACAATTATAAATTGGCGCCGTGGATGTCACTCTTGTGAAACGTCCCGCTCCAAACTTTGTGTTTGAGAAGCGATATTTTTATAGAAAGATGATCTGGCTTTGTATCTTCTGCTCGAATGAATGTTTTTCTGTTAGAATTTTGTTCTTGCATACTAAAAATGAACTGGCTTTACCCGTGGTCTCTGCTTTTTGAAAATGTTCCCGTTATAATTTTGTATCTGATAATCAAACATGATACAGCAATATTGTCATGGTCATTTTCTGAATAAAATACAGCTATTTTTGTCCAGAACCTTTCAATTTCAAATTTTCTTGACTAAAAATCCGATAAATATGTCTTCCAGATTTTTCTCTATGTCCTGTTGAAACACGTTTTACATGTACATTAGGTCAGCTAATATTACTTCCCATTTTCACCGCTAGAGGCGCTGCTTGCGAGCGAAAGGGCAAATTCGCAACGCAATTTGCAAATAACTCGAAAAATATTCGGGATAGAGACCTGAAATTTTCACTAAAGGTTTTTCTAGATTCCACTCTATATACTGTTAAAATTTCAGTCAGATTAATTACGTATTGTGGACGTGTATAGCCGACATAGGAACAAACACACATACATACATACATACACTGACTTTTATATATATAGGGATTGACAATAATTTGTGTTCCTATTTATACCCATCACCAAATGACAACTTTATTTAATTTTTTTTAAAGCGTTCAAGTTTACCGATAAAATGGTTAAAACTATTTTTATAAACTTTAATGGCATTTCTTAAATAATTCAACAAAACGCTACTGATTTCTCGATCTTTTAGTAAGCTTCTGAAGTCTGGACAGATGTAAATCTGTTTGATCCACTAGAAATCAAAACGATTTCTTTTTATTTTTGCACACTCTTCAATTTAATATGCTCTTTCCAAAGTACTGGAGAAGTTTGGGAAATGACTTACTATAAGGTTCCATCTCCTAGGAAGAGAAAATTCTTACTTGGCATCTTCACATGTCAGAGGTTGGACAACTTCCAAGAGCGGCTACGCCAGGAGAGATTCAAGCAGAGGCCAGGATAAGTCTTCAACTCTATCTTGATATGGAAGAGGAAACTCACTTGCCACTGAAGTTGGAATTGGATTCTAAAAGCGGATGAATCTACTACAGTAGAACCTCCATGAGAGTACCCTCACGCTAGAGGTAACCTCTCTCTAAAGGACAGTTTTCATCGACAAAATCACCATTTATACTATTTAGCAACTCTCTGGTATGAGGACACCTCTCCTCTAAAGGACATTTTGGCTCTGCAACTAGGTGTCATTTAAAGGGAGATTCTACTGTATTAGGTCACCAGAATACGGATGTGGAATGTGAAGGAAACAACACTATGGACTAGCTGGACCAAGGTAACTTCTTACCATCAGCCTATGGCTGTAGATCGCTTTCTAGGAGCCTGATTGAGGAGGTCCAACAGTCTTAAGACACTGATTCACATGGAATACTTAATTTAAGAATATATATATGTGGTGCATTAGCGCGCCATCTGTTATATATGAAATTTAAATTATTTTCGACGCGTTTGATTCTTTTTAATAATAAACTATTTTCTACTGTCCTTACTGCAATGATAGGGAGGACCTGGCTCTTCAGTAGTGAACCCTCCCAGCGGTTTCGCTAGTTTAATTTACCATACCGCTATGTGTGTTTCAAATACTTAATAAAATACACCTATCCCCTGATTTACACGGTACTTGTTTTACACGTTTTCGCTTTTACACGGTTTTCCAAATAATTTTTTTTTGTTTTTATCACACTATACTAAAATGCGATATTCTACTCTATACTACCTATGTTGAAAAGAATATTGGGAGGCTCTGATTCATGAGGGGGCGAACACCTATTCAGATTTGACAGTTTAATATACACCTATCTCTCGATTTACACGTTTTTCTCAGGAACGTATCTACCGTGTAAATCGGGGGATAGGTGTACTCCGTAAAAGTTTCTTTTCTAATTTACTAGCATTGGCAAGATTTCGATTTAAAGAAATCTTCCACAGGCGTTTTTTCTTCATAGTATAAACATTGAAAAATAAATATCTGCAAAAATCTCTTACACACACTCATCTGGACAAATATTTATTTTGAAATGTTTATACTTGGAAAAAACACTTGTGCAAGAGTTCTTTAACTCGAAATCTAACCAATGCTAATAAATTAGAGAATAAACTTTTTTTGCGGAGTACTTGATTAAGTATTTGAAGTACTTTTTCTGCAATTTCCAATGCGATGAAATATATATGTATGTTATCATCGTATAAAAATAATGAATACCTATATTGCATACTCTCAAATCATCATAGCTTCGATTTATACATTGAAACTTTTTGCTATATACATTATAGAAACATATTGAATAGAAACATTCTGTGATTTTTAAATGATTGAGTCCAGACGTTACTCATAAAATATCATTTATTTATATCAATGAAGTATATATGGATATAAGACGAAATTCTTCAATTTTCCTTGTTTGTAACACACATTAAACAGATATTAGATTAAAACCGAGAAAGATTCAGTAGTTTCAATATATGAGAGAATTGTGTGTGTGTGTGTTGTATGAAAATTTCAATAATAGAATTTAGATGGAATTGTGTTATATCAAGATTTGAGAATTCTAATAAAAAGGATCAACGTACCATTTATATCTTATATATATAAAAATGAATGTTTGTATGTTTGTTTGTTTGGATGTCCGGTATACAAATTCGCAGTAGTTCACTAATTCAACCCAAAATTTCCATACATAGGTAAAAAAATACGGGGAAGACGATAGGCTATTTTAAAAAATATATAAATCAATTTTTAAAACTATATATTCAAATTATTCTACTTAGCTCACGAACAGCGCCCTCTATCAAAGATTAGATTAAATTATGCTGATGCAAACAAATAGATAATGCTAATAACAAACAATTATAAAAAAATCTTATCTAAATATATATCACTCGGGTAGAAAGCACACGGGTCAATCCTGGGGCGAAGCCCGGGTCACCCATCTAGTATATATGTGATATCTTGGGACCTCTGGGACCAGTGTTACCTGATGCTAGACGAACCTCGATGTCAACTCTACCGTGTAGTCGTGGTGGAAGGCGACACAGCTGGGCCAAAGGTGAAATAAACAAACAGAGATTCCACTAAGAAGCGTCTGACGTCAAGAAGGAATGGGACGAGGGGAGAGAGAGATCTTTAGAGCAAGTGTTACCGTTGGGATCCAAGCGCCGACTGCCTAACCTAGGTTCTCGATTTAACACCAAGACTTATCTTCTTTCCCATTGGTCGAAATATGTCACATGACCTTTTTCTATTGGTTGACCTATTTAGGCGATACTTTCTAATTGGCGGGACTATGTCACGTGGCCATTGGCTATTGGTTGACCTACTTAGGTCTTGTCTTCTAATTGGCCCTGCGGCTTTCTTTGGTGCTGCTTTTGTCGGAAGATATATCCGGCCTGGTCAGGAAGTATTGGGTGTTAGCTCGACTCTTATAACTTCCGCGGTTATCAGATACGCCCGGTCCTGTCAGGAAGTATTGACTGTACAAGTTATTAATAATTGTGCTGGCTTTAAGCCTCTTTTGCTAGGCCTTACTTCTACTCTCACCTAAGCCTGATTAGTTTTAACCTTAATTTTCTCCTGTTAGTCTCCATTCCTTCTATCTGTACAGTTGCTATACTTTATTAGATTCTTACGCGGTACAGATTGATGTTAGTTGAGGCTTTCTATTTGCAGTACATAAGAAGTTATATACAGTCATGGGGTGGAACATGTGGTAGTAGATATCTAGACTATTTACAACAATTCCATGGTCTTAAATCATCACATATATATATAAAAAACGATACCTGATTTTCACATGTGTAGACATATGGTGCACTTACAGTAAAAGCAGCCGCTAACTACCCACCATGATTATCATGTCCTGTACCACGTGTACTTAGGATAAACAATTTAAAAAAGAAATGATACTAAGACAACAATAATCTCTCTTTTCGCTATAGAAGAAATGATACTATTCTTACAGCAGGGTTTTTTTTAAAGCGAAACACTTCCTACTATCCTTATTGCATTGGAAAAATATTGGAAAGGCCTGGCTCATCACTGGAGAACCCTCCTAGTAGTTTAGCCAGTTTAATCCATCAGAAAACTTTACCATTGTATTGAATTATTCTGTTTATATATCCGGAAATTGAAAGGAAGAAGTTGAGGTATTTAACGAATGTACAAACAAAAGTTTTGAGGACAGTAGTTTCCGCTTCTTACGTAATCCATAATAAATATTTTATAGACTCGAGGCGTCTGCTTATCTTGGACGGTTTAATGATCCAAATATCGTAAATAAAACATTTTAAAGTCTAAAAATACGTTCTATGAAATATTCATTTACTCGTCAAGGATCATTCCATGTAAAAAGTTAAAGAATTATATACACGCATGCAGCTTTATTAAGACCACCGGTCTCATATAGATTCTCTCTCACCGCAGGAAGGAAGCATAGATAAGTGGTGGTGTCTTGTATAGCATCGATAAGTAAAATAATAGGATAGTTTATACTAACCTTTTAGGTAACCCATTGTTGGATTTCGTATCAGGTTTAGAATGTTTGTTGGATTCTTTTGCCAGTGAATAGGATTTAGAAGAACTCTCTTCGTCCAAGGAGATCTTGTCTGTGCCTCTGATGATGGACTCAGGGATTCCCTCTATGATCACTTCGGGTTCTATGGCGACATCGCACTGCACGCGGGTTACCATCGACCTGATCTTCAGTGGTTTCTCGGTATAGGTTCCATTGTTGTTCTTCTTCTTGATGACTATGGTGATGTCTATCTCAGTGAGGTATTCGGACTTTCCATTGGCTGCGATATTGTCTCTGCATGGAAGGATTTTTATATTGGGGATGATAACTGTTGAAGGATCTTTGGTCATTGGAGGTTCATTTGGGGTTACAGTAGTTAAGGTGGGAAGGGTTGGTTTTTGTGATGGTGTTGTCATTTGGGGAACCTTATTTGGAAGTGTTGGCTCTGTGATAGGATTTACATTATTCGATGGAGTTGAACCTTTAACTGTTGCTGTGATATGAGGAGTTTTACTATAAGGATTAGTTGGACCTTGAGATTTTTGAGAAGGTGTTATATTTGAGGAAAGAGTTGCATTACGAGAAATGGTGGAACCATTAGAATGAGTGATATCATTAGGATAGTCGTGAGTTGTCATTTGGGTTGCCTTGTTAGGAGGATTTAGTTCGTAGGTTGAATTGTAAGAAGTTGGCCTTGGGGGAGATGTTACATTATGAGGTATCTTTGGGCCATCTGGTGGAGTCATATTCTGAGATGGCGTTTCTTTATTGGAAAGAGTTGTAGTGTAAAGTGGAATTGTAGAACTTGAATATCCTGGATTTGTTACTATTTGGATATTGTCATCAGAATCTTCTTTTGGAGCTCCATTGTTGCGATCAGACTTTAGAATGGATGGATTAATAGTTGTAACATCTTTGATTGTCTCACTGTTTGATAGAGGGGTCGTGACAACTTCTCTATGTATGCCTGACAAATGTGTAGTTCTAGTTGTCTGTCTGTTTAATACAGAAAGAGATGTGGCGACATGTCCAGCTGTCCCTCGGTGAATCCCTGACAAATGAGCAGTAGTGATATATACTGCTGTGTCTCTGGATATATTTGACCGAGGAGTGGTAACACCGTCACCCATGGAGTCAGACAAAGAGGCGTTGTTGTTCTGAACGCAACAGGTTCCCAATACTCCATTCTTTAGACATACAGCAACCTTTTCTCCGTTGATATTATCACATTAAGAGTTCTTCATGCAGACTCCATTTTCACAGATTACTCCACCTGCACACAATCACCAGAGAGAAATAAATAAAACAATAAAATCAATTCTTGATACATACACATCTCTTGACATAAAAAAATATGGCAACAAACGGCGTTTCATTCATTATAAATCTTCTCCTTTAGAAGGGCAGAGAATCCCGAAAGCTTAAGACAGGTTTAAATAAAAAGAAACTCATCTCCGGAAACCATTTAATTGTTTAATCAAAAACTATATCACTAATTGGAATAACCTCTGACTACCATAAAAAAATAACAAGTCGGTGGACGAGTAGGTAACACCCTCGATTCCCGACAGTCATGAACTGGGATTGAATCCCGTGTTAACATTTTGTTTAATACGTGAATAACCTTCACACATATTATTCATTGTTTCAATTATCATAAACTAGGCTGCTCTTGTTGAGCGGTACCTAATAAAGTGATTTTGAACCGAACTCTGACCACCACGGGATCTACAGCTGTTACCACTATCTTGTAGTGCATCACAGGATAGTGTTTACCTCTGAGAAGGCGTCGACTCTAACTTTAATTTGTTTTCATTTAATCACTTTGTTATTTAATCTATATATATAAAATTCAATGTCTGTCTGTTTGTCTGTACTCTATAGATTCAAAAACCATACATCCAATCGCCGTGAAATTTTGGGATATTATTAGGTATATCACCGGGAAGGTTTTTGAAAAATAATTTCATGAATATCTTGAATATCCTTAGAGTTATTTGCAGATTTGTAGATTTAACTCGCAAGAAGCGCCCCCATTGTGACGATGTTAACAAGTTTTCTTATCACTATAAGTTTGTTATCTTAAATATTATTTATCAAAAGTAAGATTATCTCAGGATGACACGGCAATTTATTTGAGACAAGAATAATGATACAATTCCAAGGCGAAGATACTATTCCTTTAACTTCCAATTACCGAGGGAACCAATTAATATTGATTTTATTCAACTTATCGAGTATTTTTCAAGGGACCGGGAAAAAATGTTCACTAGATAAAACTATGATTTTCTAATGTAGAAAATTAGGAAAGACAAAATTCAGGATGACACGGCACACAGGGACCGGGGGAAAATGTTCACTTTATCGAGAGATTCAAATTTACGAGTTTCAAATTATCAAAATATATCTTTTTTTAAATAAGTTTTTAGAGAATTGTTTTAACAAAGTTCGCTAGACAAACCTTTACTCGGGTAAAACCTCGGGCGAAGCCGGGTACGTCCGCTAGTGTTATAATAAAATTAAGCTAAGTTTAATCTACAAAGTTTACTCTTCTCTGATACATTGCGCTCAAAGATAATTTAAAACCCAAATTCGCTTTATCGAAAGTTTCATTTGGAGTGTATGATGAATTTATTTTGAATAAATGGATAGGCGTATCAACCATAATGTAACAATATATATATTCAGATAAAGTCCAATCTGTATATATAATGGTTTCGAGCTATGATCCTTTGTCAGTACAGTGGCGGCGTTGTTGCTTGCTTCTAATTTCGGGGTAATATTTAATGAATGAAAAGCAGAAAATAAACGTTTAAATATATTTAGGAAATTATTAAAAAAGCATGCAATCTATTATCCAGGCCTGTGTAATTTACTTTTAAAAATATATACAATTTTCATAAATAATATTTGAGTTTGCAATATGAGAGAGAGAGAGACAATTTGACAATTGACATATTTTTATTGACCTCAAGTCAACAGTTAAACATTACAACAGTTAAATAAACAAAAAATAAATAATCAGAATCTCTAGTCGTTTGTATCAGACGAATACCATTGGGATTCGTCTCGTTCAATGTCGCATTCTGTCCTGAAGTCGGACAGCCTCTTGCCTAGGTCGGAGTCCTTGTCCCCGACATGGGCGATTGCCTTGTCAAGGAATTTCTTCAGAGCAGAGATCTGCTCGGGCGAAAGATATGTGAAGACGTCCTCCCTCATAGTTGGGCATACAACAGCCTTCTCTATTTCCCACCTGTGATAATCCATATATAGGGGTTCCAGGAATGAGTCAGCGTCTAGTACCTTGAACAGATCCTCAACCTTCTGTAAAGTGAGCTGAGGAAGCTGTATGGTTTGTGGTTTAGGGACGGAAGATCCCATTGTTAGTGCAGTCTTGGCCTGATCTTTGGCAGGGTCCGCTGTTGGTAAAGTAGTGGTCGAGGAAGGTGCTAGTAGAGATGGTAACACGCTGGCGCTCGGCGCCGGAGTAGAAGGCTTGGTGGCTGGAGTGTTCTGGGAAAGGACTGGGCAGCTCTCCGCGGGCGAAGACGCGGCAGGATTGGGAGGTGTCACATGGATTGTCTGGATGGTTCCAGAATTTCCCTCAGCCGATGTAGTCGCTGTGAAGCTGTGGGAGGGCGTGGGCAAGGAGGGTGGAGGTGTCAACACCGGTCCACTTCGGGTGCCCTGGGGGCAGGTGGCTCGCCGATGTCCCTGGCGGTGACATCTACTACACCTAACGCCGTAGGTGACGTAGGCGGGTGTGGACTCTCCTTTGGAGATGATCACCAGCTTGGCAGGGAGCTGGTGGAGTTTCCGTCCTTCGTTCAGAAGGACGAAGGCCTCCCTGCTGCCCGTGGTCCAGGTGTAACCTTCGCAGGTTACTACTTCGTAGGCTATCGAGGCCACTTTGCAGTAAGGCCTTAGCGCCGCAACGATATCCTCATCTTTTACGGCGAAAGGAAGGTTGCCTATAATGATCTTTTCGGCCTTCTTCCTGTAAGGGAAGGCTCTTAGGAGTGTGCTGCCGATGGTAAGGCCCTCCTCGATTAGGCGTTCGACCTTCTCAGTGCTGGAAAGCGTCACCAGAACATGGCCGGACATCCTCATAAGCTGGTAAACTGAAGATTTTCCCATCATCTGTTCCAGCGCTTTCATGTACTGGACTTGGTGGAAGTCCGGGCACCATTCGATGAAGCAACTCTGATCAAATGTTGCCGCTGCCGACCTCGCTTTAGCTAGTTCTTGTTGCTGTCTGCTACTTTTAATTCGCGTGACAGTATCTTTTCTTTCCTGCCTCGGTTGTAGTGATAGCCTGGCTACGATGGCTTCAGCCTTTGCCACTTTTGCTTGCTGGGTCGGAGAATCCCGGCCTTTTCTTTTGTTGGATTTAGGAATTTTCCAATCCGATTCCAAAGCAGATTGCTTCTCCGAAGCTTCCACTCTTTCCGCCCAATTTTCATCGGCTTGTTTTTTTCCAGCGGCCTGAATTACATAGTCGCCGTTTGTTTGCTTGATTGAAAATTTATTTTTCGAATCAGGCTTAAAAACTTCTTCCGCCGATTTCTCGGCATTGGTAGGTTTTTTCTGGGTGGGAGAACCACCATCATTCTTGTCATCATCCTGGCTCTCCGCCAGTATCGAAAACACATTGGAAATCTCCATCGCCTCCATCTCAAAATTCTATTCTCTTCGAAGGCGGTTAGAATTTCCAGGCCTCCAGAGTTGGGGCAGGAGCGCGCGCCCGTGCATCCTCGCCCCTCGAGAGAGAGAGAGAGAGAGAGAGAAAAAATTCAGGCCATTGTAGAAACTGCTTTTGAATAAACCCTTACATGTATTTTTTTTTATTTTAAAAAGTGAGATCTCGATTGTATGTAAAGGCCTTTTTACAGGCCTATATAAATGAAGAAAGATCACGTTTTACAATAAAATATAAAACTATTTTAGAGGCGTATTATTCTTTTTAAAATAAAACAATTTCTACTGTCCTTACTGCGATGAAAAAATTAAAGGGAGGGCCTGGCTCATCAGTGGTGAACCCTCCCAGCGGTTTCGCCAGTTTAATCTACCATACCGCTGTTATATTGCATTTTTGGAACTTCCTTTTATAGGTGACCGTTGTAAGAATCTTGGAATGGGTATTTTAGAAGAACTATGGACATAAGCTTTTAGGACAGCAGAATTAAATATAATTATAAATATATAATATGCTTCGAGCAATCGCTCTTCCGCAAATATCAAATTGTGTCTTTTATTAGAACTATAATGTTACGATGTACTAGAGCGCCATCTGTTATCAAATTATAAAACTATTTTAGAGGCGTATTATTCTTTTTAAAATAAAACAATTTCTACTGTCCTTACTGCGATGAAAAAATTAAAGGGAGGGCCTGGCTCATCAGTGGTGAACCCTCCCAGCGGTTTCGCCAGTTTAATCTACCATACCGCTGTTATATTGCATTTTTGGAACTTCCTTTTATAGGTGACCGTTGTAAGAATCTTGGAATGGGTATTTTAGAAGAACTATGGACATAAGCTTTTAGGACAGCAGAATTAAATATAATTATAAATATATAATATGCTTCGAGCAATCGCTCTTCCGCAAATATCAAATTGTGTCTTTTATTAGAACTATAATGTTACGATGTACTAGAGCGCCATCTGTTATCAAATTATAAAACTATTTTAGAGGCGTATTATTCTTTTTAAAATAAAACAATTTCTACTGTCCTTACTGCGATGAAAAAATTAAAGGGAGGGCCTGGCTCATCAGTGGTGAACCCTCCCAGCGGTTTCGCCAGTTTAATCTACCATACCGCTGTTATATTGCATTTTTGGAACTTCCTTTTATAGGTGACCGTTGTAAGAATCTTGGAATGGGTATTTTAGAAGAACTATGGACATAAGCTTTTAGGACAGCAGAATTAAATATAATTATAAATATATAATATGCTTCGAGCAATCGCTCTTCCGCAAATATCAAATTGTGTCTTTTATTAGAACTATAATGTTACGATGTACTAGAGCGCCATCTGTTATCAAATTATAAAACTATTTTAGAGGCGTATTATTCTTTTTAAAATAAAACAATTTCTACTGTCCTTACTGCGATGAAAAAATTAAAGGGAGGGCCTGGCTCATCAGTGGTGAACCCTCCCAGCGGTTTCGCCAGTTTAATCTACCATACCGCTGTTATATTTTTAGTTCTAATAAAAGACACAATTTGATATTTGCGGAAGAGCGATTGCTCGAAGCATATTATATATTTATAATTATATTTAATTCTGCTGTCCTAAAAGCTTATGTCCATAGTTCTTCTAAAATACCCATTCCAAGATTCTTACAACGGTCACCTATAAAAGGAAGTTCCAAAAATGCAATATAACAGCGGTATGGTAGATTAAACTGGCGAAACCGCTGGGAGGGTTCACCACTGATGAGCCAGGCCCTCCCTTTAATTTTTTCATCGCAGTAAGGACAGTAGAAATTGTTTTATTTTAAAAGAATAATACGCCTCTAAAATAGTTTTATAATTTGATAACAGATGGCGCTCTAGTACATCGTAACAATAAAATATATTTTTGAAAATAGAGCAATCCATAAATAAATCGTTAATTAAAAAGGCATATAACATTGAATATAAAAAATATTTTAAAAACTTAATTCTGTTGACGTTATGTGGCGCTGAGTTTGTTGTTGACACATATTAAATATGTTATAACAACTTGATAAAGGTTGGCGTTCAGTCAAATGAAATATTGACTGGTGTCGGCTACACTTGCTCTCTCGCCATCTCTGTGGTGACATCCAACATGCCTCGTCCTTTTGTGTAATCCCAATCACGCCTGAACCCACTCTAATCATTGTGGCCACCACGACTGCAACCAACATGCCACACTACATTCATCCAACAGGATAACAACAATCTACATTACTACATATATATATATTATCGCTAATGAACATATATCGTTGGATTTTTATTTTGCTATTTTTCCAATTTTTTATCTTTCCTTACACTATAACTCATTTTCAATTATCTTTAGAGATAGAATAATCAGTTTAAGCTATTGATTCTCAATTAAGCTAACGATTATGGCCATTTATTCCTTAATTAATTATTTTAAACCAATATATACATGTTTATATTAAACTGATCTTTGCCAATTTACCCTTTTAAAACCAAAAATTCGCGTCTGAATTTGAAAAAAAGCTTCAACTTATTGATGAAATTAAGAGATATTTTAGATAATAAAATGTACATATTATAAAATAAATGAAGCTTCCAGGGTTAAGTTTCTTGTGCAACATTTTATTTTCAAGCTTTCGGACTTGTCAGTCATTCAACACGATTATCACGTTAACAAATTAATAATAAATACATTTTTTATATACAAATTATTATATACATATTTCAAATACCTATTATATACTGAGCGTACGTATATAGGTACAAAATATTTGGATCGAAAAAATAACACTGGTCAGCAACATTTTTGCCCAAGAGAACCTGATGGTGTTTCTAGTGTAACTTTTCATGCTGAACTCAAAAATCTAATCAGAAATTTTCCATCACCCATGGTTTTTGCGTGACAGCCTTTTTTTGGTATTGGGATAAATACAGCAAAAAATGCAAAAAATATTACGTAAGCATTTTTGCATAAACCTTAAACCTGCATAAATTATAATTTATTCACCAATATATCATAAGGAGAGATAACGCGCCATATATACGCAAGAAATGGAAGCATTTAAGCACGAATGTTTATTTTTAAATTTAAAACAAACTTTTCTATTGTTCTTACTGCGATGAGAAAATATATTGAGAGGGCTTAGCTAATCAGTGGTGAACCCTCCCAGCGGTTTCACCAATTTAATCTACCAGACCACTTCTTAGAGCTCTAATACTGTTTTGAATTTTCACTTGTATAATTTATAACTAGTAGGATTATTGAGATTATAATTATTTAGACAGGAGTGTGTTACATACACATTTTGGTTAATTTTTCTTTTTAAAGACATTGAAGAATGATATTTTCTCTTTTATACCAAAAATATCTTATACTTCTTTAAAACAGACATCATATATAAAAAGTTAAATATTATATAAGATTCATAAAAAAAATGAATTTAAAAAATTCAACCTATATGAATATATATCTTTCAAAATTATTTCTATTTTATTTTTTAATTATTTCAACTATGGTGAATAAACGTTAGTAGTAACATAAAGATAACCCAGGCTCCTGGAGCGTATATCCTTAGATCGCCAAATACCCGGGCAAAAATAAACAGTATTTTTCATTTTCAATTCTAATATTTTTCTTATATTATTAAACCTATATATATATATATGTTATATAAAAATATTATTTTATTTTAAATTATACATAGTTTCATAGATTCAAATACTCTGCTAAATCGACCGCCAGAGGTCACTCTTCCCCTATAAAAACTCGTTGTTGTTTTTTTTTTTTTTTCCGTTGGTCATCTAATTATACCAATATACGTTAGATCGTTGGTCACAACAATTTGCTCCTGCCATGGCTCCTAGGAAGAAGAAGAAGAATGCCGAGAAGCCCCTCGTAACCCTCGCCCAACTGGAGATGGAGAACGAAGAGGTGAAGCAGAACTTCGAGCAGAAAATACAGAATCCTTACCCTACCTCCCGATTTTACCTGCTCCAAAGCCTAATGGAATTCATCAACTTACGGTCTGAGCAGATCAAGGCCCTCATTGCCGAGGTAGAGAACCTCTCTGGCACCCTCGCGTCCTTTAAGGAACTGGACGAAATCAAGCCACAGACAGCCTGCCACAGCACTCAAACCAGCCCCTCTCCCTCCTGCAAGGAAACCAGCACTCAGACTGACCCCACCAAGCCCGCCACTCCCGCTCCAACCAAAAGGAAGCAGCCTGAGGCTCCCTACCCGCCCGCAAAGAGGACTAACCTCAATGGTCCCGCAAAACCTGCGCCCTCCCGAGTCCCCAAGCCTGCGGCCGCCCAAGTGGTCCTCCATGGGGAAAAATCGGCGGCCCACACAGTGGTCATCTCTGATGACCCACAGGCTGACCCAAGAGCAATGCTTAAAGCTGTCCGCGCTGCCCACACTCTACCCCAAGGCGTTTGGGCCTCCCTGCGAACCAAAGGGAAGCTTGTCCTCCACTCCAGCAACCCCGATACCATCCCAGCTGTTACCACCTCCCTGGCCAACAAGCTGGATGGCATGAAGGTCCGCCAACAGAAGGTGATCCTGCCTCGCATCTGCCTCTTCAAAGTGGATGAGGAAACATCCAACTCCACCATTGAAGAGACGCTGCTGGAAACCCCTGCTGTCAGCCAACTCCCTGGGGACAAGGTGGTGCGCGTGGCGCATCGCTCTGCACCCAGAAACGGGACCTGCACCGCCTTCATCGAGGTGGACCTCACGACCTTCAGAGCTCTGGGAAATCGTGGAAGGATCGTGGTGGATGGTGTGATCCTCAACTTCGAGGAGTCCATCCGCGCACGAGTCTGCTTCCGCTGTTGTGGCTTCGGCCACAACTCTGCCCAATGCACCAGAGCTCCCACGTGCTTCCACTGCGGTGAAGGCGGCCATGAAGGCCGTGCCTGCCCCTCAGTTGCCGACTGACACACTTCCAAGTGCGCCAACTGCTGTGCCAAGGGCCTCCCAGACAAGCACGAGGCGAGAGCCTCAAGCTGCCCCATCTTGAAGCTTAGAGCCCTCAAGTTCTAGGCTTCCAGGACCTCCTGCCTCCTCAACTGGCCTCCATCCAGGCTTCTCACCCATCAAGGCGCTGTTTCCTTGACCTCTCCAGCTTCCTCCCCCCTGCGATGACACCTCCACTGCCAGATCCTAGGATCCCTTGCGATGATCCCTGGCCACCCATCCCCAGGCCTCCCAACTATGCTTTGTATATATTCCGCTTTATGCGTCCATCGGGGCTCAAAAATCATTCATTTTGGTTAGCAGCCCCGTAAAATAAAGATATTTTCTCTTTTCCGTTGGTCGGCTCAAACCTTTTGTACATTATGTAAATAAGTTATTCATTTTTTTAATTCTTACGCCTTAAGCCAGGCAGTACTTTTTACCAAATTATGTTATTCATATATATTTCTCAGCTCAAATAAAGAAATCTCTGATCAAAATTATTTTATTATTCCCACGACTGCATCACCATTACAATAATCCTCAATATGATCCAAAACAACAGAAATCTTATAATTTTTTTAAATATAATATATATATTGTCGCGTGTTTACCCTACTGGTTCTTTGCGACAACGCGCTTCTTCCCTTCGTGGTTCACCTACTTAGGCTCCCGTTGCTCTTCCCTGCGGCTTTTCCCCGCAGGCCACCCAAAGACGTCCTGAGCTCCACCTCTCCAGTGGAAACTCCCTTCCGCTGGCAGTATCTCTCGGCCTTACCACTGGTGGGGGGACACGAGAGACTTACCAGAAGAGTAGTAGCAGCAGCAGTAGTCTGGCGATGATGGCAGTGGCGAGAGTAACGACAGGAGGCGGCACGTAGACTTGAACCACTCCTTTATTGTCATCTATTACTAAACATTACATCTAAATAAAATAACAGACAATGTGTATTTACATTACCCTACATCCTGGGGCCAACACAAAAGCGTATTTACAGCCAACCTCCCCAGGAAACGGGACCACAGCAGTCGGCGACTCCCACATCAACCAGCAAGGGAATCCGGCGAAAGCGCCATCTATTGGCGGAGGTTGTAAACGTTTGGAGGCCTTACACGTAACACTGCCTCCCCCTCAAGGCGGATCGTCCCGATCCGGCCTCATCGCTTCCGTCGCCCAGATGTCACGCTTCTCGCTGGTGCCGCTTCTCTTGCCTGAACTGCCCATCTCGCTGGAATCACCTTTCTCGCCGAAGCCAATCTTTCTCGCTGGAGCCTCCCCTTTCCCCGGAGTCGCCCTTTCCTCCGGAGCCGTCCCTCTCGCCGGAGCCGCCCCTCTCGCCGGTACCGCTTCTCACGCCGGAACCGCTTCTCACGCCGGAGGCACCCCTCATGCTGACTCAGCCTCTTATGCCGACTCCGCTTCTTATATCGGTACCGCCTTTCGTGCCAGAGGCGCTTCTCATGCCGGCACCGCCTCTTATGCTGGTACCACCTTTCTCGCCGAGACCACCTCTCTCGCCAGGACCATTCATCTTTCCGGGACCTCTCCTTTCGCCGGGACCTCTCCTCTCGCCGGGACCTCCTCTCCCGAGGGCACCGCCTCTCTCGTCGTAGCCGTTTTTCTCCCTGGCACCGCTTCTCCCGACGGCACTGCTTCCCTCGCCGGTACCGCTTCTCTCGCTGGCACCGTTTCTCCAGCTGGGGCCGCTTCATTCGCGGGTCCGCGTGGAGCAGATTCAGGGTCTGTCCAGGAGGCTTCTCAATCAGGCCCTCCACTCCACGCAATTCCCCCATGTGACCCAGCTCGACTTCCAGTCCTCGGGACTCTGCCCGGCCCTCGCTGTCATCATCCAAAGCTGTCTCGGCCGTACCTGTCCCATTCTGCCAGTGGGCCTTCATTAGAGACAGCAGCCTCTCCATCTCTAAGTTTCTGAGAAGCCTTTTCTCTTCCGTTCGGCGCTTTAAATTGTCCCTCTCCTCCCGGTGTTCCTGCAGCCACCGGCCAGCGAGTCCTGCTCAGAGGCCATCCCTTGGCCTCTCACGTCAATGGGCCTTTGTCAGCAACCCCCCCCCCCAAAAAAAACTTTTTAATAAAAAGCCGACTGGTGACCTCCACGAGGAAGAATCCCACTTCTGACACCAGTTGTCGCGTGTTGACCCTACCGGTTCTTTGCGACGACGCGCTTCTTCCCTTCGTGGTTCACCTACTCAGGCTCCCGTTGCTCCTCCCTGCGGCTTTTCCCCGCAGGCCACCCAAAGACGCCCCGAGCTCCACCTCTCCAGCGGAAACTCCCTTCCTCTGGCAGTATCTCTCGGCCTTACCACTGGTGGGGGGACACGAGAGACTTACCAGAAGAGTAGTAGCAGCAGCAGTAGTCTGGCGATGATGGCAGTGGCGAGAGTAACGACAGGAGGCGGCACGTAGACTTGAACCACTCCTTTATTGTCATCTATTACTAAACATTACATCTAAATAAAATAACAGACAATGTGTATTTACATTACCCTTCATCCTGGGGCCAACACAAAAGCGTATTTACAGCCAACCTCCCCAGGAAACGGGACCACAGCAGTCGGCGACTCCCACATCAACCAGCAAGGGAATCCGGCGAAAGCGCCATCTATTGGCGGAGGTTGTAAACGTTTGGAGGCCTTACACGTAACACTAATATATATGAGAAAACACTAGATGGCGCTCTGCGCCATCTAAAAAGCACATGTGCTCGTGGTCAGGAGATGCCTTCTATATTTTTAATATATATATGTCATAATATATGCTCTTCCAGGATTAATAAAACAAATCTACAGTCGACCAGAGAGAGAGAGAGAGAACGCAGCTAAGGCCGGTCACTTGATATAGCAGTCACATCCCAAGGGGGCGACCGCAGGGCCTTTTCTTGGAACCTCAGTTCTATGTTTACTCAGTCGGGGGGGGTGGTGGACACACAAGACGTGCATTTCCGCGGTGGCAGCCGCTAGCGCTCCCTCTCTCCCTCGGTTTGCTGGGTTCCATCTTCCAAACTTGTTGTTTCATTATTTATCACCTCACCACATCATTACCACTATATTGCCACATTGTAAGTCGACAGGATCATATCACATTGTAAGTCGACAGGATCATATCTCATATATATATAAATGCCATATAATATTCTTATCTCAGTGGTATATGGAACCATATCATACGAATGTTCACAACTTTTTTCGCATACAACTTTCATTAAAAACTATCTCAACTATAAATCAATAAAATACGAACTGAAAAAAAAAAAAAAATTTACAACGGAAATATTTACAACAAAAGTTGGCGAAGAAAAAGCTATTATTACGAATCATTTGTATTAATCCATTTATAATGCTAATTACACAATTCGCACTATTTTTCCAAACGGAATTCCTACACAGTTCCATCCAAATTTTAGTCACTCAATTTGTCACATTACACGGAAAATTAGAGAAATACTTACATAAAAGAGGTTTATCAGAAACACCAAATATTTCCTGCAGAGAAACTGAACAAACTGCTCTTCACCTTATCTATAACTGTCCGAACTTTATAGAAGTGAGACATCGATTGTTCCCTGATCTAAATGATTTAACTCTCTTACATCAGCTACTTTGTCTATATAAATTTTATGAATTCTTTCGATTAATACATGTGTAAATTCTTAAATATTTAATTCTAAGTTCTAATTTTTGTTGTCTTATTTGTTTCCTTTGTAATAGGCGCAAATTTTTCAATATCGCGCCTGGTTGATTAATAAAATGAAAAAAAAAAAGAAAGAAAAAAACCTATTCAAATGCCATGGAATTATTGTTTTGTTTTCTTAACAGATCCAGAGGTATGCCCGTTTCATATAAATATATTCCATAGATCGCCTTTGGACTAAAAAATATATATTAGGCTTTTAAAAATAATTGTACCATTAAAGTATGGTTACTATAGAGGATAAACACCAAGACTTACCTTGTACAAGAGATGAGTCAAACATGGCTATTGCCATGATCGCTAGGATCATAGCGAGGCCCATAGACTTCATGTTCTTGCGTGGTTGAAGGAACGTGAAGTAAAAAGATAAGAACATATAAGAACTTACTTATAACAGATGTAATGCTACGTCATGGCTAGACGCTGTTATCTCCGATCCTCTGACGTGGCATGATACTTTACCAATTCAATACCTTTTTTTTTTTGCTTATCCCTAGTACACGTGGTACAGGCCATTATAATCATGGTGGGTAGTAGTAGGCAACTGCTTTTACTGTAAGTGCACCATATGTCTACACATGTGAAAAGCAGTTCGACTTTGCACTTACAAATGTGCCATTGACCCGTTTGGTTACTTGCACTCGCTGGTAGGATTATTCTTTTGCAAGAATCGGGGGTCATTGGAGCATTTTTTTTATCAGAAAAAGTGCCCAATGCGGGAATCGAACCTGGGTTGTAGCGGTTGAAAACCAACGATTTAGACAATCCTTCCACCGACCCCCAATTCAATAGCTGATATACTTAGCTAAGGATTTTAGCTACGTATGAAAGGTGAGGCCGGCAATTATTTAGGTATTATTGTCCTTTCATACCAATTCATGAATAGTTGAATGTTACTATGGGGAAACGACTTAGCTCAGCAATCATATTCAGTTGTTAACGTTACGATTTCTGATTCTTAGTAGAACAGTTATGATTGTTATTAACGACTAGTTTTTTTTTTTACTTACTCAAACTATGCTTTGTTAAGGAACTTAAGGAAATATACGAATTTCAGCCTTTTGGCCCAACTTGGAGAAGTTAGTGCTTGATAAAAACGGCCAAACAGCCGGAAATATCATCAACAGTCAGGATAGTAACAGAACAATATATTAAAAACTAGCGGACGTACCCGGCTTCGCCCGGGTTTTACCCGAGTAAAGGTTTGTCTAACGAATTTCTCGATAAAGTGACATTTTTTCCCGGTCCCTTGAAAAATACTCGATAAGTTGAATAAAATCAATATTAATTGGTTCCCTCGGTAATTGGAAGTTAAAGGAATAGTATCTTGCCTTGGAATTGTATCATTATTCTTGTCTCAAATAAATTGCCGTGTCATCCTGAATTTTGTCTTTCCTTATTTTCTACATTACAAAATCATCGTATCATCATGATAATATTTAGAGCAGATTGTTGAATTATAACAGATAAATTATATTATTTATCTTGATTATTTTTAGGCGAAAAGTTATTTCAAAAATTTTATTTGCTAGAAACCTTCCCAGTACTATACTAAATAACTTCCCGAAGTTTCATGGCGTTCCAATGAGTGGTTTGGTCAGGCATAAAGGACAGACACACATACATTCATTTATATATATATTACTCTGATCAAAAAGTTTCGACACTTTGCTCATAAGTTAAAAAAAACTTCATTATTCTAACAAATTCAAATTGTCCTCTTCAGAGTAGTCCCAGTTGGCCGCGATGCACTTCAGCCACCTTTTTTTCCAGTCGGCAAAACACCTCTGGTAGTCTATTTTCGGGATCGCCTTCATGGCCTTCTTCGATTCCACTTTGATCTCTTCTATGCTCTGAAATTTCCGACCTTTTAACTTTTTTTTGAGCTCTCCAAAAAGGAAGAAGAAGCAGGGGGCCAAATCGGGACTGTAGGGGGGTTGGGGGAACACAGAGGTTGAGTGATCCTGCAGGAACTTCGAGATTTCAAGGTCTGTGTGCGCCGGCGCGTTATCGTGGTGGAGGATCCACGACTTGCTCCTCCACAGCTCCGGCCGTTTCTGCCTGATCGCTTCCCTCAATCGCCTCAAAACTCCCAGGTAGGAGTCAGCAGTTATTGTAGAGCCTTGTTGTTGAAATTAATTATGAACGATGCCCTGGTAGTCGAAGAACACCGTCAACATGACCTTGACTTTGCTGGGAGCCTTCCTCGCTTTCTTTGTTTCGGCTCATTTTTGAAGCGCCACTCCGATGCCTGTTGGGTAGTTTCCGAATCAAAGCCGTAATTCAATGTTTCGTCTCCAGTAATGACCCTCTTCAGCAATTCGGGTCGTCGGTTGTCGCTTCGAGATTGAGACTAGCCGTTTCTTTGCGGGCGTTCTTTTGATAAAAAGTCAAATCTTTGGGAACGAGAACGGTGTTGAGTTTTCTCATTCCCAAAATGTCCGTCATTATCGATTGAGTCGACCCGAATGATATCCTTGCTTCTTCGGCGACCTCCCTGACAGTTATTCGTCGGCCTTCACGCAGCAGTTTCAACACCTTGTCAACTTTTTCAGGCGTGGTTGATGTGGAGGGTCTCCCGGAACGCTCGTTGTCGGTAGTCTCTTCCCGACCCTCCTTGAAGCGCTTGTACTACTCGAAAACTCGTTTTCGGCTCATGACGGCATCCCCGTAGTCTGTTTGCAACATCTAAAAAATTTCGGCACCCATGAATCCGTTTTTCACACAGAACTTGATGCAAATTCGTTGATCCTCCATTTCGGTGACTAACGAAATCGAAGCACGGGCAAAATGGCTTCACTTTCGAACAGCCGCTGCTCGCGCTGTTGTGGCGCGTGATTTTTGAAAATTGGCAGGTCTTCAAGCCAAGGGTGACGCTTGCGTTTACCCTATACCGGGAGAAAATATATTTAGTTTTCAGGATTTTATGAGCAAAGTGTCGAAACTTTTTGATCAGAGTAGTATATACAAGCCGAATGACCCGGGCAACGCCCGGGTTTTACCCGATTAAATGTTTTATTAAAATACTATTCTTTACAATTATAAATTGGCGTCGTGGATGGCACTCTTTTGAAACGTCCCGCTTCAATATTTGTGTGTTTTTAAAATACAAAAATAAAAATGTAAATTTTCACAACGATATTTGAAAATTGTATTATTTAGATTTTTTGTATGAATATATTTTAAATCTGATATATACATAAAATGATATGATAATGATAGCAAGTGATTTCTTGTTCCTACCCTGTCATTACGTCACTCAAGGTCACCGTCGCGCCACGTGGTGGCGCAGCAAACGGTGACAGAACGCATGACGCTCATAACTGTATATAGAATAGAATAGATAGATAGATGATCAGGTTAAAATAGAAAATTCTAAATTCTATCCTCACTATACTTGCATAGTTAATTTTTGGCTGAAAGCTATTTACTTAGTGACCTTCCATTTTCAATAAAACTCTATATTGCACAACAGAGAATACTCCATTCGTTTTTTCAGGAATACCATTCCAAAAATTTCAGTGAAGGAGATAGCAAAAAAAAAAAAAAAATCGAAATATCTTATTACATCTTTGAGTGCCAGTATATTATCGAGGAAAGATTGATATTTTTCTCAAAAGTAAACGACAGCCAACTTATCTCAGTGTAAAGTATTACAACCAGCGCTATATCAAGTCAAATGGTTGCTCTGTCTTCTGAACAACTTTTACAAAGCAGAAAGTAGGAAAGAGAATTTAGATTTATGTTCTCTCACGGGTTTCTTTATTAAACATACCCCATATACATTTACTAATTATTGATATGTTTTAAAAACTAAAGTATAAAATTTATATTTATCAAATCCATCTTTTTTCTCTTCGTCGGACTATCATTGAGGCCGCCACAACAAAGACTTTCTCATTTTAACAACCGAGCTACTAGCGAACCTAGCGATTGACGCGACCTAGCTATTCAACTACTCGTGCGGTCAGGAACGATCAACCAACCAGTGCGATCAAGAAGGATCTAACTACCAGTGCGATCAAGAAGGATCTAACGACCAGTGCGATCAAGAAGGATCTAACGACCAGTGCGATCAAGAAGGATCTAACGACCAGTGCTATCAAGAACGATCTAACGACCAGTGCTATCAAGAACGATCTAACGACCAGTGCGATCAAGAAGGATCTAACGACCAGTGCGATCAAGAAGGATCTAACGACCAGTGCGATCAAGAAGGATCTAACGACCAGTGCTATCAAGAACGATATAACTACCAGTGCGATCAAGAAGGATCTAACTGTACGATCAAGAGCGTTTAATTACTATTGCGTCCAGAAACGATCTAACCACCACTGCGATCAAGAGAAATCGAACAACCAGTGCGTTCAAGAGCGATCTAGCGAGCATTGCGATCAAGAGCGATCTAACTACCAAAGATATCAAGAGTGTTCTATTGGCCTAAACGTTCTAGCGTCCAATGCGATCAGAAACGATCAAACATTGAGATAAAGAGCGATCTAGCGCTCAAGAGCGACCAGCAACATCAAGAGCTATCTACGACAAGCGCGATCAACGCTCAGTGTGATTTAGAGATCACCATGAAGACTGATGCGGCAAGAAGAGGCGTGATAAGTAAGTTTATTTTAACTCTACCACACTGTATAGTTACTTATAATTTGAGGCCACAAATAACAGCACTAGTTTTGGTAAAGGAAGAAAGGACTATGAGCAAGATTTACTCATATTGCATTACTAGAACGGTCAGATCTTTAAAGAACAAATTATTATGGGGATCATTAAACATCCTGGATTTGAACTAAATCGTCAAAATTGATTTAAACACTTTGACCATTTTCCATTTTCTTCAATATCATTTAAAATTATATTTTAATGAAGAGGAGCGAAGACAAGAGATATCAAATCAAAATTTATTTCGTAGATAACATGTTGACCAAGTATCAAATGATTGAATTTATAGACTTCTGCGAAGTGTGGTTCCTGCCAGAATCAGTAGCCAGAGTAGCCACCATTTTTAGAGATCACCGCTGCCACACGCCTCGGCATTGATTCAAGAGACTTTGGATGTGTTCATGGACTACAGCAGACCAAGCAGCTTCCACACGTTGCCAAAGTTTATCTGGTGTGGCAGCTGGGGATGTAATCTGGGTTAATCGTTTAGCAACCATGGACACATGTTTTCTATCGGCGAAAGACCCAGAGAGTGAGCCGGCCAGAAAAGCAATTCAATCTGGCGATTGACGAAGAACTTTTGGACAATGCGTGCCACGTGTAGTTGCGCATTATCCTATTGAAATATGGCTGTGGGCAAGCCCTGAAGGTAATGAGGGACAATTGGCTCCAACACCTCGGAGATGTAGCGTTGGCTGTTTAAAGTACCGGCAATGCGTACTAGAGGAGTGCGAGAGTGATATCCAATATTGCCCCATACGATAATTCCCGGTGCAGGACCAGTGTGGCGGTGCATAACGCAGCTGTTCAGCATTCTCTCTCCACGGTGTCTCCAGACTCGAATCCGACCATCGTGGTGTTGCAGACAGAAGCGTGACTCTTCAGTAAAGACAATTTCACTCCATTCTGCCGTCCACATCCTTCTTTAATCGCACCATTGGCGGCGTAAACGTCTGCGGTTCTGCGTCAAGGGTTGACGAAGCAATGGACGTCTTGCGGACAGACCACTCTGCTGTAAACGGCGTCGAATGGTACGCGCAGACACTGGATGATGCGTTACAGACTGAATGAGCTGTGCTACGGTTCGTGATGTGACAGAGCGATCTGTCACTGCCATGTGCACAATTTGCCTGTCAGCACAATAAGTGGTGCACTGAAAAACGAAGACACAGTTGCACTAAGAAAGTTCCGTGAACAGATAAAAGTTGAGCTAGGAGCGAAAGATGGAGATAGTCGAGTTCTTACTGGTCTACATGGTGGATGAGGTGGACCTGGAGTACAACCGACGAGGTCTCACGCAGACGGTGAACTAACTGTCAAGTGACTGCATTTATAGGTTAAGACGGGGGCCTTATGCGACAGGGGCGTGGATCGTCTGGTGAAATTTTAAACTGGCGCCGTGGAAGTTTCCTTATTTAGACCTTGTTGTTTTGTGACTTCCATCTATCTCGAATTTAGACGTTTTTGACTTCTATCTTTTTAGCTCAACTCTTAATCTATTACAGAGTTTTATTTATTTATTCTCAGTTTGTACAAAGTACATTACATATGATGATGTAATGGCACATGTCAATCATGCGTATAATAATTTACAGATGTGTTTCTATTATACAACATGAAAATCTTGTTATAAGTTATATACAATATGGGGTTGTTGATTTAAATTACCATATATATAAATATATACAAGGGGGGATCAATAAATAAGGTGAATTATCTTATTTCTTAAAAATTAAAAAAGCAAAAATAATTTAAACCACAGAATATAAAAATATAACATCGAGAGACTATTTAAGGTGTTCTGTTCTTTTTCCCACGCGCGGCGCTAGACTTATAAATAAACTAAAATGGAAGCTCCCTTGAAGGATTGCACCACGCTTGAACAACGTGCAGTTATTCGTTTATTGAATGCAGTAGGTATTCAAACATCTCAAATATGCCAAAGAATGAAAAATATCTATGGTGAGTCTTGTTTGTCTCAAAAAAAACATTTATGAATGGGTTAACGAGTTCAAAAATGGACGAATTCCACATTTCCTTAATTTGGACCAAAAACTTAACCGTATTCGGGTTTCAAAGGCCGCACACATCATGTAAAACTGTACCTACATTCATTAAATTAGGTTTTGAAGTTTTAGAACATCCTGCATATACAGAAGAAGTTCGTTTTATGTATAAAAGAAACATTTGCTTTGTGTTAATTTATTCCTAATGACCTTGTCTTTATAGTTTGCTGAAGAGCATTGCTCGAAGCAAATATTTGAATATAATTCTACTGTCCTATAATCTTATGTCCATAGTTTACTTGAAAACCATTTCTAAGATTCCATCCTTCAGTGTAGCATATAAAAGCAGCATGATCCAATACAATATTAGAGCTCTGAGAAGCGGTCTGGTGGATTAAATTGGCGAAACCGCTGGGAGGGTTCACCACTGATGAGCCAAGCCCTCCCAATATATTTTTTCATCGCAGTAAGGACAGTAGAAGTTCGTTTTATGTATAAAGAAACATTCGCGCTTTTAAATCCTTTTATTTTATATGTATAGATGGCGCGTTATTGCTTTGTGTTAATTTATTCCTAATGACCTTGTCTTTATAGTTTGCTGAAGAGCATTGCTCGAAGCAAATATTTGAATATAATTCTACTGTCCTATAATCTTATGTCCATAGTTTACTTGAAAACCATTTCTAAGATTCCATCCTTCAGTGTAGCATATAAAAGCAGAATGATCCAATACAATATTAGAGCTCTGAGAAGAGGTCTGGTGGATTAAATTGGCGAAACCGCTTGGAGGGTTCACCACTGATGAGCCAAGCCCTCCCAATATATTTTTTCATCGCAGTAAGGACAGTAGAAGTTCGTTTTATGTATATAAAAAAAACAATGGTTGCCTGTAAAGTCGGTTTTACGGGCGAAGATTTTACGTGACAACGGTAGAATATTTATTGATATGAATATAATTAAATTGCACAATAGGAACAAGGAATTGAATGAAAATAAGAATTGCACAAATTTTAACTATAGAAATATATTTTGTTTACTAAAACATTGTACAGGAGGCGAAACTGAGCGGACGTGTGTCGCTAGGCTCCGATAGTTCCGGTAAATATTGTTTTAAATATTCAGTTTACTTATTGTATAATTTATAAGAGTTATATAAATTGTTTAATTTAAAAATATTTTAACCTTTTTAAATTGGCAATCATTGTTCAAGAGTTTAGGAGATTTCCTTTTTTGTTTTGTTTTATTATCATTTTGAAATCCTTTTCCATTGTTGATTTCGCACAAATATGCAAAAATAGAATATGGAAATAATTATTCAAACTTTAAATGATAAGTTGGATGAAATTTATAACCATTTTGACAAAAAAGTTCAACAAAATCAAAAAAATCTAAAAATGATATTACATTTTTGTCAACTATGGTTAGGCAAACCAAGGATGGTATTTCAACTTTAAAAGAAATAAATAACCAATATATATTGGAACTAATGAAAACAACAATTACAGATGTTATGGACCAAAAACTGAAAGGGATCCAAGATGAATTAGTTAAAACAACTCCAACATATGCTCAAGTAGCTCGTACAGAAACATCACAAGATTACATTAAAAAAAAACAAAATTTACATAAGGAGTTCACAATAGTGGCAACACCTATAAATGTGGAAGATAATACAAAAATGTATCAAACTATATCAGGCAAAGTTAAAAAGCTTAGGGACGAAGGAAAAAAAATAAAGATTAACAAAATTATAAATGCAGGGAAATCTGTAATAATAAAGACCCCTACAGAATCAGACGTGGAATCTCTAAATGATGAGTTAGGCAGGGCAGAGGAACTCGCAAATATCAGCAAAATTTATATCCCCAAACCAAGAGATCCTACAGTAGTAGTTAAAAATGTTAATAAACTTACAGAAACCTCTAATTTTATTAAAACAATCTGTAGTATGAACCCCGAATTAAACGAAATGGAAAATGATATCCATGTTCTGTTTAGCATGAAGTCGAACACGCCCCACCACAACATAGTTCTTAGGGTTTCTCCAAAGGTTTACCAGATCCTTAAAAATATGAATAATAGGTTATATACTGATTTTGAACGCTGTTTTGTGGAAGATAGGATTCTGGTAAAACAATGTCAGAAATGCCTTCAGTTTAATCCCAACCATAAATTGGCCGATTGTACTAACGTCGAGATATGCAAAGTATGCGGCGCGCAAGGAATTCATGACTGTTCAAAAATTTGCAGTTGTTATAACTGTCTAAAACATCCTAAATTTAGAAACTCGCCGAATCATAGAGCTAATTCCTCGGACTGTCCTCTATACAAAATACAGATAGATAGAATTATCCAACGAACGAGATATCATCCAACCGACAATTAGGCAAATTTCGCAGCTAAGATTATTGTTTATTTAGTTTGAATATCATGCAGGGAAAGGGAATTAAATGTTTACAACAAAATGTAAGAAAAAGTATCTTGGCACTGAATGAGCTTCAAGCTTCTATAAAAGACAACCCACCAGATATCATCCTAATACAGGAACCTTATCTGATTGATAGAGATGTAATTTTCGATTTAGAATCTCAAATAGTGCATTCAACGACAGATGAACAAATATACACTGCAACGATCTTTATGAATAAGTGTTTAAAATACAATAAAATCAATAAATTCACAAACTCCTTTTGTACAACCACCTCTATAAATTCAGCGGAATCAAATACTGTTATTGCAAACTTTTATATTCATCCACATAGATTTAATGACACTCATCAAAAATTTATCAAGGAGCTTCTGGATACCTACAATCAACAACCTATTATACTATGTGGCGACTTCAATTCTAGACACCCAGTCTGGTTTGATCCGACGACTAACTCCAATGGTTTCAAATTCCACTCCATCATAGATGAACATAGCCTATTTATCCATAATCTTAAGATACCCACCTGCCGAAATTCAAGCATTATAGATCTTACGATTTCAAACAAAAAATCAATAAGTTTTGTACAAAACTGGAAGACGACTATATTGACGAACATTTCAGATCACGTTGCAATAACCTTTGACATTTATCATAATTTTAACAGGCAAAGGACAGTTCAAAACTCAACATGGAAATTTATAGAGAAAGATGCTGATTGGAAAACATTTACCGAAAAAATCTCAATACAAGATGTAGATAACATTATCACCAAGATAAACCACGCGTCAAACATCGAAGATATTGACAACATTGTAAAGACTCTCACACAAATAATTAGAGAGGCAGCTTATCTGTCCCTAAATGTCAAGACAAGAAGCGGAAATCATAAAACAAACACATACTGGTGGGATGGGAAGCTGGAGAATTTGAAAAACGATTTCCACTATATTAGAAATTTGTATTATCGGCATGGAGCGATCTATGAAAAGACCTATAAATCAATGAGAAATAAATATTTAAATAAAATTAAAAAGGCAAGAAGAGCGAGTTGGAGAAATTTTATAGAAGAAAGTCATTCAACTAACGCATTTGGTAATGCTTATAGGATTTACAAGTCATTGAGATCAAAAAACAGAAATTTAGGATTACCTCTAATAGATAATTTACCAGATCATTTAAAGATCGACAAAATAAAAAGTTTAATGAACGATCTATTTCCAGATGATATTGGAGGTTTGGATAAAGATGATCATATTTTGATTAGAAATTATACTCCTAAATATAAAAATAAAAGTAGTGTTCATATCGAATCTAAGGAAATAGAGGAAACAATTTTAAAAACTAATATTAAAAAAGCACCGGGCCCTGATTACATTAGTAACAATATGATCAGACAAGCTAAAATAAAAATAATCCCAATTCTGCATCAATTATTCAATAAATGTATAGAAATGGGATACTATCCGGATGAATGGAAAAAATCATTCTTAAAAATAATTCCAAAACCAGGCAAAACGAGTTATGAAGTAAATAAAAGTTATAGACCTATATCATTGACATCTAATCTCTCTAAAACATTTGAGAATATAATAAAAAATAAATTAAGTAACTATTATTTAGAAAATAATCTAATGAGCTCAAGGCAGCATGGCTTCATGAAATCTAGATCAACTATTACTGGAATGGAAAAAATTATGGAAACTATATTGAAACATAAACAAAAAGAATTGACTTCCTTGATAGCTATAGATATAGCTGGTGCATTTGACAATGCATGGTGGCCTGCGATTATAAAACGAATGGATAATGACAACGTTCCCTCAGATTTAATACGGATCATAAAATCTTATTTGAATAAAGAAAGGGAGGTGAAATTTACATACGAATCAGAAACTTTTTATAAGAAAATAACTAAAGGATGTCCACAGGGTGGACCTTTATCACCTCTTCTATGGAATATTTTGCTAAATGATTTGTTGATAAATTTCGAATCAATTAATGCAGATATTATATGTTATGCAGACGATGTTACAATAATTTGCTGGAATAAGACTATTGAAGGACTAAAAACCGTAAGTGAATACACCTTAAATTATGTGATCCAATGGTGTAATAGAAATAAATTAACGATCAGTACAGAGAAAACTAATTTGCTATACCTGCATAACAGAGAAAAAATACCTATTGAGGTTAATAACAATATAATCAGGCCGGTCAAGCAAGTAAAAATTCTGGGAATGAAATTTTCAAATCACAAATGGAAAAATAAAGTTAACTTTACTCCACATGTAAATGATATTCTGTGTAAGGCAGGGCGTATGAAAAATTTATTATGTTCACTAAGCGGCAATGTGTGGGGTTTAGATACACAAAAGAGGTTAACTTTATATAAAACAATAATAAGGCCTGTACTTACATACGGATCAGAAATTTGGCTTAAATATTTAAACAATCGTTCTAAACAAAAACTGAATTCCATGCAGTACCAGATCATTTTATGGGCAATTAGAGCTTATAAAACCACATCATCTAACTGTGTGCATAGTTTGGCAAAAATTCCACTCCTAATAGACTATATAGAATCTAAAATAATCAAACATGATCTAACTCATCTGTCCACTGAAGATCTAATTACTTACGAACCCCATGCTCCAAGTATAGTCAAATCATTCTTACACGCAAAAATGAAGGAAAATTTTGATAATACTAATGAAATCTTCAGAAGCCTTTTCGTGTCCGGAATCCCAAGATTTTTCCGTCCAAATTTTATAATATCCAATTCATTACAGATCATGGTAATTTTGGGAAATTTTTGGCAACTATCGGCGCGGTGAAGGAACCAGGATGCTTCTGCGGAGGTGAAATTCAGGACTCGAAACATCTACTTATGAATTGCCCAATTTTCCGGGTTTATAGAGAAGACAAATTTGGTCGTATTGGACGGCTTGATGAATTTGTAGGCAATAAAGAGAGGTGCAAAAGTTTTGATCAATTATGCAAATTTATTTACAACTTTCTTTTAAATTGGAAAAGGGAGAGGGAAAATTAGAAGGAAAAGAATTGCTATGCTTGCTTTGTGAGTTTTGCTTTGTTGCTTGTTTTATCTTCGGACAATTTTCTTTGTTAATTATGTAATATAATGAATTGAACAGGATTGTATATAGCCGATTTGTTGTGATGTAAAGAGGTCTCGACGCAAATATCCCTGAGTTTGGGATATCGCGTTTCATGATGTTAATAAAAGTATCAGTAATAAAAGTATTGTACATGTAAACTTAAACTTAACTAATTCCTATTTGAGTGATTTTGTTGAGGATAGGACGATGATAGGAGAAATATGAAATGAAAGGAAGTGTTTCTGCTGTAATGTGTCTTGCGAAAGTCAAGTCGATAGTTGTTCCTCTTAACGTAGTTGACTTAGAAACGTTTGATACGCAATTTTTTAATACGCCATTTTTAATTTTAAAGAATCAATTTGAAAATCAAAACACTTATTCAGATCGAAGGTTCAAATTTTTGCTAAATAAATTTGAAATTAAATAAAATTTGTAATTGTAAATGATGAAGTTGAAAATTAAAACATTTACTTATATTAGATGTTAAAATTCTTGCTCAACACAGTTTAAATAAAGTTTTCTTATATCTGCCACTTTTTCTTAATATTTGTAATTTTAAATAATCAATTCGAAAATCAAAACATTTATTCAGATCGAAGGTTCAAATTTTTGCTAAATAAATTTGAAACTATTTAAAATTTGTAAAATAATAATTAATTAATTAATTAATTTTAAACTAATAATTTACTTAACACTATCAACATTTATCAATAGTATGACATAACCTATAAACTCAGTTTCTCAACTTTTGTGTCAATCTAACAATTAATCAATCAATCATAGTTTACGATAATGAAATATCAGTGTACAATTATTTACCTTTATTGTTGTAGTTGTTGTAAATGACGAATCTAAGCACTCCACATTTTCACTACAGACACAGCTGACGATACTTTAACCACACGTGTGAACTTGTATTATGACGCTTTCTTGTTTTTCCAACGCCAAGAACGTTCGAGAAAGACAAAGACAGAGACAAGCATGCGCCGATTCAATGCGCCTAATTCTCTAGCGCTGCGCGCGCAGCTGCGCGCGCAGCACTCTCGTTCGGTGACTCATCGTAACGTTACCGGGCGTTACACTTTTTCATAAGTGACTCCCAGCCGCAACCTAATTTAAGACGTTGTCACGTCAAACAAGAAACATTCGCGCTTTTAAATCCTTTTATTTTATATGTATAGATGGCGCGTTATTGCTTTGTGTTAATTTATCCTGCATATAGTCCAGACCTAGCCCCCTCTGACTATTTCCTTTTTGGACTACTAAAGAAGGAGTTAAAGGGAAAGCGATTTGACTCGGATGAAGATGTCTAGAAAGTGGTGCAAAATTTTTTTCACACGTTTCCTAAGAGTGCCTATAAAGAGGGTATTTACAAGTTGCCAGAACGATGGAGACGATGTATAGAAAGCCAAGGTGATTATTTTGAATAAATCAAGTCCTAATTTTTAATATCGTTCTTATCTTTTAAAATAAATCATAATTCACCTTATTTATTGATCCCACCTTGTATATAATAGCGGATGTGTACCCGGTTTCGCCCGGGTTTTATCCGAGTAAAAGTTTGCCTAACGAATATTATTGATAATAATTTCCGGAACACACAGAATATTATGATAATAATATTCATTACATTATATATTTTTATAATATTTAAAATACATTTTTCGAGCAAACATATACACTCTCTATACTGAATAGATTTTTAAAAAGATACAAGGTGTGTCCCATAAGTTCCCGGACTGAGTCCATAAAAAAAAAAGGTAAGATATTTTTTAAAAAAATTATTGAAACTTTTTAAAGTAATCCCCCTTTGCTTCAACGCACCAGCGCCATCGTTTCCCCAAATTGTCGAAACAGTTTTTATAGAGCTCTTTTGGAATGCTCTTCAATGCCAACAGCGATTTTTCTATTATGTCATCCCTGGTGTCAAAATGTCATCCTTTTAGAACTGCTTTAAGTTTGGGGAACAGGAAAAAGTCATTTGGTGCGATGTCTGGGGAATAGGGTGGTTGAGGTAGGATTTCTGTCCCGTTTTTAGCCAAAAAAACTCGTCACCAAGTGCGCTGTGTGAGGGCGGGCATTGTTATGGTGTAGGATCCAGTCACCATTAGGCCATTTTTCTGGCATTTTTTTTTCGAATCGCTTCCCTTAGATGGCGAAGAATGTCCAAATACATTTCCTTAATAACCGTTTGGCCTGCAGGAAGATACTCGTGATGAACAATGCCCTTGTTATCCTAAAAAGCGACCAGCAACACCTTGTTTCTGGATTTCAATATCCTGGATTTTTTTGGTCTAGGCTCACCCTGACCTCTCCACTCGGCATATTGACGCTTGGTTTCAAGGTCATAGTCATAGACCCATGTCTCGTCGCCTGTGATTATCTTGTCTTTCCATTCCGGATCCGTTCTTGTCATTTCCAACATGTTCTCACAGGTTGCAAGCCGACACAGTTTTTGCTCATTAGTGAGGAATCTTGGGATGAATTTTGCAGGAGTCTTTTTGAGCTTCAAATCTTTGGTTACGATCCTTCCAATCGTTGTTTTAGAGATGCCTGTGTCTGGCTCTAGCTCCAGCAAAGTGGTTCGAGGATTTTCTTTTATCAAATCGGTGATTTTTTTGCACATTTTGGGCGTTCTTGCCGAGGATCATCTTCAATAGAAATTCTGCCAGCTTTAAATCTAGAATGTCATTTAAAAACAGTTGTTCTCTTTGGGGTGTCATTGGGGAATGCTTTATTAAGCATTTCAAAAGTTTCGGTTGCTGATATTTGAAGTTTCACGCAAAAATCTATGAAAATCCTCTGCTTCAATTTTTGTTTCATCGTAAAATCGCCGCAGCGCAAGGTGTAACCTTTAAATAAATTAGAATAACTTTGGCGCACGCGCACGTACCGCCTCGATATTGGTACCACCGTGTTTCCAGATATTTTTTCTATAATAAACAGTCAAATTTATTTACATTTTTCATTTATTTATTTTTTTATGGACCCAGTCCGGGAACCTATGGGACATACCTTGTATATATAAATAAAAATATCTAGTGATATACTACATGATCTTAGCCAAAAGGCCGAAAAACAATATTTTATATACAGAGATGACCTGGCTTTGTGTGTCTTCTGCCCGAGTGAATGTTTTGCTGGTAGAATTTTGTTCCTGCCTATTAAAAATTATTATCTGGCTTCGCCTGTGGTCTGCTTCAGTTAATTTCCCCCTAAAAATTTTGTTTATGTCAATCAAGCATGATAAAGCAATATTGTCATCATCATTTCTGACTAAAAAATATTGTTGCTCAGTACCTGGTTAATTTATAATTTTTCTTGGTTAAAGCGCGAAAAAAAAAACTCTTCCAGATTTAACTATCTGTCCTGTTCAAATTTCAGCGAGATGGGTTACATATTGAGGGCGTGCATAGCCGACAAACATATATATATAAATATGTTCCCGGCTTCGCCTGGTATTTACCCAAGTAAAAGTTTGCCTAACGAATATTTGTTAAAACGATTCTAGCAAACATCCAATCCCTACTGAATCTACAATTGCCCATACTCTCGATAATTTGAAATTTTTTCCTGGTCACTCTAAAAAATACTCGATAAGTTGAGTAAAATCAATATTAATTGATCCAATCGGTAATTTGAAGTTGAATGAATAGTATCTTGCCACAAACGAACATTTGTAAATAACTGTATATAGCGAATGAACCCGGCTTCGCCCGGTTTTTACCCGAGTAAAAGTTTGCCTAACGAACATTTGTTAAAACGATTCTAGAAAACATCCAATCCACTTATATATAGATTTATAAACGTATATATATATATGTAAATGTAAATATATATTTTTAAACATAATTTTTTAAAAATAATTATTAAATTTTAAATAAGATATTGTCACGTTTGTGAATTTTATAATTAATTATTTCTTTTTTTTTATATATACAAACAAACGATAATAAACAACAACAACAACAATGTAATTTGCATCTTCATTATTATAAACCAACAACAATTTAAATTAACAATATAAATATACATTTTAATATTTTAACATTTAACACAAAAACGTTACAATATTTTCTTTAAAAATATATTAATATCGAAATGCCAAGTTTTTTTTACAACGTCATTGGAATATTATATTAATAAATTCTCAAATGAAATTTAGTATACTTGGAACACATTTTAGCATTTTTACAATTTATAAATGTAATTTCACCAGATGCCGCGAGAGGCGCTGCTTGCGAGTGAAGGTAGAAAATTTGCAAATAAAATTGCAACGAATATTTATTTAAAATCAAATTCAAACCAGAAACCTTCCCAGTAGTATAGTAAATAAATTCCTAAAGTTTCACGGCGATTGGATAATCTTAGCTTTAAAAAACATTCATCGTGTAAACAAACTACGTGTAAAATTATTAACCAATCAAATTCATTTATCGTCGCGACCAGTGCGGCGCCAAGCGGTAAAAGGCTGGAACTAACGCTTTTTGGTTTTACATAAAAAAAAGCACATTAACCTTTTTAGTTTTTTGAATAGCCTATATGTTAAAGGAAATTTTCAGCTACCTACATGCGAAATTTCATAATGATTGGTTCTGTAGATTTTGCGCAACGCGATAACAAACATCGATTTTCGATTTCATTTTTATATATATATATACTAGCGGATGTACCCGGCTTCGCCCAGGTTTTACCCGAGTAAAGGTTTGTCTAACGAACAATATCTACAAATCTGCAAATAACTCTGAGGATATTCAAGATATTCAAGAAATTATTTTTCAGAAACCTTCCCAGTACCATACTAAATAACTTCCTAAAGTTTCATGGCGTTCCAATGAGTGGTTTGGTCAGGCATAAAGGACACACACATACATTCATTTTTATATATATACTAGCGTACATACCCGGCTTTGCCCGGGTTTTACCGAGTAAGGGTTTGTCTAACGAACATTTGTTAAAACAATTCTATATAAACTTATAAAAAAAATAATAGATTTATTTTGATAATTTGAAACTCGTAAATTTGAATCTTTCGATAAAGTGATCATTTTTTTCCCGGTCCCTGTGTGCCGTGTCATCCTGAATTTTGTCTCTCCTAATTTTCTACATTACAAAATCATCGTTTTATCTAGTGAACATTTTTTCCCGGTCCCTTGAAAAATACTCGATAAGTTTAATAAAATCATGGTCGTTTATGGAAGATGGACGAAGTTCCCGGAGGTCATCTTGGGCAAGCCCCCGCGAGGCTTTTTTCTTGCCTACTTGGCACAGCTGTGTCACCAACTCTGCCCCCGCGCGCCAGGACCTCTTGACCCCTCTGCCCCTCCGATTGGTCGGTGGGTACTTGGACTGTCCATCCGGCAGGCGGACGATTACATTCTCTCGACAGGGGGTGGGGCAGCCTATCTCCGTCGCAAGGTGGCGCTGCTTGCGAGTTAAATATACAAATCCGCAAATAACTCTAAGGATATTCAAGATATTCAAGAATTTATTTTTCAGAAACCTTCCCAGTACTATACTAAATAACTTCCCAAAGTTTCATGACGTTCCAATGAGTGGTTTGGTCAGGCATAAAGGACACACACACACACATACATTCATTTATATATATATATAGATAGATATATAAAAGGAAAGGATATATATATAGCGAATGTTCCCGGCTTCACCCAGTTTTTACCTGAGTAAAAGTTTGCCTAACGAACATTTGTTAAAACGATTCTAGAAAACAGCCAAACTACCTATATATAGATTTATAAAGGTATATAAATATTGTTATACTACCGGATGTGTACCCGGCTTCGCCCGAGTTTTATCGGAATGAAAGTTTGTCTAACAAATATTATTGATAATAATATTCCGGAACACGCTGAATATTATGATAATAATGATAATAATATTCGTTACATTATATATTTATATAATATATAAAATAATTTTTTCGAGCAAACATATCCACTCTCTCTACTGAATAGTTTTAAAAAGATATATATAAATAAAAATATCTAGAGATATACTACATGATCTTAGCCAAAAGGCCGAGAAACGATATTTTATATATAGAGATGACCTGGCTTCGTGTGTCTTCTGCTCGAGTGAAAGTTTCGCTGGTAGAAATTTGTTCCTGCCTACTAAAAATTATTATCTGGCTTCGCCCGTGGTGTGCTTTAGTGAAATCTCCTCTAAAGAATTTGTTTATGTCAATTAAGCATCTTACAGCAATATTGTCATAATCGTTTCTGAATGAAAATATATTGTTACTCAGTACTTGGTTAATTTTAACTTTTCTTGGTTAAAAGTTCGACAAAAAACTCTTCCAGATATAACTCTCTGTCCTGTTCAAATTCCAGCGAGATTAGTTACATATTGAGGTGTGCATAGTCGACCAACATATATATATATATATTACTAGACGGGTGACCCGGGCTTCGCCCCGGGATTGACCCGTGTGCATATCTACCCGAGTGATATTTATTTAGATAAGATTTTTTTATAATTGTTTGTTATTTGCATTATCTATTTGTTTGCATCAGCCTAATTTAATCTAATCTTTGATAGAGGGCACTGTTCGTGAGCTAAGTAGAATAATTTGAATATATAGTTTTAATAATTGATTTATATATATATATATTAAAATAGCATATCGTCTTCCCCGTATTTTTTACCTATGTATGGAATTTTGGTTTGAATTAGTAAACTACTGCGAATTTGTATACCGGACATACAAATAAACAAACATACAAACATTGATTTTTTTAATATATATATAGATATAATCTAAATATAAAAATATTCTCTAATTTAAAAAATATATTTTATTTTCATTCATTGATAGTTCTACTTGTTTTTTGACCATAGTTTTAGAATACACCAACTTTTAATACTTGTTGTAAATATGTAGTTATCTAACCTATTTTTGAAATTCACTAATATATAATTCATTTCATAAATTCTATATAACTATGAAAAATGTCTTATTGTAATTTTCTTCAAGTAATTTAAAATAAAAACTACTTTATAGTAAATAGTTATTTTTCTGCTTTTCTTTCAAAATGACACACGACTGCAAACAATACCATTAGGTACTCATGTACTCAAAGAACCAGCAATTAATTTCTATCTCAAAATAATATTTATTATAACATATATATATATGGTAATTTAAACCAACAACCCCATATTGTATATAATTTATAACAAGATTTTCATGTTGTATAATAGAAACACATCTGTAAATGATTATACGAATGATTGACATGTGTGTTTACATCACCATATGCAATGTAGTTTGCACAAACTGAAGATAAATAAATAGAACTCTGTAATAGATTAAAAGTTGAGCTAAAGAGAATAGAAGTCAAAAACGTCTAAATTCGAGATAGATGGAAGTCACAAAACAACAAGGTCTAAAAATGGAAACTGCCACGGCGCCAGTTTAGATTTTCACCAGACGATCCACGCTCTTCACATCTGGTGAAATGCAACACCCCCTTTCTCAGAAAAGGTATATAAAGCCCCCGTCTTTAGCCAAAAATACAGTCACTTGACAGTCAGTTCACCCTTAGCGCGAGCTCTCGTCGGTTGTACTCCAGGTCCACCTCATCCACCATGTAGACCAGTCAGAACTTTTCTATCTCTATCTTTCGCTCCTAGCTAAACTTTTATCTGTTCACGGAACTTTCTTAGTGCAACTGTGTCTTCGTTTTTTGTGTGGACATTCCCAAGCTTTCCACTCTGCCTCGACCACGACTGCCTGTACTCTGTGAGAACTTTTAAAGGACTTACAAGGTGCAGAGAGGTACTGGAAAACTCCCCATCCTGACTGTTCCTCTCGGTCAACACAGTATAGCGAGAGTTGACAAGGACTCACATCATAGTTTATAAGTCGACTGGATATCTCATCACATTTTTAGTCGACAAGATTCTACAAGAGTCAACAATAACTCACATGATTACATATATATATATTAAAAACAAAGAAGGCATATCCTGACCAGGAATACATGTGCTTTTCAAAAGGCAGAGCGCCATCTGGTGGAACAGAAATCAACTATTCATTGATTTAACCTGTTCCCTGATATTTGCCCCCCCCCCCCAATTTCTCGATAAATCAAGAAAAGCCATCCACAAACGCGTTTCGCGCTGTTGGCGCTCGTCAACGTGGAATAGGCTGTAACCAGTAAAAATCTTTTAAAAGTTTTCATACATATTTTTGCTTTAATTTTTATTATTTCTTCATGATTTTTTTCGAAACTTAGAGAGAATAAGAACTTTTATATAATGGCGAATTGTCTCTTAAATCTAACAACTATGAAAAATAGATGTTAAAACGTTCATTCTTCATTATGCTGATGATATTGTTTATAAAATGTACTAATTATAAAAAAAAAAACACAATCCATTATTACAATCTACTTATATAATTGCCTTATTCTGTCTGTGTGAAGTTCACGGATAGATTTTGGTCAGAATGGATAAAATAAAAAAAGTGTCAAGGGATGGGAATCGAACCCACGACCTTCCGCTTACCGGGCAGATGCCATGACCACTAGGCCACATGACCACAATTTATAATTGTAACAAATAGTATTTGAATCAAAACATTCAATCGGGTAAAACACGGGCATTGCCCGGGTCATTCGGCTAGTAATATTATAAATGATAAAGTGACTCAAGAAAAAGTATGGAATTCAAAAGTTCAATTGAATTCTTATCATATTATCTAGCTATAAAATTTTTATTTTATATATATATACTAATTGAGAAATATTTTTTCTATCTTACAATAATAAGCTTGAATTGTGGAAGTATACATAGTCAAATGAGTGAAAAAAAATAATTTAATTTCATTAAAAAACTAAATAGGATGGCTGCGCATTATAGAGAAAGAAAAAAAGTGTGCACAACTACCTTAATGCACAAACAATATAGATATATACATTATTTATATAAGATATTTAGAGTTTATCTAATCACCTAATCTATTATTTTTTAGTGACTTATCTTTTTATTTTTAGACACAATAAAGAAGCCCTGGATTAATTAAATATGCCAGTAGAAAATCACATGAACAGTCCAAGCTGATTAGATGCCTAACATATGTTGTTTTATTTCCAGGTATTTTGAATAAGAGCTATATAAATGATATGATTTGAAAATAAAAAAATAAGCGAGTCAACGATTATTGTTATTTTGATAAATGAATAAATTTAATTCTTATTTGATTTATTATAAAGAAATAGTAATCTCTTGCATGTAAATACTTAAAAGAATATTGAACTCATATATAAACAAGTAAATTAATTGTAAAGTTCAAATTTACCACTATTATTATTTATTTAAGTAACCCAGGTTCCTGGAGCGTACAGAAGTCGCCAACTACCCGGGAATTTACCACTAGGCTGGTTAAAATATGACCATGAGTTGACAAAAAAAAAATAAAAATAAAAGTAAGCAATGACGTGGGTCTCTTTAATTTGAAGACGCAGCACTTTTTATATGCCTAAAATGACATTACTTTAATTTTTTGTAAGTTGATGAATTGGAAGCTAAAATTACCATTAGAAATATTAGAAAAAAAATAGTTTGTTATAAAAACAATACCAAGAAATGAGCTCAAGAGATTGAAAATATCAAGGAATTCATATTATTATAAAAAAAAAATTACGTTAGATGCTATACATAAAAATTAAGACAGGATGATAAAAGATTAGGGGAAATAAAAATTTATAAAACCTTGAAAATGTCTAAAAATTCAGAATAATAGTCTTTCCAAGATCAAAATTCCTAAGTAGCAGAGATCCTGGAATCTGAAAAATTAATATAATAATTTTATTGTAAATAAACCCTTTATATATATATAAACCTCCACAAAATGTTAATATAATTAGTTTTGTTGGTATTTATGAGTGATACCTTAAAAAGTAATTTTAACTGGAAAACTGGTGAGGAAAACTTATGACATTTAATAGAATCAAATGAAATTTACTGACAATGATTCAATGGAGCCAATGTAGTAACTGGCTTGTATGGGTCAGGTCCATAGGTCCCAGTCTAAAAAAAAAAAGAGTGAATAGATATGGAGAAAAGATTATAAAGTAGCTGGTATGTATTGTGCCTGATTGTTTGTACGATCCAGGGCTACTCATCTGCCAGGAGGTTGACTTTTTCCAAATCTTCCTCTGATTGGATAGATACTAATCTAATTTTGACCTCTGTAGATAGACTTTTCAAATTGAATTTTTCCATTGCTTCTATATTTTCCATCATTATATGTCTTCTCAACTTCCCCATCTCAAGTTTTTCTTTTATCATTTCCTCATAGGGACCATGATCCTTTGCTATATATTCCATAGTCTTCTGTTGTATCAGAGGAGCGTCATTATCCAAGTAGAAGGCCAACTTATTTACATAATGCTCACGTAGATAGTTACGCAGGGAAATGGAACTCTCGCCAAGATAGTGGGTTTGTAATTTATTAACCTGGTAAACGCAATCATCCCAAAACAGTGATAGAATTTCTTCTTCCATTATATAAGACGGTTTTTCTTCTTTACTATTGTGAAGCAAAATGTAAAGAATTATTAACCGATTTATTTTAAGCATATGATGAGTAAAGTTAAAGCGGTATAATCCATTTGGGTCGATATCTATATCATCATCAACAGGAATCATATGGATCAAATCTTCAGATTTTAATAAACATCCACGTTTTAATGGTGTATGGCCTTCGTTATCCAATATATTTACATTTGCACCTTGTTCTAAAAGTAATTTCACTTTCATTCGATCAACATTTAAGATAGCGTGTATCAAAGGTGTTTGACCATATATATCCCTTGCCTCAATGTTTGCCCCTGCATCAATTAAATATTTAAATTTTCTCTGGGATCTAATTTGATAACAATTAAGCAACATTATCAATGTTGCTTCATGCTCATTCGAGGTACATTCAATATCTGCACCTTTGTTTATCAACAACATTACCGAATTCATTTCTTCGGCTTTGAGTGCTAGCTCGAGTAAACTTTTATTTCTTATTTTTGAATTAACATCAAATCCCATTTCTATCAAGACCATTAACGTATGATCATTGTAAATTGCCCACTTAAGAATTCTTTCGCCAATAAATCCATTCATGTTGAATTCGGCTCCTGAATCCAGCAACACTCTGAAAATTTCTTTTGCATTTTGCCGACACCTAAAAACACAGTATTCCAGGAGAGTAAGGCCTAAGAACCCTTCCTTATTAACATCTATACCAGCTTCGATCATTTCTTTAAATATTTCTACACGGCCATATATAATAGCCAAACATAATGCGCGTTGATAATATCCGGAATTTTGATCGCTGTAGCCTTTTTTTTCAATCAATTTTCGAACTCTCCTTATATTATTTTCCATAACTGCCTTATTCCAAATATTTTCCAGTATATTATTCCGTATTGAAGTTATTATTTGCCCTATTTCACATAAAAACATATTATTTTTCTGATACTCACATAAAATATATATAAATTCGTTTTTACAGATAAAATTTGGAGGGTTTTCTTCAATTTTTATTCAAATAGAAGAGCGCTATAGATAATTCTCGTTCTTAAAGTGATTGATGACAAATATCTTGAATTTTAGATAATGATTTTATCACTCTAAATGTAGAGGAAAACTTCTTTTAAAATTTTTATTACAAACAAACAACAGAGTAATAAAACAATATTTAATATGAAAATATAAATATAAAAAAAAACAATATATTTTACAATAACGCTTATTAAAAAAATAAGTAATCATTTTTACAAAATGTTTTAGTATAATGAAAAAAATAATGAGTTTTAGAATGTCTCCAATTATAATTGTGACTTAGATATTTTAATGAAATTATTATATCTATAGTGTTACTGATAGATACATATTTTCAAGAATTAATATTTTGTACACATCTTCAAATCGCTCTCCTGGAACCTGGAATAATAAAAGAAAACATTTCGCCAAATATCATCTCTTTTTCCTAGAATTAAAAAAGCATTCTTATGAAGAAAATTAAAACCATTTAAAAAATAATATTGATATATAATATATTAGAAAAAATCAAAATTAGAATTATATATACAAGTATATTTTTAATTAGAATTTTTTCTATCCTTCTAAAGATAGATTTCTGAGTGGGCCATGGTAAGGAGCGGGTAGCCACCACAGTATCAAGTAGAAAGACATAGGAAAGGTGTTTTCTGTAGGTTCGGATGCAGAAATTCCAAGGTAATTGTCGAACACATGCTACAAGGCATTGGAAAAAGAACAAATCTCAAAACACCATTAGGCATCGTATTGCTACAAATGACAATGTATCAATAAGGGAAATGCTTCATCGATTAATCCTGGCCGAAGATGAGATCATACAAGATATGGTCGACAAGATGCTTGGCGCCCACATCATCCAATTATAGAAAGTTCAAACGCCTCAACAGTAGTCATAGTGAAGAACAAAGACGATCCTTGGATATTTAGAATTGATACAAGAGGCTTGAACAAAGTTACCAAGAAAGATGTGTATCGCTCGAATTAACAATGCCTCGTCAGACATTTTAAGAGCGGAAAATTATACTCAACGATGGATGTAAAATCAGGCTACTGGCAAATTGTTATAGACAAGGATGACCGAGAAAACTGCATTTGTCACTCCAGATGGCCTTTTCGATTTAAAAGTAACGTTTGGACTTTGCAACATACCCAAGACCTTTAAAAGAAGGATGTAGAACCTACTGGCAAAATGCTCATTATTTTTTGAAGTCTTCCTTCTCCATTCTGTTAGATTCTCAGAGCATCTATCACATTTATAAGCCTAGATTGATTCCAAAAACTTGAATAACGACCCTAACTCAAATTGTTGCTTCAATCAGACAAAACAAAAATTCTGACACACCAAGAAGATCAAGATTGAATCAAATTTGTTTATTACAAAATAAAGGCAATGGGTGAATTTTCGAGAAGCTGACGAACCTGCAACAAAAAAAAAAAAAAAAAACTACGTAATTAACATCTTTTTATCGAAGGTTCATGTGCGTCTGCGTTGAAATTATAATAATTTGCACATCTCACCTCCGCTAAAATGCAGGCTGTAAATTTTATGTTATTTGCATGCTTTTTAAGGGTGTTACATTTACGGTGGCCAGCAGTTTATATTTATATATTGTTAATATCTTAAATATCTCTGTGGCGACCACACTTTGCTTCAGCGAGCGCGAACTGGGACAAAGTTTGAATACACATACTACCGGCAATAAAGTGGCGGCCCCACTATGCCTTGTCAAGCACGTGCTGGGAGAACATGTCACTACGCATGCGCGAGCATCCAGAACTTTCTAGCGACTGGCGCGGTAAACAAAAAGGCTTGCTCCCAACGGCCGTTACTTCAACCATTACTTCTTTTCTCATTATATATTTCTGGCTTTAAATGAATTAATTTTAATTATAATTTTATCAGCGGCCTTTCCACAAGCCACACCATCACCCAACCACCATCTCCACATCTCTATTTATATGAGTCAATGGGTGCGCATATTTATATATATGTGGTAACCGAGGGTCTCTCTCTGTGGTGTAGTAACCGAGAGGGGCAAACCTGTAGTAACCGAGAGGGACAGTCAGGGCGTGGAGAGTTTTCCAGTACCTCTCTGCACCTTGGGAGACCTTTAACAGTGCCACAGAATACAGGCAGTCGTGGTCGAGGCAGAATGGAAAGCTTGGGAATATCCATCACAAAAAACGAAGAGACACAGTTGTAGTAGGAAAGTTCCGTGAACAGATAGGAGTCGAGCTAGAAGCGAAAGATGGAGAGATAAGAAATTTTCTTACTGTTCTACGGCATGGTCGAGCATCAGAAGATGAAATGACGAGGGCTGCCGCTGATGGTGAAGTGACTACATTTTTTGGCTAGGGGGGAGGTCTTATATATCTTTGCCGAGAGAGGAAGTATTGCATATCAGCAGATGCAACAAGAGCGTGGATCTGAAGCGAAATTGTACACTGGCGCCGCCTTGACAGTTTCCTATCTATATTTAGACTTTTTTGTGGGACTTCTAAATCTATCTCGATTTTAGACGTTTTTGACTTCTATCTCTTGCTTTAGCTCAACTCTTAATCTATTACAGAGTTTTATTTATTTATCCTCAGTTTGTACAAAGTACATTACATATAATGATGTAATTACACATGTCAACAATGTGTATAATCATTTACAGATATGTTTCTATTATACAAAATGAAATTCTTGTTATAAGTATTATACAATATGCGGTTGTTGGTTTAAATTACCATATATTTATATATATATATATGTGACAATATAGTGGTAATAATGTGATGAGTAAGAAATAAGGAAACAACAAGTTTGGAAGATGGAACCCAGCAAACCGAGGGAGAGAGCGAGCGCTAGCGGCTGCCACCGCGGAAAATGCACGTCTTGTGTGTCCACCACCCCCCCGACTGAGTAAACATAGAACTGAGGTTCCAAGAAAAGGCCCTGCGGTCGCCCCCTTGGAATGTGACTGCTATATCAAGTGACCGGCCTTAGCTGCGTTCTCTCTCTCTCTCTCTGGTCGACTGTAGATTTGTTTTATTAATCCTGGAAGAGCATATATTATGACATATGGCCCCCGTTGAAGAAGGCTGAACATGGTTTAAGTATATTTAAAGCTGGAGAAGCCAGGAATAGAGAAAATAATTTTACAGTTAAAATTAGTTAAGGTAATGGTGACATAGTTTTATGTAAATAAAATATTGTATAGTACACAAGTAAATATTATTTACAAGCAGTTTTACAACACCGGGGAGTTTGACATTTAAGGAAATCTTTGAAAATATCAAGGTTATAAAAGGCTATATACAACAAAATCTAATGTACTATAAGGGAAATGTTATTGAGGAGTGTGAACAAGGGGAAGAAGAGTCACATACATATGATGGAATTCTGAAGATCATTAAGACTGGGGAACTCTACACTTTAAGATATTTTTCAGGCGGACATGGCAAGGGGAAACTTGTCATGGGCTTTCTATGCTATAGGTGTAGAGTATGAGAAATGAGGTTGAGGCTGCAAATTGCGTGAGCTCAGGACTGAGGTAAATATAAAACTACATACAATGTTAGAACCTTGGCGAACAGGGCGAGGGGAAACTTGCCCTGGGCCAATCTAACTTATCTATGCAGCTACTTGTGTAGCGAGTCCGAGGGGAAAAGTCCCGTGTGTAGGTGAGGAAGTCGGATGGACTTATATTTAATTTGCGGGAAGTATGCGCGCACAGTGCCGAAAATTGGGACGAGGACTGCGTTGTCCGCTACAAGTGACAAGCTGCTCGGACACGAGGTGTTTGAACCGTCGTGGGAGCTTGTGCAAGGCGATGATTTCGCGGTGGGTTGAAAGTAAGACCCATGTCTGCGCGAAATGATGACGGACCGGACAGAATCAGCGACGATGGTTAACGTACCTCCGTGGGAAATATCGGAGGTAGGCTATATCGTGCTGGTTTGGACAATGGACAAACATAGATTTGAAGACAGGGTCCGTGTGGCGAACGTGTGGCGCGAGGAGAAGAAGCGAACTGTGTCGCTCGATGCAGATTGTTCAAGTGCGAACAAAAAGGGATTGATAAATATCTAGCAGTTAGTCAATCTGCACCCTGTGACGAACACGCCATTGGCTAGATGGTGTGGGTCGGTGGATAGGCTAGAGATGAACTACGAAATAAATTATCATAAATGAAGGGCGAAGGTTAGGATTTTGAAATGACAATATAGAAGTTCGATAATTGATTAATCAATAATTCTCTATAAAGGTCCTGAGCTGGTATAAAGTTAACAAAGTTGTAAGAATGAGAGGGACATTAAGGGAAAGATAGATAAAAGTCACAAGGGTTGGTTGTAAGCAAGGCTCACGTGGTGGTTGGAATTCTTCGACGCCTGAATTACAGGGTGAATTTTGAATCGATTAGGGAAAGAAATTATTTTTCGTGAGCCGTGCTTACAAGTAGGAGAGGTCTATACAAAAGTTTAGGTGCTGGAGGCATATTTTTAAAAATAAATTGATTATGAAAAATCTATTGTTAATAGTAAAAATCGTAAAGCATTAATAGGTAGAATTCCAATTTTTTTTTTAAAGAGTTTTTTTTTTTTTTAAGAGTTACGTTAAAAATGGAAATTATTTAATTAAAATAACGATTGTTAAATTCTACTGGTAAGGTAACTAATTAAATGAGTTACAAATATCTAGATAAATAGTATGGAGCATAAAATCATTGTTAATAGGCATAGAGAGAATAAATGGAGCTAATTATGTAAATATTGGGACAATTTACAAGGAATGACTTATTTAAAGAATGAATGGAATTGGTAAAACAATTTCACTTACAGGTTATGTTGGTTTAGAGAGCAGGCAAGTTCATTGAGATTCGGGAGAATTCTGTCTGTGACACTGTGCGTACCAGTGTTGTACATCACAGTAGCGGTAGGGAGATGGCGGAGTCTTGTCCATGATGGCGGGAGGTGTCCTGCTCTGGCACGGCGATCGTTCTTGAGTAGATCTAGTGCTGGAAGAAGTGCGTGGCAGCTCCATCTCCGTCGTAGGTGAATACTTCTTCGGGATCACGGTTCAAAGGTTGGCGAGGAAGGGGTTGAGGGCTCGAAGAGGAGTGGTTACAGTTGAGTTGGTTTTGGTCGATCATCGTGGCTTGGCTTCTTGTTTCTTCATACTCCGGTATATGAGGGATTCGCTTCCCGGCCAGGTCTTATCCTGTCGACTTCCGATGTGACAATATAGTGGTAATAATGTGATGAGTGAGAAATAAGGAAACAACAAGTTTGGAAGATGGAACCCAGCAAACCGAGGGAGAGAGGGAGCGCTAGCGGCTGCCACCGCGGAAAATGCACGTCTTGTGTGTCCACCACCCCCCCGACTGAGTAAACATAGAACTGAGGTTCCAAGAAAAGGCCCTGCGGTCGCCCCCTTGGAATGTGACTGCTATATCAAGTGACCGGCCTTAGCTGCGTTCTCTCTCTCTCTCTCTCTGGTCGACTGTAGATTTGTTTTATTAATCCTGGAAGAGCATATATTATGACATATATGTAATAATATATGCTCTTCCAGGAATAATAAAACAGACCTACAGTCAACCCAGAGAGAGACAAGCAGCTAAAGTATGGTCATTTGAGACACTAGCGACATTCCAAGAGGCGACCAGAGGCCCGGAATTCTCGGGACTATTGGGACAGGATGTGGGGTCCGGTCACTTGAGATATCAGCGACATTCCAAGGGGCCCGTACTTGGAACCTCAGGACTAATTAAGACAGTTGAGGATTGTATTCGGACACAAACGGCCGCCCGGCGGACAGCCGGGCCCACCATCTCCCATCTCTCTCTCTGGTTGTCTGGGTTCATCTTCCAAACTGTGGTGTGATTATTTCTCTCTTTCCCCACTTTATTATTATATTGTCACATTGAAAGTCGACAGGATCTTATCACATAAGAGTCGACAGGATAAGACCTGGCCGGGAAGCAAATCCCTCATATACCAGAGTATGAAGAAAACAAGACGCAAGACCACGATGATCGGCCAAACCCAACTCAACTGTAGCCACTTTACTTCGAGCTCTCACCCCCTTCCTCGCCAACCTTTGAACCGTTACCCTGAAGAAGTCATCACCTACGACGGAGATGAAGCTGCCGCCCACTTCTCCCAGCACTAGATCTGCCCAAGAACGATCGCCGCGCCAGAGCAGGACACCTTCCACCACCATGGACTCCGCCATACCCCTACCGCTACTGTGGCCCACAACACTGGCACGTACAGTATCTACTGACAGAACCCTTCTTCAATGAACTCAATGTTTTACCTCTACCATTCATTTTTAAAGAAGTCATTTCTTGTAAACTCTAATGGCAATATTTCCTATAATTAGTTTAGTTCAATTTATTCTCTCCACGCCTATTAACAATGATTTTATTCTCAATACTATTTATCTAGATATTTGTAACCCATTAAATTTGTACCTTACCAATCGAATTAATAATATACATTTCAATGAAATATTTTTATTTTAGAGTCATCCCTTAAAAATGGACTTCTACCTATTCATACTTTACGATTTTTAAGATTAACAATATATTTTCATAATCGAGTTATGTATAAAAATAGTGTTCCTCTACCTAACCATTTGTTCCACTTTGTATATGACTTCTTCTAATTGTAAGCACGGCTCACGAAAAATAATTTCTTTCCCTAACCGACCCAAAATTCACTCTGTAATTCAGGCGTCGAAGAATTCCAACCACCTCGTGAGCCTTGCTTACAACCAACCCTTGGTGACTCTTATCTATCTTCCCCTTAAGATCCCACTCATTCTTACAACTTTGTCAACCTTATACCAACTCAGAGTCTTTTATAGAATTATTGTTTAATCAATTATCGATAATTATTGCCAACAATATTGTCATTTCAAAATCCTAATCTTCACCCTTGATTTATGATAATATATTTTGTAGTTTCTCTCTAGCATATCCACCGACCCACACCATCTAGCCACTGGTGTGTTCGTCACAGGACGCAGATTGACTAACTGCTAGATGTTTATCAACTCTTTTTTGTTCGCACTTGAACAATCTGCATCGAGCGGCACAGTTCGCTCCTTCTTCTCGCGCCACACGTTCGCCACACGGACCCTGTCTTCAAATCTATGTTTGTCCCTTGTCCAAACCAGCACGATATAACCTACTTCCGATATTTCCCACGGATGTACGTTAAACATCGTCGCTGATTTTGTCCGGTTCGTCAGCAAGTTTCCCCTCGCCCTGTTCGCCAAAATTCTAACATTGTATGTAGTTCTATATTTACCTCAGTCCTGAGCTCACGCAATTTCCAGCCTCAACCTCATTTCTCGTACTCTACATCTATAGCATAGAAAACCCATGCCAAGTCCTCCCCTTGCCATGTCCGCCTGAAAACATATCTCAAAATGTAGAGTTCCCCAGTCTTAATGGCTTAATATTTTCATCATGTGTATGTGACTCTTCTTCTCCTTGTTCACACTTCTCAATAGCATTTCCCTTATAATACATTAGAATTTATTGTATATAGCTTTTATAACCTTGATATTTTCAAAAATTCCCTTAAATATCAAACTCTCCGGTGTTGTAAAACTGCTTGTAAATAATATTTACTCGTGTACTATACAATATTTTATTTACAAAAAACTATGTCACCATAACCTTAATTAATTTCAACTGTAAAATTATTTTCTCTATTCCTGGCTTCACCAGCTTTAAGTATACTCAAACCATGTTCAGCCTTCTTCAACGGGGGCCATATGTAATAATATATGCTCTTCCAGGAATAATAAAACAGGACCTACAGTCAACCCAGAGAGAGACAAGCAGCTAAAGTACGGTCATTTGAGACACTAGCGACATTCCAAGAGGCGGCCCAGAGGCCCGGAATTCTCGGGACTATTGGGACAGGATGTGGGGTCCGGTCACTTGAGATATCAGCGACATTCCAAGGGGCCCGTACTTGGAACCTCAGGACTAATTAAGACAGTTGAGGATTGTATTCGGACACAAACGGCCGCCCGGCGGACAGCCGGGCCCACCATCTCCCATCTCTCTCTCTGGTTGTCTGGGTTCATCTTCCAAACTGTGGTGTGATTTTTTCTCTCTTTCCCCACCTTATTATTATATTGTCACACACACATATATATATATGTCGAACAACAACAAAAAGAACAACCTAGCTTATGATATTTGTAACAATGAATAATATGTAACGTTATTCATATATTAAAACAAAGGGCCAACGTGGGATTATATTCCAGTTCACCAGCAGTTCGTCCACCAACTTATACATTTAGACGGGACATGCGGCCTTTTATTTCATAACTCTTTAATATATAACAATGGACTAAATGTATCAAACCTTTTTATCTTATTTCAATAAAAGACAAATGTATAAAATTTAACTCATTTTGCAGATTTATTTTGAATTTTATATAAAAAAAAACTACTAAATTCAATTGGAACGTTTTTATTTATAAATTTACTCTGTTTAGAATAGTTTTATTTGAAAGAATGTTGATTCTAAATTATTCCTTCAAACTTTTCTTAATCTGTAAATTGTTTTCCTCGAATACACTACTTTACAATTGATTTCATTCAAATAAATTTGCATACCAACTCTTTGTACATATTTAAATTATGTTGATTTTTTTCCCTTTTCATCTACCTAAATTGAATACACACACACGCCTTTTTATTGGGGCATCCAGCCCTATACATGATTCCCCTCTACAGGATTTAGCAAAGGAAGATATTTCAAAAGTAAAAACTAGAATACAAGAAGTAATAAGGAAAAAGAAAAGAGAGAAGAAAGAAAAACAAACAAAAAGAAATATAGCCATATATACAAAAATAAACATACAGAGCAAAAGGAACCATACATGATTAAATATTTAAATTAAAGTACCAATGTTTAGAATATGTCGAGGTTAGGATATCATTGAGAGGGCTAGTGTGGAACCAGCCGCATTCAATCTTCGTTTTCTTCCTCCAAGCAAACCACGACATTCAGCGAATCCATTATTCTCCAACGGACATTGACTGCGGCCTTGTAGAATTTATATAAACCGAAGGAGAGACCCTGATCAACCATCAGTGTGTTCATCCAGCTGCAAATTTGTTGGCAGTCAGGTTGAGACCAGGGTAAGTCACCCAAAATTTCTTTCCTCTGTTTCTCTAAGCAGGAGCATCCAAATATTATATGCATAATTTCGTCTTGGATTCTGTTTTTACACAGATCGCAAGTTAGAGTCAAATCAATCTTCCAGCGCTTTGAACGATTTTCTGGGACCCTAAATTGAATACTAATTATTGTATTGTAGAGATTCTATTTGATTCTTGTAGATTTTGTGTAATAAAGCTCGTCCTGGACTGACGCAGGCCATTAGCTCGAAACTATGATCTCCAGGTGGGCGCTTCTCAGTTTTCCAAAGCTGGTGTGGTGGCTTTGATTCTTTACCCATAGTTTGTGGAGACGGTATATTGATGGCGTTTTAGCGTCTATTTTGATGAGACATTCTTTGTTCCAAAATAACTTTACTGCCAAATTTCAAATAATCTTTCTTTATTTTTTTTCTATGTTTAGTTTACCCTTAATGTAAAAGTGTCCCTAGTGGGACATAGTGCTCTAAGTTAAATAAAATGAGGAAACCTTCCATTGCTTGAATCTCAAGTGACAAAATTTAATGGCTTTATCGTTGCTAAAATCTGTACAGAGTATCTACAAGTTTTTCATTTGCAAAATTACCATTTTTACAATTTATCAACTCTCCGGTAAGAAGACACCTTTCCCAAAAGGACACTTCGGCTCTGAAATTAGGTGTCCTTTTCAGGGAGGTTCTACTAGAATATTAATACAATTAATGTGTGTATACAAGAGAGAAAGATTAAAAATTATAATAATGTACATAGTAACATAAAGGTAACCCAGGCTCCTGGAGAGATTGCCAGCTACCCGAAATAATGTAGATAAATATAGAAACCTCAGTGAAACCATTCAAAATTCTAAAAACCAGGATAAAAAGAAAGGTACTGAGAGATTCATAAAACCTATAAAATCTGTGTTAAAAATAATGTATCAATATAAAAAAATCCTATAAAGAAGAACCTCCCTGTAAAGGACATCACCTAATGGCAGAGTCAAAGTGTCCTTTAGGTAGAGGTGTCCTCTTAGCTGAGAGCTTCTAAATTGTAAAAATGATAATTTTAAAATTAAAATTGTCTTTTGTGCAGAGATGTCTGCTAGCGGGTATCCTCTAAAGAGAAAAAAAAAAGTTCTACTATATTTTAAAATTTACAATTTAAAAAATAACTCCAAACTTTAAATCTCCAAGGAGATAATAAATAAACATGTGAATAAAAAAAAAGAAACTTTATAAGTTCTTCATTGACCTGTCATTTAAATATATTTTTAGATTAAAACTTTTTTGAAATTTTTAACAAAAAAAGTAGAAGGCACATTTAGAAAGTTAATTAAAACTTTGGATTTTCTCTCTATCTCCTTCTCATGTTTTAAAATCTGAAGCACATAAACAAAATGTAATCTCTAGAGGCAAAAAATAGGAACTATGTGAATAAATAAATAAATTAATTTGAATAAATTTTTATCAATTGACATTGCATCATCCAAATTAATTTTCCAAATCTAATATCGTGAAGAATCTCCTGGAAATGAGAAATCAGGATGTATAACATTTTAACATTGTTATGAGACCTATTTTCACCCGACCTCACCAAAGCCGAAAAGGTTCGCGACGCGGAAAGAGTGATACGACGCCGGCATAAAAAAAAAACTGGTTTCCAGGATGCAAAAAGCTATGATCGTCAAGGCGAGTGGTGAAAAATAGCCAAATGTTCAACCTTTCCAAAAATGTAGGCAAAGTTGTAAATAAATTCCATTTTCCATAAAAAAAAGGAGACCTTACTTTTAATTACACCATCGTACATATCAACTGAAGGTATGTTTATGGAATTTAACTAATGTGTGCCTATCATTTTGAAATTTTGGAATTTGATTTATATCCTAAATTTAATTCATACAAACATAGTAGTTAGATCTTAAAGATAGAGGTTGTATAGCCAGTATTAAGAACTAAGAGACAATTTGGCTAGTAAAAGTTTTTATTTATATTTTTGATTTAAGTTTTATTATTTCATTGTCTAGAACAAAATCATTTTATCAAAACGTCGAGAGAATAAGAACGTTATATAATGGCGAAATGTCTCTTAATTCTAAGATCTATGAATAATAGAGGTTAAAACGTTTATTCTTCATTATTCTGATGGTTTTGTTCATAAAATGTATTGATTATAAAAAAAAAAACACAATCCATTATTACAATAATATTATAAATGATAAAGTGACACAAGAAAAAGTATGGCATCCAAAAATTCAATTAAATTCTTCTAATATTATCAAGCAATAAAATATTTATTTGTGGTATATATACTAATTGAGATTTTTTTTTATATCTTACAATATTAGCTTGAATTGAAAGTGTACATAAAGAGTAAAATGAAAGTGAAAAAAAAATTTTTTTTTCATTAAAAAAAACTAAATAGGATGGCTGTGCATTATAGAGAAATAAAAAAAGTGTATACAACTACCTTAATGCAGAAACAATATAGATATAAACATTATTTATATAAGATACTAGCGGATGTACCCGGCTTCGCCCGGATTTTACCCGAGTAAAGGTTTGTTTAACGAACATTTGTTAAAACAATTCTCTATAAACTTATAAAAAAAAAAGAAATATTTGATAATTTGGATCTCGTAAATTTGAATCTCTCGACAAAGTGAACATTTTTTTCCTGGTCCCTTGAAAAATACTCGATAAGTTGAATAAAATCAATATTAATTGGTTCCCTCGGTAATTGGAAGTTAAAGGAATAGTATCTTTGCCTTGGAATTGTATCATTATTCTTGCCTCAAATAAATTGCCGTGTCATCCTGAATTTTGTCTTTCCTAATTTTCTACATTACAAAATCATCATTTTAACCATTTCTCCCAATATACATGTTGTAGATAAATGATAAAACTAACTTTGATTTGTTCGCAATCAATAGGTAAAAAATCTTACTTTTGATTAATAATCTTTAAGATAATAAACTTAGTGATAATAAAAACTTATAGATAAAAAAACTTGTTATCATCGTCGCAATGGGAGCGCTGCTTGTGAGTTAAATATATATATCTGCAAATAACTAAGGATATTCAAGATATTCAATAAATTATTTTTCAAAAACCTTCCCGGGGATATATCTAATAATATCCCAAAATTTCACGGCAATGGTTGTATGGGTTTTGAATCTATAGAGTACAAACATACAGATAGACATTCAATTATATATATACGCAGATGATATTACGGTGATATGTTGGAATAAAAACCTAATAGAACTTGAAAATACAATAGGAAGCATAATGAGAAAAATAACAAATTGGTGTGAAAGCAGCAAATTAAGAATATCCAAGGAGAAAACGAAGGTTTTGCCTTTGTTCAATAATAAAAAAATTTACATAACTTTGAATAACAATACCATTATTCCGGTAGATAGGGTAAAAATTTTGGGAATAACCGTCAAAAACCACAGAAATAAGAATAAACTTGATTTTATGCCGCACATTGATGATACTATCACGAAAACAACCAGAGCAAGTGGATATCTATTAGGATTAACAAAGAAGGCCTGGGGTCTTGACAGCAAAAGGAGAATTGTACTGTACAAAACACTATTTAGAAATACAATAATATACGGATCTACGATATGGTACCAATTCATCCCAAAAAAAGCCAAAGACAAATTAAACTCGCTACAGTATAAAATTCTCAAACATGGTATACAAGCATACAATACAACATCGTCAAATTGTACGCATATCATTGCTAGAACTCCAAAGCTCACTCACTTCATTGAATCAAATATACTGAAAATAAATATAGATTACAACCGATTTGTCCCAGCAAAAATAGTCATAATTTCTAACTTTATAAACCAGAAACAGCAGGAATATTACGAAGCGACCAATGAAAATTTCAAAGTTTCTTCAGTGGCCCAAAAATTCCTAATTTTATTAAACCTAACTTCTATAATGTGCAATTCCTCACTGGACATGGCGACTTCAATTCATACCTGTTTAAAATTGGCAAAGCTGAATCACCTGGATGCTCGTGTGGAGGCGAAGAACAGAACCCCAGACACTTATTAACTGACTGCCCGCTGACCGCTGATCTTAGGGAACTAAATCAACTTCCCATAAATTTGCAACATCTGGTCTCCACTAAGGACATATACCAAAGATTCAACAAATTTTTGCAGAATGTATTTAGCTAGTTAAGTGATTACTAATGTAATCAATTTGCATACTGATATGTAAATATGTATATATCTTCTTAACTACTTTTCTCTTTGTGTCATTCATTTTAAATGTTTATATTTCACGCGCAAATATCCGAATTGTGGATATAGCGTGTACTCTGCAATTGATAAATAAATAAAATATATTTAAGAGTTTATCTAATCACCTAATCTATTGTTTTTTTAGTGACTATCTTTTTGTTTCTAGACACAATAAAGGAAACTATGGATTGATAAAAATATGTCAGTAGACAATCACATTAACAGACCAAACTGATTTGATGCCTAACATATGTTGTTTTATTTCAGGTATTTTGAATAAGAGCTATATAAGTGATATGATTTGAAAATAAAAAAAATAAACAGGTCAAAGATAATTGTTATTTTGATTAATCAACAGATTTTTTCATATTTTATTTACAACAAAGAAACAATAATCTATTGCATGTAAATGCTTACGAGAATATTGAACTCATATATATATATATATATACAAGTAAAAGTTCAAATTTACAACTAGGGTCTTTAAAATATGAACATGAGTTGACAAAAAAAAAATACAAGTAAGCAATGACGTTTGTCTTTAATTTGAAGACGCAGCAATTTTTATATGCCTAAAATGACATTACTTTCATTTTTTGTAAGTTGATGAATTGGTAAAGGTAAAATTACCATTAGAAATATTACAAAAACTATAGTTTGTTATAAAAAACAATACTAAGAAATGAGCTCAAGAGATTGAAATTATCAAGGATTACATATTATTTGAAAAAATATGATGGATGCTATACATAAAAATTAAGACAGGATGATAAAAGATTAGGGGAAATAAAAATTTATAAAACTCTCTCTTTGAAAATATCTAAAAATTCAGAATAATAAACTTTCCAAGATAAAAATTCCTAAGTAGCAGAGATCCTGGAATCTGAAAAATTAATAAAATAATTTTATTGTAAATAAACCCTTTATATATATATAAACCTCGACAAAATGTTACTATAATTAGTTTTGTTGGTATTTATGAGTGGTACCTTAAAAAGTAATTTTGAACTGGAAAACTGGTAAGGAAAATTTATGAAATTTAATAGAGTCAAATGAAATTTACTGACAATGATTCAATGGAGCTGATGTAGTAAGTGTCTTGCATGGGTCACGTCCACGGGTCCAGGCCCTAAAAAAAGAGTGAAGTAATATGGGCAAAAGATTATAAAGTAGCTGGTATGTCAATGTGCCTGATTGTTTGTACGCTCCAGGGCTACTCATCTGCCAGGAGGTTGACTTTTTCCAAATCTTCCTCTGATTGGATAGATACTAATCTAAGTTTGACCTCTGTAGATAGACTTTTCAAATTGAATTTTTCCATTGCTTCTATATTTTCCATCATATATGTCTTCTCAACTTCCCATCTCAAGTTTTTCTTTTATCATTTCCTCATAGGGACCACCATAATCCTTTGCTATATATTCCATAGTCTTCTGTTGTAGCAGAGAAGCGTCATTATCCAAGTAGAAGGCCAACTTATTTACATCATGCTCACGTAGATAGTCACACAGGGAAATGTAACTCTCGCCAAGATAGTGGGTTTGTAATTTATTAACCTGGTAAACGCAATCATCCCAAAACTGTGATAGAATTTCGTCTTCAATTATATAAGACGGTTTTTCTTCTTTACTATTGTGAAGCAAAATGTAAAGAATTATTAACTGATTTATTTTAAGCCTATGATGAGTAAAGTTAAAGCGGTACCATCCATTTGGGTAGATATCTATATCATCATCAAAAGGAATCATATGGATAAAATCTTCATATTTTAATAAACATCCACGTTGTAATGGTGTATGGCCTTCGTTATCCAATATATTTACATTTGCACCTTGTTCTAAAAGTAATTTCACTTTAATTCGATCAACATTTAAGATAGCGTGCATCAAAGGTGTTTGACCATATATATCCCTTGCCTCAATATTTGCCCCTGCATCAATTAAATATTTAAATTTTCTCCTGGATCTAAATTGATAACAATTAAGCTGCATTAACAATCTTGCTTTATGCTCATTCGAGGTAGAATCATATCTGCACCTTTGAATATCAACAACATTACCGAATTCATTCTATCGTAATCGAGAACTCGTTCGAGTAAACTTTTAGTTCTTATTTTTGAATTAACATCAAATCCCATTTCTATCAAAACCTTCAACGTATGATCATTTCTAAATGCGCTCTCAATAATTCTTTCGCCAATTAATCCATTTATGTTGAATTCGGCTCCTGAATCCAGCAAAACTCTGAAAATTTCTTTTGCATTTTGTCGACACATAGAAGCACAGTATTCGAGAAGAGTAGTGCCTAAGTAACATTCCTTATTAACATCTATCCCATTTTCTATCATTTCTTTAAATATTTCTACATGGCCATATTCAATAGCCAATCCTAATGCGCGTCGATAATATTCAGAATTTTGATCGCTGTAGCCTTTTTTCTCAATCATTTTTCTAACTTTCTTTATATTATTTTCCATAACTGCCTTTTCCCCAAATTATTTCCAGGCTCTTCTCCCATATTCTAGTTATTATTTGCCCTATTTTACATGAAAACATATTATTAATCTAATACTTACATAAAATGTATAAAAATTTGTTTTTAACAGAGAGAATTTGGAAGGCTTTCTTTTATAGAAATTCACTTAATAGCAATTTATTCAAATATAAGAGCGATATAGATATTTCTCGTTCCTAAAGTGATTGATGACAAATATCTGGAATTTTAGATAACTTTATCACTATAAGTGTTGAGGAAAGCTTCTTTAAACATTTTTGTTTCAAACAAACAACAGAGTAATAAAACAATATTTAATATAAAAATATAAATATAAAAAAACAAAATATGTTTTATAATAGCGCTTATTTAAAAAAAAATAAGTAATCATTCTTACAAAATGTTATAGTCTAATGAAAAATATAGTGTTTTAGAATGTTCAATTATAATTGTGACTTAGATATTTTAGTGAAATTATTATATCTATAGTGTTACTGATATATATATATATATTTTCAAGAAGTAATATTTTATACACATCTTCAAACCGCTCTCCTGGAACCTGGATTAATAAAAGAAAGAATTCGCCAAATATCATCTCTTTTTCCTAGAAGTAAAAATCATTTTTATAAAGAAAATTAAAACCATTTAAAATAATATTGATATATAATATATGAGAAAAACATTTTCAAAATTAGTATTTATATGTATTATTGTTGTTCTAATTGGTTATATCCAAATTTTATTTTTATTTAAACATTTTTTCTATCCTTCTAAAGATAGATTTCTGAGTGGGCCATGGTAAGGAGCGGGTAGCCACCACAGTATCAAGTAGAAAGACATAGGAAAGGTGTTTTCTGTAGGTTCGGATGCAGAAATTCCAAGGTAATTGTCGAACACATGCTACAAGGCATTGGAAAAAGAACAAATCTCAAAACACCATTAGGCATTGTATTGCTACAAATGACAATGTATCAATAAGGGAAATACTTCATTGATTAACCCCGCCCGAAGATGAGAAATTACAAGATATGGTCGACAAGATGCTTGGCGCCAACATCATCTCATTATTGAAGGCTCATGGGTCTCATCAGTAGTCATAGTGAAGAACAAAGACGATCCTTGGATATTTAGAATTGATACAAGAGGCTTGAACAAAGTTACCAAGAAAGATGTGTATCGCTCGAATTAACAATGCCTCGTTAGACATTTTAAGAGCGGAAAATTATACTCAACGATGGATGTAAAATCAGGCTACTGGCAAATTGTTATAGACAAGGATGACCGAGAAAACTGCATTTGTCACTCCAGATGGCCTTTTCGATTTAAAAGTAACGTTTGGACTTTGCAACATACCCAAGACCTTTAAAAGAATGATGTAGAACCTACTGGCAAAATGCTCATTATTTTTTGAAGTCTTTCCTTCTCCATTCTGTTAGATTCTCAGAGCATCTATCACATTTATAAGCCTAGATTGATTCCAAAAACTTGAATAACGACCCTAACTCAAATTGTTGCTTCAATCAGACAAAACAAAAATTCTGACACACCAAGAAGATCAAGATTGAATCAAATTTGTTTATTACAAAATGAAGGCAATGGGTGAATTTTCGAGAAGCTGACGAACCTGCAACAAAAAAAAAAACTACGTAATAACATCTTTTTATCGAAGGTTCATGTGCGTCTGCGTTGAAATTATAATAATTTGCACATCTCACCTCCGCTAAAATGCAGGCTGTAAATTTTATGTTATTTGCATGCTTTTTAAGGGTGTTACATTTACGGTGGCCAGCAGTTTATATTTATATATTGTTAATATCTTAAATATCTCTGTGGCGACCACACTTTGCTTCAGCGAGCGCGAACTGGGGCAAAGTTTGAATACACATACTACCGGCAATAAAGTGGCGGCCCCACTATGCCTTGTCAAGCACGTGCTGGGAGAACATGCCACTACGCATGCCCGAGCATCCAGAACTTTCTAGCGACTGGCGCGGTAAACAAAAAGGCTTGCTCCCAACGGCCGTTACTTCAACCATTACTTCTTTTCTCATTATATATTTCTGGCTTTAAATGAATTAATTTTAATTATAATTTTATCAGCGGCCTTTCCACAAGCCACACCATCACCCAACCACCATCTCCACATCTCTATTTATATGAGTCAATGGGTGCGCATATTTATATATATGTGGTAACCGAGGGTCTCTCTCTGTGGTGTAGTAACCGAGAGGGGCAAACCTGTAGTAACCGAGAGGGACAGTCAGGGCGTGGAGAGTTTTCCAGTACCTCTCTGCACCTTGGGAGACCTTTAACAGTGCCACAGAATACAGGCAGTCGTGGTCGAGGCAGAATGGAAAGCTTGGGAATATCCATCACAAAAAACGAAGAGACACAGTTGTAGTAGGAAAGTTCCGTGAACAGATAGGAGTCGAGCTAGAAGCGAAAGATGGAGAGATAAGAAATTTTCTTACTGTTCTACGGCATGGTCGAGCATCAGAAGATGAAATGACGAGGGCTGCCGCTGATGGTGAAGTGACTACATTTTTTGGCTAGGGGGGGAGGTCTTATATATCTTTGCCGAGAGAGGAAGTATTGCATATCAGCAGATGCAACAAGAGCGTGAATCTGAAGCGAAATTGTACACTGGCGCCGCCTTGACAGTTTCCTATCTATATTTAGACTTTGTTGTGGGACTTCTAAATCTATCTCGATTTTAGACGTTTTTGACTTCTATCTCTTGCTTTAGCTCAACTCTTAATCTATTACAGAGTTTTAATTATTTATCCTCAGTTTGTACAAAGTACATTACATATAATGATGTAATTACACATGTCAACAATGTGTATAATCATTTACAGATATGTTTCTATTATACAAAATGAAATTCTTGTTATAAGTATTATACAATATGCGGTTGTTGGTTTAAATTACCATATATTTATATATATATATGTGACAATATAGTGGTAATAATGTGATGAGTAAGAAATAAGGAAACAACAAGTTTGGAAGATGGAACCCAGCAAACCGAGGGAGAGAGCGAGCGCTAGCGGCTGCCACCGCGGAAAATGCACGTCTTGTGTGTCCACCACCCCCCCCGACTGAGTAAACATAGAACTGAGGTTCCAAGAAACGGCCCTGCGGTCGCCCCCTTGGAATGTGACTGCTATATCAAGTGACCGGCCTTAGCTGCGTTCTCTCTCTCTCTCTCTGGTCGACTGTAGATTTGTTTTATTAATCCTGGAAGAGCATATATTATGACATATGGCCCCCGTTGAAGAAGGCTGAACATGGTTTAAGTATATTTAAAGCTGGAGAAGCCAGGAATAGAGAAAATAATTTTACAGTTAAAATTAGTTAAGGTAATGGTGACATAGTTTTATGTAAATAAAATATTGTATAGTACACAAGTAAATATTATTTACAAGCAGTTTTACAACACCGGGGAGTTTGACATTTAAGGAAATCTTTGAAAATATCAAGGTTATAAAGGCTATATACAACAAAATCTAATGTACTATAAGGGAAATGTTATTGAGGAGTGTGAACAAGGGGAAGAAGAGTCACATACATATGATGGAATTCTGAAGATCATTAAGACTGGGGAATCTCTACACTTTAAGATATTTTTCAGGCGGACATGGCAAGGGGAAACTTGTCATGGGCTTTCTATGCTATTGGTGTAGAGTATGAGAAATGAGGTTGAGGCTGGAAATTGCGTGTGCTCAGGACTGAGGTAAATATAAAACTACATACAATGTAGAACCTTGGCGAACAGGGCGAGGGGAAACTTGCCCTGGGCCAATCTAACTTATCTATGCAGCTACTTGTGTAGCGAGTCCGAGGGGAGAAGTCCCGTGTGTAGGTGAGGAAGTCGGATGGACTTATATTTAATTTGCGGGAAGTATGCGCGCACAGTGCCGAAATTGGGACGAGGACTGCGTTGTCCGCTACAAGTGACAAGCTGCTCGGACACGAGGTGTTTGAACCGTCGTGGGAGCTTGTGCAAGGCGATGATTTCGCGGTGGGTTGAAAGTAAGACCCATGTCTGCGCGAAATGATGACGGACCGGACAGAATCAGCGACGATGTTTAACGAACCTCCGTGGGAAATATCGGAGGTAGGCTATATCGTGCTGGTTTTGGACAATGGACAAACATAGATTTGAAGACAGGGTCCGTGTGGCGAACGTGTGGCGCGAGGAGAAGAGGCGAACTGTGTCGCTCGATGCAGATTGTTCAAGTGCGAACAAAAAGGGATTGATAAATATCTAGCAGTTAGTCAATCTGCACCCTGTGACGAACACGCCATTGGCTAGATGGTGTGGGTCGGTGGATAGGCTAGAGATGAACTATGAAATAAATTATCATAAATGAAGGGCGAAGGTTAGGATTTTGAAATGACAATATAGAAGTTCGATAATTGATTAATCAATAATTCTCTATAAAGGTCCTGAGCTGGTATAAAGTTAACAAAGTTGTAAGAATGAGAGGGGACATTAAGGGAAAGATAGATAAAAGTCACCAAGGGTTGGTTGTAAGCAAGGCTCACGTGGTGGTTGGAATTCTTCGACGCCTGAATTACAGGGTGAATTTTGAATCGATTAGGGAAAGAAATTATTTTTCGTGAGCCGTGCTTACAAGTAGGAGAGGTCTATACAAAAGTTTAGGTGCTGGAGGCATATTTTTATAAATAAATTGATTATGAAAAATCTATTGTTAATAGTAAAAATCGTAAAGCATTAATAGGTAGAATTCCAATTTTTTTTTAAGTTTTTTTTTTTTTTTAAGAGTTACGTTAAAAATGGAAATTATTTAATTAAAATAACGATTGTTAAATTCTACTGGTAAGGTAACTAATTAAATGAGTTTACAAATATCTAGATAAATAGTATGGAGCATAAAATCATTGTTAATAGGCATGGAGAGAATAAATGGAGCTAATTATGTAAATATTGGGACAATTTACAAGGAATGACTTATTTAAAGAATGAATGGAATTGGTAAAACAATTTCACTTACAGGTTATGTTGGTTTAGAGAGCAGGCAAGTTCATTGAGATTCGGGAGAGTTCTGTCTGTGACACTGTGCGTACCAGTGTTGTACATCACAGTAGCGGTAGGGAGATGGCGGAGTCTTGTCCATGATGGCGGGAGGTGTCCTGCTCTGGCACGGCGATCGTTCTTGAGTAGATCTAGTGCTGGAAGAAGTGCGTGGCAGCTCCATCTCCGTCGTAGGTGAATACTTCTTCGGGATCACGGTTCAAAGGTTGGCGAGGAAGGGGTTGAGGGCTCGAAGAGGAGTGGTTACAGTTGAGTTGGGTTTGGTCGATCATCGTGGCTTGGCTTCTTGTTTCTTCATACTCCGGTATATGAGGGATTCGCTTCCCGGCCAGGTCTTATCCTGTCGACTTCCGATGTGACAATATAGTGGTAATAATGTGATGAGTGAGAAATAAGGAAACAACAAGTTTGGAAGATGGAACCCAGCAAACAGAGGGAGAGAGCGAGCGCTAGCGGCTGCCACCGCGGAAAATGCACGTCTTGTGTGTCCACCACCCCCCCCGACTGAGTAAACATAGAACTGAGGTTCCAAGAAAAGGCCGTGCGGTCGCCCCCTTGGAATGTGACTGCTATATCAAGTGACCGGCCATAGCTGCGTTCTCTCTCTCTCTCTCTCTGGTCGACTGTAGATTTGTTTTATTAATCCTGGAAGAGCATATATTATGACATATATGTAATAATATATGCTCTTCCAGGAATAATAAAACAGACCTACAGTCAACCCAGAGAGAGACAAGCAGCTAAAGTATGGTCATTTGAGACACTAGCGACATTCCAAGAGGCGACCAGAGGCCCGGAATTCTCGGGACTATTGGGACAGGATGTGGGGTCCGGTCACTTGAGATATCAGCGACATTCCAAGGGGCCCGTACTTGGAACCTCAGGACTAATTAAGACAGTTGAGGATTGTATTCGGACACAAACGGCCGCCCGGCGGACAGTCGGGCCCACCATCTCCCATCTCTCTCTCTGGTTGTCTGGGTTCATCTTCCAAACTGTGGTGTGATTTTTTCTCTCTTGCCCCACCTTATTATTATATTGTCACATTGAAAGTCGACAGGATCTTATCACATAAGAGTCGACAGGATAAGACCTGGCCGGGAAGCAAATCCCTCATATACCAGAGTATGAAGAAAACAAGACGCAAGACCACGATGATCGGCCAAACCCAACTCAACTGTAGCCACTTTACTTCGAGCTCTCACCCCCTTCCTCGCCAACCTTTGAACCGTTACCCTGAAGAAGTCATCACCTACGACGGAGATGAAGCTGCCGCCCACTTCTCCCAGCACTAGATCTGCCCAAGAACGATCGCCGCGCCAGAGCAGGACACCTTCCACCACCATGGACTCCGCCATACCCCTACCGCTACTGTGGCCCACAACACTGGCACGTACAGTATCTACTGACAGAACCCTTCTTCAATGAACTCAATGTTTTACCTCTACCATTCATTTTTAAAGAAGTCATTTCTTGTAAACTCTGATGGCAATATTTCCTATAATTAGTTTAGTTCAATTTATTCTCTCCACGCCTATTAACAATGATTTTATTCTCAATACTATTTATCTAGATATTTGTAACCCATTAAATTTGTACCTTACCAATCGAATTAATAATATACATTTCAATGAAATATTTTTATTTTAGAGTCATCCCTTAAAAATGGACTTCTACCTATTCATACTTTACGATTTTTAAGATTAACAATATATTTTCATAATCGAGTTATGTATAAAAATAGTGTTCCTCTACCTAACCATTTGTTCCACTTTGTATATGACTTCTTCTAATTGTAAGCACGGCTCACGAAAAATAATTTCTTTCCCTAACCGACCCAAAATTCACTCTGTAATTCAGGCGTCGAAGAATTCCAACCACCTCGTGAGCCTTGCTTACAACCAACCCTTGGTGACTCTTATCTATCTTCCCCTTAAGATCCCACTCATTCTTACAACTTTGTCAACCTTATACCAACTCAGAGTCTTTTATAGAATTATTGTTTAATCAATTATCGATAATTATTGCCAACAATATTGTCATTTCAAAATCCTAATCTTCACCCTTGATTTATGATAATATATTTTGTAGTTTCTCTCTAGCATATCCACCGACCCACACCATCTAGCCACTGGTGTGTTCGTCACAGGACGCAGATTGACTAACTGCTAGATGTTTATCAACTCTTTTTTGTTCGCACTTGAACAATCTGCATCGAGCGGCACAGTTCGCTCCTTCTTCTCGCGCCACACGGACCCTGTCTTCAAATCTATGTTTGTCCCTTGTCCAAACCAGCACGATATAACCTACTTCCGATATTTCCCACGGATGTACGTTTAAACATCGTCGCTGATTTTGTCCGGTTCGTCAGCAAGTTTCCCCTCGCCCTGTTCGCCAAAATTCTAATATTGTATGTAGTTCTATATTTACCTCAGTCCTGAGCTCACGCAATTTCCAGCCTCAACCTCATTTCTCGTACTCTACATCTATAGCATAGAAAACCCATGCCAAGTCCTCCCCTTGCCATGTCCGCCTGAAAACATATCTCAAAATGTAGAGTTCCCCAGTCTTAATGGCTTAATATTTTCATCATGTGTATGTGACTCTTCTTCTCCTTGTTCACACTTCTCAATAGCATTTCCCTTATAATACATTAGAATTTATTGTATATAGCTTTTATAACCTTGATATTTTCAAAAATTCCCTTAAATATCAAACTCTCCGGTGTTGTAAAACTGCTTGTAAATAATATTTACTCGTGTACTATACAATATTTTATTTACATAAAACTATGTCACCATAACCTTAATTAATTTCAACTGTAAAATTATTTTCTCTATTCCTGGCTTTACCAGCTTTAATTATACTCAAACCATGTTCAGCCTTCTTCAACGGGGGCCATATGTCATAATATATGCTCTTCCAGGAATAATAAAACAGACCTACAGTCAACCCAGAGAGAGACAAGCAGCTAAAGTATGGTCATTTGAGACACTAGCGACATTCCAAGAGGCGGCCAGAGGCCCGGAATTCTCGGGACTATTGGGACAGGATGTGGGGTCCGGTCACTTGAGATATCAGCGACATTCCAAGGGGCCCGTACTTGGAACCTCAGGACTAATTAAGACAGTTGAGGATTGTATTCGGACACAAACGGCCGCCCGGCGGACAGCCGGGCCCACCATCTCTCTCTCTGGTTGTCTGGGTTCATCTTCCAAACTGTGGTGTGATTATTTCTCTCTTTCCCCACCTTATTATTATATTGTCACACACACATATATATATATGTCGAACAACAACAAAAAGAACAACCTAGCTTATGATATTTGTAACAATGAATAATATGTAACGTTATTCATATATTAAAACAAAGGGCCAACGTGGGATTATATTCCAGTTCACCAGCAGTCCTTCCACCAACTTATACATTTAGACGGGACATGCGGCCTTTATTTCATAACTCTTTAATATATAACAATGGACTAAATGTATCAAACCTTTTTATCTTATTTCAATAAAAGACAAATGTATAAAATTTAACTCATTTTGCAGATTTATTTTGAATTTTATATAAAAAAAAACTACTAAATTCAATTGGAACGTTTTTATTTATAAATATACTCTGTTTAGAATAGTTTTATTTGAAAGAATGTTGATTCTAAATTATTCCTTCAAACTTTTCTTAATCTGTAAATTGTTTTCCTCGAATACACTACTTTACAATTGATTTCATTCAAATAAATTTGCATACCAACTCTTTGTACATATTTAAATTATGTTGATTTTTTTCCCTTTTCATCTACCTAAATTGAATACACACACACGCCTTTTTATTGGGGCATCCAGCCCTATACATGATTCCCCTCTACAGGATTTAGCAAAGGAAGATATTTCAAAAGTAAAAACTAGAATACAAGAAGTAATAAGGAAAAATAAAAGAGAGAAGAAAGAAAAACAAACAAAAAGAAATATAGCCATATATACAAAAAATAAACATACAGAGCAAAAGGAACCATACATGATTAAATATTTAAATTAAAGTACCAATGTTTAGAATATGTCGAGGTTAGGATATCATTGAGAGGGCTAGTGTGGAACCAGCCGCATTCAATCTTCGTTTTCTTCCTCCAAGCAAACCACGACATTCAGCGAATCCATTATTCTCCAACGGACATTGACTGCGGCCTTGTAGAATTTATATAAACCGAAGGAGAGACCCTGATCAACCATCAGTGTGTTCATCCAGCTGCAAATTTGTTGGCAGTCAGGTTGAGACCAGGGTAAGTCACCCAAAATTTCTTTCCTCTGTTTCTCTAAGCAGGAGCATCCAAATATTATATGCATAATTTCGTCTTGGATTCTGTTTTTACACAGATCGCAAGTTAGAGTCAAATCAATCTTCCAGCGCTTTGAACGATTTTCTGGGACCCTAAATTGAATACTAATTATTGTATTGTGGATATTCTATTTGATTCTTGTAGATTTTGTGTAATAAAGCTCGTCCTGGACTGAGGCAGGCCATTAGCTCGAAACTATGATCTCCAGGTGGGCGCTTCTCAGTTTTCCAAAGCTGGTGTGGTGGCTTTGATTCTTTACCCATAGTTTGTGGAGACGGTATATTGATGGCGTTTTAGCGTCTATTTTGATGAGACATTCTTTGTTCCAAAATAACTTTACTGCCAAATTTCAAATAATCTTTCTTTATTTTTTTTTCTATGTTTAGTTTACCCTTAATGTAAAAGTGTCCCTAGTGGGACATAGTGCTCTAAGTTAAATAAAATGAGGAAACCTTCCATTGCTTGAATCTCAAGTGACAAAATTTAATGGCTTTATCGTTGCTAAAATCTGTACAGAGTATCTACAAGTTTTCATTTGCAAAATTACCATTTTTACAATTTATCAACTCTCCGGTAAGAAGACACCTTTCCCAAAAGGACACTTCGGCTCTGAAATTAGGTGTCCTTTTCAGGGAGGTTCTACTAGAATATTAATACAATTAATGTGTGTATACAAGAGAGAAAGATTAAAAATTATAATAATGTACATAGTAACATAAAGGTAACCCAGGCTCCTGGAGAGATTGCCAACTACCCGAAATAATGTAGATAAATATAGAAACCTCAGTGAAACCATTCAAAATTCTAAAAACCAGGATAAAAAGAAAGGTACTGAGAGATTCATAAAACCTATAAAATCTGTGTTAAAAATAATGTATCAATATAAAAAAATCCTATGAAGAAGAACCTCCCTGTAAAGGACATCACCTAATGGCAGAGTCAAAGTGTCCTTTAGGTAGAGGTGTCCTCTTAGCTGAGAGCTTCTAAATTGTAAAAATGATAATTTTTAAAATTAAAATTGTCTTTTGTGCAGAGATGTCTGCTAGCGGGGTATCCTCTAAAGAGAAAAAAAAAAGTTCTACTATATTTTAAAATTTACAATTTAAAAAATAACTCCAAACTTTAAATCTCCAAGGAGATAATAAATAAACATGTGAATAAAAAAAAAGAAACTTTATAAGTTCTTCATTGACCTGTCATTTAAATATATTTTTAGATTTAAACTTTCTGAAATTTTTAACAAAAAAAGTAGAAGGCACATTTAGAAAGTTAATTAAAACTTTGGATTTTCTCTCTATCTCCTTCTCATGTTTTGAAATCTGAAGCACATAAACAAAATGTAATCTCTAGAGGCAAAAAATAGGAACTATGTGAATAATAAATAAATTAATTTGAATAAATTTTTATCAATTGACATTTGCATCATTCCAAATTAATTTTCCAAATCTAATATCGTGAAGAATCTCCTGGAAATGAGAAATCAGGATGTATAACATTTTAACATTGTTATGAGACCTATTTTCACCCGACCTCACCAAAGCCGAAAAGGTTCGCGACGCGGAAAGAGTGATACGACGCCGGCATAAAAAAAAACTGGTTTCCAGGATGCAAAAAGCTATTGATCGTCAAGGCGAGTGGTGAAAAATAGCCAAATGTTCAACCTTTCCAAAAATGTAGGCAAAGTTGTAAATAAATTCCATTTTCCATAAAAAAAGGAGACCTTACTTTTAATTACACCATCGTACATATCAACTGAAGGTTTGTTTATGGAATTTAACTAATGTGTGCCTATCATTTTGAAATTTTGGAATTTGATTTATATCCTAAATTTAATTCATACAAACATAGTAGTTAGATCTTAAAGATAGAGGTTGTATAGCCAGTATTAAGAACTAAGAGACAATTTGGCTAGTAAAAGTTTTTATTTATATTTTTGATTTAAGTTTTATTATTTCATTGTCTAGAACAAAATCATTTTATCAAAACGTCGAGAGAATAAGAACGTTATATAATGGCGAAATGTCTCTTAATTCTAAGATCTATGAATAATAGAGGTTAAAACGTTTATTCTTCATTATTCTGATGGTTTTGTTCATAAAATGTATTGATTATAAAAAAAAAACACAATCCATTATTACAATAATATTATAAATGATAAAGTGACACAAGAAAAAGTATGGCATCCAAAAATTCAATTAAATTCTTCTAATATTATCAAGCAATAAAATATTTATTTGTGGTATATATACTAATTGAGATTTTTTTTTATATCTTACAATATTAGCTTGAATTGAAAGTGTACATAAAGAGTAAAATGAAAGTGAAAAAAAATTTTTTTTTTCATTAAAAAAAACTAAATAGGATGGCTGTGCATTATAGAGAAATAAAAAAAGTGTATACAACTACCTTAATGCAGAAACAATATAGATATAAACATTATTTATATAAGATACTAGCGGATGTACCCGGCTTCGCCCGGATTTTACCCGAGTAAAGGTTTGTTTAACGAACATTTGTTAAAACAATTCTCTATAAACTTATAAAAAAAAAAGAAATATTTTGATAATTTGGATCTCGTAAAGTTGAATCTCTCGACAAAGTGAACATTTTTTCCTGGTCCCTTGAAAAATACTCGATAAGTTGAATAAAATCAATATTAATTGGTTCCCTCGGTAATTGGAAGTTAAAGGAATAGTATCTTTGCCTTGGAATTGTATCATTATTCTTGCCTCAAATAAATTGCCGTGTCATCCTGAATTTTGTCTTTCCTAATTTTCTACATTACAAAATCATCATTTTAACCATTCTCCCAATATACATGTTGTAGATAAATGATAAAACTAACTTTGATTTGTTCGCAATCAATAGGTAAAAAATCTTACTTTTGATTAATAATCTTTAAGATAATAAACTTAGTGATAATAAAACTTATAGATAAAAAAACTTGTTATCATCGTCGCAATGGGAGCGCTGCTTGTGAGTTAAATATATATATCTGCAAATAACTAAGGATATTCAAGATATTCAATAAATTATTTTTCAAAAACCTTCCCGGGGATATATCTAATAATATCCCAAAATTTCACGGCAATGGTTGTATGGGTTTTGAATCTATAGAGTACAAACATACAGATAGACATTCAATTATATATATATACGCAGATGATATTACGGTGATATGTTGGAATAAAAACCTAATAGAACTTGAAAATACAATAGGAAGCATAATGAGAAAAATAACAAATTGGTGTGAAAGCAGCAAATTAAGAATATCCAAGGAGAAAACGAAGGTTTTGCCTTTGTTCAATAATAAAAAATTTACAATAACTTTGAATAACAATACCATTATTCCGGTAGATAGGGTAAAAATTTTGGGAATAACCGTCAAAAACCACAGAAATAAGAATAAACTTGATTTTATGCCGCACATTGATGATACTATCACGAAAACAACCAGAGCAAGTGGATATCTATTAGGATTAACAAAGAAGGCCTGGGGTCTTGACAGCAAAAGGAGAATTGTACTGTACAAAACACTATTTAGAAATACAATAATATACGGATCTACGATATGGTACCAATTCATCCCAAAAAAAAGCCAAAGACAAATTAAACTCGCTACAGTATAAAATTCTCAAACATGGTATACAAGCATACAATACAACATCGTCAAATTGTACGCATATCATTGCTAGAACTCCAAAGCTCACTCACTTCATTGAATCAAATATACTGAAAATAAATATAGATTACAACCGATTTGTCCCAGCAAAAATAGTCATAATTTCTAACTTTATAAACCAGAAACAGCAGGAATATTACGAAGCGACCAATGAAAATTTCAAAAGTTTCTTCAGTGGCCCAAAAATTCCTAATTTTATTAAACCTAACTTCTATAATGTGCAATTCCTCACTGGACATGGCGACTTCAATTCATACCTGTTTAAAATTGGCAAAGCTGAATCACCTGGATGCTCGTGTGGAGGCGAAGAACAGAACCCCAGACACTTATTAACTGACTGCCCGCTGACCGCTGATCTTAGGGAACTAAATCAACTTCCCATAAATTTGCAACATCTGGTCTCCACTAAGGACATATACCAAAGATTCAACAAATTTTGCAGAATGTATTTAGCTAGTTAAGTGATTACTAATGTAATCAATTTGCATACTGATATGTAAATATGTATATATCTTCTTAACTACTTTTCTTTTGTGTCATTCATTTTAAATGTTTATATTTCACGCGCAAATATCCGAATTGTGGATATAGCGTGTACTCTGCAATTGATAAATAAATAAAATATATTTAAGAGTTTATCTAATCACCTAATCTATTGTTTTTTTAGTGACTATCTTTTTGTTTCTAGACACAATAAAGAAACTATGGATTGATAAAAATATGTCAGTAGACAATCACATTAACAGACCAAACTGATTTGATGCCTAACATATGTTGTTTTATTTCCAGGTATTTTGAATAAGAGCTATATAAGTGATATGTTTGAAAATAAAAAAAATAAACAGGTCAAAGATAATTGTTATTTTGATTAATCAACAGATTTTTTCATATTTTATTTACAACAAAGAAACAATAATCTATTGCATGTAAATGCTTACGAGAATATTGAACTCATATATATATATATACAAGTAAAAGTTCAAATTTACAACTAGGGTCTTTAAAATATGAACATGAGTTGACAAAAAAAAAAATACAAGTAAGCAATGACGTTTGTCTTTAATTTGAAGACGCAGCAATTTTTATATGCCTAAAATGACATTACTTTCATTTTTTGTAAGTTGATGAATTGGTAAAGGTAAAATTACCATTAGAAATATTACAAAAACTATAGTTTGTTATAAAAACAATACTAAGAAATGAGCTCAAGAGATTGAAATTATCAAGGATTACATATTATTTGAAAAAATATGATGGATGCTATACATAAAAATTAAGACAGGATGATAAAAGATTAGGGGAAATAAAAATTTATAAAACTCTCTCTTTGAAAATATCTAAAAATTCAGAATAATAAACTTTCCAAGATAAAAATTCCTAAGTAGCAGAGATCCTGGAATCTGAAAAATTAATAAAATAATTTTATTGTAAATAAACCCTTTATATATATATAAACCTCGACAAAATGTTACTATAATTAGTTTTGTTGGTATTTATGAGTGGTACCTTAAAAAGTAATTTTGAACTGGAAAACTGGTAAGGAAAATTTATGAAATTTAATAGAGTCAAATGAAATTTACTGACAATGATTCAATGGAGCTGATGTAGTAAGTGTCTTGCATGGGTCACGTCCACGGGTCCAGGCCTAAAAAAAGAGTGAAGTAATATGGGCAAAAGATTATAAAGTAGCTGGTATGTCAATGTGCCTGATTGTTTGTACGCTCCAGGGCTACTCATCTGCCAGGAGGTTGACTTTTTCCAAATCTTCCTCTGATTGGATAGATACTAATCTAAGTTTGACCTCTGTAGATAGACTTTTCAAATTGAATTTTTCCATTGCTTCTATATTTTCCATCATTATATGTCTTCTCAACTTCCCCATCTCAAGTTTTTCTTTTATCATTTCCTCATAGGGACCATAATCCTTTGCTATATATTCCATAGTCTTCTGTTGTAGCAGAGAAGCGTCATTATCCAAGTAGAAGGCCAACTTATTTACATCATGCTCACGTAGATAGTCACACAGGGAAATGTAACTCTCGCCAAGATAGTGGGTTTGTAATTTATTAACCTGGTAAACGCAATCATCCCAAAACTGTGATAGAATTTCGTCTTCAATTATATAAGACGGTTTTTCTTCTTTACTATTGTGAAGCAAAATGTAAAGAATTATTAACTGATTTATTTTAAGCCTATGATAAGTAAAGTTAAAGCGGTACCATCCATTTGGGTAGATATCTATATCATCATCAAAAGGAATCATATGGATAAAATCTTCATATTTTAATAAACATCCACGTTGTAATGGTGTATGGCCTTCGTTATCCAATATATTTACATTTGCACCTTGTTCTAAAAGTAATTTCACTTTAATTCGATCAACATTTAAGATAGCGTGCATCAAAGGTGTTTGACCATATATATCCCTTGCCTCAATATTTGCCCCTGCATCAATTAAATATTTAAATTTTCTCCTGGATCTAAATTGATAACAATTAAGCTGCATTAACAATCTTGCTTTATGCTCATTCGAGGTAGAATCAATATCTGCACCTTTGAATATCAACAACATTACCGAATTCATTCTATCGTAATCGAGAACTCGTTCGAGTAAACTTTTAGTTCTTATTTTTGAATTAACATCAAATCCCATTTCTATCAAAACCTTCAACGTATGATCATTTCTAAATGCGCTCTCAATAATTCTTTCGCCAATTAATCCATTTATGTTGAATTCGGCTCCTGAATCCAGCAAAACTCTGAAAATTTCTTTTGCATTTTGTCGACACATAGAAGCACAGTATTCGAGAAGAGTAGTGCCTAAGTAACATTCCTTATCAACATCTATCCCATTTTCTATCATTTCTTTAAATATTTCTACATGGCCATATTCAATAGCCAATCCTAATGCGCGTCGATAATATTCAGAATTTTGATCGCTGTAGCCTTTTTTCTCAATCATTTTTCTAACTTTCTTTATATTATTTTCCATAACTGCCTTTTCCCAAATTATTTCCAGGCTCTTCTCCCATATTCTAGTTATTATTTGCCCTATTTTACATGAAAACATATTATTAATCTAATACTTACATAAAATGTATAAAAATTTGTTTTTAACAGAGAGAATTTGGAAGGCTTTCTTTTATAGAAATTCACTTAATAGCAATTTATTCAAATATAAGAGCGATATAGATATTTCTCGTTCCTAAAGTGATTGATGACAAATATCTGGAATTTTAGATAACTTTATCACTATAAGTGTTGAGGAAAGCTTCTTTAAACATTTTTGTTTCAAACAAACAACAGAGTAATAAAACAATATTTAATATAAAAATATAAATATAAAAAAACAAAATATGTTTTATAATAGCGCTTATTTAAAAAAAAATAAGTAATCATTCTTACAAAATGTTATAGTCTAATGAAAAATATAGTGTTTTAGAATGTTCAATTATAATTGTGACTTAGATATTTTAGTGAAATTATTATATCTATAGTGTTACTGATATATATATATATATATTTTCAAGAAGTAATATTTTATACACATCTTCAAACCGCTCTCCTGGAACCTGGATTAATAAAAGAAAAGAATTCGCCAAATATCATCTCTTTTTCCTAGAAGTAAAAATCATTTTTATAAAGAAAATTAAAACCATTTAAAATAATATTGATATATAATATATGAGAAAAACATTTTCAAAATTAGTATTTATATGTATTATTGTTGTTCTAATTGGTTATATCCAAATTTTATTTTTATTTAAACATTTTTTCTATCCTTCTAAAGATAGATTTCTGAGTGGGCCATGGTAAGGAGCGGGTAGCCACCACAGTATCAAGTAGAAAGACATAGGAAAGGTGTTTTCTGTAGGTTCGGATGCAGAAATTCCAAGGTAATTGTCGAACACATGCTACAAGGCATTGGAAAAAGAACAAATCTCAAAACACCATTAGGCATTGTATTGCTACAAATGACAATGTATCAATAAGGGAAATACTTCATTGATTAACCCCGCCCGAAGATGAGAAATTACAAGATATGGTCGACAAGATGCTTGGCGCCAACATCATCTCATTATTGAAGGCTCATGGGTCTCATCAGTAGTCATAGTGAAGAACAAAGACGATCCTTGGATATTTAGAATTGATACAAGAGGCTTGAACAAAGTTACCAAGAAAGATGTGTATCGCTCGAATTAACAATGCCTCGTTAGACATTTTAAGAGCGGAAAATTATACTCAACGATGGATGTAAAATCAGGCTACTGGCAAATTGTTATAGACAAGGATGACCGAGAAAACTGCATTTGTCACTCCAGATGGCCTTTTCGATTTAAAAGTAACGTTTGGACTTTGCAACATACCCAAGACCTTTAAAAGAATGATGTAGAACCTACTGGCAAAATGCTCATTATTTTTTGAAGTCTTCCTTCTCCATTCTGTTAGATTCTCAGAGCATCTATCACATTTATAAGCCTAGATTGATTCCAAAAACTTGAATAACGACCCTAACTCAAATTGTTGCTTCAATCAGACAAAACAAAAATTCTGACACACCAAGAAGATCAAGATTGAATCAAATTTGTTTATTACAAAATGAAGGCAATGGGTGAATTTTCGAGAAGCTGACGAACCTGCAACAAAAAAAAAAACTACGTAATTAACATCTTTTTATCGAAGGTTCATGTGCGTCTGCGTTGAAATTATAATAATTTGCACATCTCACCTCCGCTAAAATGCAGGCTGTAAATTTTATGTTATTTGCATGCTTTTTAAGGGTGTTACATTTACGGTGGCCAGCAGTTTATATTTATATATTGTTAATATCTTAAATATCTCTGTGGCGACCACACTTTGCTTCAGCGAGCGCGAACTGGGGCAAAGTTTGAATACACATACTACCGGCAATAAAGTGGCGGCCCCACTATGCCTTGTCAAGCACGTGCTGGGAGAACATGCCACTACGCATGCCCGAGCATCCAGAACTTTCTAGCGACTGGCGCGGTAAACAAAAAGGCTTGCTCCCAACGGCCGTTACTTCAACCATTACTTCTTTTCTCATTATATATTTCTGGCTTTAAATGAATTAATTTTAATTATAATTTTATCAGCGGCCTTTCCACAAGCCACACCATCACCCAACCACCATCTCCACATCTCTATTTATATGAGTCAATGGGTGCGCATATTTATATATATGTGGTAACCGAGGGTCTCTCTCTGTGGTGTAGTAACCGAGAGGGGCAAACCTGTAGTAACCGAGAGGGACAGTCAGGGCGTGGAGAGTTTTCCAGTACCTCTCTGCACCTTGGGAGACCTTTAACAGTGCCACAGAATACAGGCAGTCGTGGTCGAGGCAGAATGGAAAGCTTGGGAATATCCATCACAAAAAACGAAGAGACACAGTTGTAGTAGGAAAGTTCCGTGAACAGATAGGAGTCGAGCTAGAAGCGAAAGATGGAGAGATAAGAAATTTTCTTACTGTTCTACGGCATGGTCGAGCATCAGAAGATGAAATGACGAGGGCTGCCGCTGATGGTGAAGTGACTACATTTTTTGGCTAGGGGGGAGGTCTTATATATCTTTGCCGAGAGAGGAAGTATTGCATATCAGCAGATGCAACAAGAGCGTGAATCTGAAGCGAAATTGTACACTGGCGCCGCCTTGACAGTTTCCTATCTATATTTAGACTTTGTTGTGGGACTTCTAAATCTATCTCGATTTTAGACGTTTTTGACTTCTATCTCTTGCTTTAGCTCAACTCTTAATCTATTACAGAGTTTTATTTATTTATCCTCAGTTTGTACAAAGTACATTACATATAATGATGTAATTACACATGTCAACAATGTGTATAATCATTTACAGATATGTTTCTATTATACAAAATGAAATTCTTGTTATAAGTATTATACAATATGCGGTTGTTGGTTTAAATTACCATATATTTATATATATATATGTGACAATATAGTGGTAATAATGTGATGAGTAAGAAATAAGGAAACAACAAGTTTGGAAGATGGAACCCAGCAAACCGAGGGAGAGAGCGAGCGCTAGCGGCTGCCACCGCGGAAAATGCACGTCTTGTGTGTCCACCACCCCCCCCGACTGAGTAAACATAGAACTGAGGTTCCAAGAAACGGCCCTGCGGTCGCCCCCTTGGAATGTGACTGCTATATCAAGTGACCGGCCTTAGCTGCGTTCTCTCTCTCTCTCTCTGGTCGACTGTAGATTTGTTTTATTAATCCTGGAAGAGCATATATTATGACATATGGCCCCCGTTGAAGAAGGCTGAACATGGTTTAAGTATATTTAAAGCTGGAGAAGCCAGGAATAGAGAAAATAATTTTACAGTTAAAATTAGTTAAGGTAATGGTGACATAGTTTTATGTAAATAAAATATTGTATAGTACACAAGTAAATATTATTTACAAGCAGTTTTACAACACCGGGGAGTTTGACATTTAAGGAAATCTTTGAAAATATCAAGGTTATAAAAGGCTATATACAACAAAATCTAATGTACTATAAGGGAAATGTTATTGAGGAGTGTGAACAAGGGGAAGAAGAGTCACATACATATGATGGAATTCTGAAGATCATTAAGACTGGGGAACTCTACACTTTAAGATATTTTTCAGGCGGACATGGCAAGGGGAAACTTGTCATGGGCTTTCTATGCTATTGGTGTAGAGTATGAGAAATGAGGTTGAGGCTGGAAATTGCGTGTGCTCAGGACTGAGGTAAATATAAAACTACATACAATGTTAGAACCTTGGCGAACAGGGCGAGGGGAAACTTGCCCTGGGCCAATCTAACTTATCTATGCAGCTACTTGTGTAGCGAGTCCGAGGGGAGAAGTCCCGTGTGTAGGTGAGGAAGTCGGATGGACTTATATTTAATTTGCGGGAAGTATGCGCGCACAGTGCCGAAAATTGGGACGAGGACTGCGTTGTCCGCTACAAGTGACAAGCTGCTCGGACACGAGGTGTTTGAACCGTCGTGGGAGCTTGTGCAAGGCGATGATTTCGCGGTGGGTTGAAAGTAAGACCCATGTCTGCGCGAAATGATGACGGACCGGACAGAATCAGCGACGATGTTTAACGAACCTCCGTGGGAAATATCGGAGGTAGGCTATATCGTGCTGGTTTGGACAATGGACAAACATAGATTTGAAGACAGGGTCCGTGTGGCGAACGTGTGGCGCGAGGAGAAGAGGCGAACTGTGTCGCTCGATGCAGATTGTTCAAGTGCGAACAAAAAGGGATTGATAAATATCTAGCAGTTAGTCAATCTGCACCCTGTGACGAACACGCCATTGGCTAGATGGTGTGGGTCGGTGGATAGGCTAGAGATGAACTATGAAATAAATTATCATAAATGAAGGGCGAAGGTTAGGATTTTGAAATGACAATATAGAAGTTCGATAATTGATTAATCAATAATTCTCTATAAAGGTCCTGAGCTGGTATAAAGTTAACAAAGTTGTAAGAATGAGAGGGACATTAAGGGAAAGATAGATAAAAGTCACCAAGGGTTGGTTGTAAGCAAGGCTCACGTGGTGGTTGGAATTCTTCGACGCCTGAATTACAGGGTGAATTTTGAATCGATTAGGGAAAGAAATTATTTTTCGTGAGCCGTGCTTACAAGTAGGAGAGGTCTATACAAAAGTTTAGGTGCTGGAGGCATATTTTTATAAATAAATTGATTATGAAAAATCTATTGTTAATAGTAAAAATCGTAAAGCATTAATAGGTAGAATTCCAATTTTTTTTTAAGTTTTTTTTTTTTTTTAAGAGTTACGTTAAAAATGGAAATTATTTAATTAAAATAACGATTGTTAAATTCTACTGGTAAGGTAACTAATTAAATGAGTTACAAATATCTAGATAAATAGTATGGAGCATAAAATCATTGTTAATAGGCATGGAGAGAATAAATGGAGCTAATTATGTAAATATTGGGACAATTTACAAGGAATGACTTATTTAAAGAATGAATGGAATTGGTAAAACAATTTCACTTACAGGTTATGTTGGTTTAGAGAGCAGGCAAGTTCATTGAGATTCGGGAGAGTTCTGTCTGTGACACTGTGCGTACCAGTGTTGTACATCACAGTAGCGGTAGGGAGATGGCGGAGTCTTGTCCATGATGGCGGGAGGTGTCCTGCTCTGGCACGGCGATCGTTCTTGAGTAGATCTAGTGCTGGAAGAAGTGCGTGGCAGCTCCATCTCCGTCGTAGGTGAATACTTCTTCGGGATCACGGTTCAAAGGTTGGCGAGGAAGGGGTTGAGGGCTCGAAGAGGAGTGGTTACAGTTGAGTTGGGTTTGGTCGATCATCGTGGCTTGGCTTCTTGTTTCTTCATACTCCGGTATATGAGGGATTCGCTTCCCGGCCAGGTCTTATCCTGTCGACTTCCGATGTGACAATATAGTGGTAATAATGTGATGAGTGAGAAATAAGGAAACAACAAGTTTGGAAGATGGAACCCAGCAAACAGAGGGAGAGAGCGAGCGCTAGCGGCTGCCACCGCGGAAAATGCACGTCTTGTGTGTCCACCACCCCCCCGACTGAGTAAACATAGAACTGAGGTTCCAAGAAAAGGCCGTGCGGTCGCCCCCTTGGAATGTGACTGCTATATCAAGTGACCGGCCATAGCTGCGTTCTCTCTCTCTCTCTCTCTGGTCGACTGTAGATTTGTTTTATTAATCCTGGAAGAGCATATATTATGACATATATGTAATAATATATGCTCTTCCAGGAATAATAAAACAGACCTACAGTCAACCCAGAGAGAGACAAGCAGCTAAAGTATGGTCATTTGAGACACTAGCGACATTCCAAGAGGCGACCAGAGGCCCGGAATTCTCGGGACTATTGGGACAGGATGTGGGGTCCGGTCACTTGAGATATCAGCGACATTCCAAGGGGCCCGTACTTGGAACCTCAGGACTAATTAAGACAGTTGAGGATTGTATTCGGACACAAACGGCCGCCCGGCGGACAGTCGGGCCCACCATCTCCCATCTCTCTCTCTGGTTGTCTGGGTTCATCTTCCAAACTGTGGTGTGATTTTTTCTCTCTTGCCCCACCTTATTATTATATTGTCACATTGAAAGTCGACAGGATCTTATCACATAAGAGTCGACAGGATAAGACCTGGCCGGGAAGCAAATCCCTCATATACCAGAGTATGAAGAAAACAAGACGCAAGACCACGATGATCGGCCAAACCCAACTCAACTGTAGCCACTTTACTTCGAGCTCTCACCCCCTTCCTCGCCAACCTTTGAACCGTTACCCTGAAGAAGTCATCACCTACGACGGAGATGAAGCTGCCGCCCACTTCTCCCAGCACTAGATCTGCCCAAGAACGATCGCCGCGCCAGAGCAGGACACCTTCCACCACCATGGACTCCGCCATACCCCTACCGCTACTGTGGCCCACAACACTGGCACGTACAGTATCTACTGACAGAACCCTTCTTCAATGAACTCAATGTTTTACCTCTACCATTCATTTTTAAAGAAGTCATTTCTTGTAAACTCTGATGGCAATATTTCCTATAATTAGTTTAGTTCAATTTATTCTCTCCACGCCTATTAACAATGATTTTATTCTCAATACTATTTATCTAGATATTTGTAACCCATTAAATTTGTACCTTACCAATCGAATTAATAATATACATTTCAATGAAATATTTTTATTTTAGAGTCATCCCTTAAAAATGGACTTCTACCTATTCATACTTTACGATTTTTAAGATTAACAATATATTTTCATAATCGAGTTATGTATAAAAATAGTGTTCCTCTACCTAACCATTTGTTCCACTTTGTATATGACTTCTTCTAATTGTAAGCACGGCTCACGAAAAATAATTTCTTTCCCTAACCGACCCAAAATTCACTCTGTAATTCAGGCGTCGAAGAATTCCAACCACCTCGTGAGCCTTGCTTACAACCAACCCTTGGTGACTCTTATCTATCTTCCCCTTAAGATCCCACTCATTCTTACAACTTTGTCAACCTTATACCAACTCAGAGTCTTTTATAGAATTATTGTTTAATCAATTATCGATAATTATTGCCAACAATATTGTCATTTCAAAATCCTAATCTTCACCCTTGATTTATGATAATATATTTTGTAGTTTCTCTCTAGCATATCCACCGACCCACACCATCTAGCCACTGGTGTGTTCGTCACAGGACGCAGATTGACTAACTGCTAGATGTTTATCAACTCTTTTTTGTTCGCACTTGAACAATCTGCATCGAGCGGCACAGTTCGCTCCTTCTTCTCGCGCCACACGGACCCTGTCTTCAAATCTATGTTTGTCCCTTGTCCAAACCAGCACGATATAACCTACTTCCGATATTTCCCACGGATGTACGTTAAACATCGTCGCTGATTTTGTCCGGTTCGTCAGCAAGTTTCCCCTCGCCCTGTTCGCCAAAATTCTAATATTGTATGTAGTTCTATATTTACCTCAGTCCTGAGCTCACGCAATTTCCAGCCTCAACCTCATTTCTCGTACTCTACATCTATAGCATAGAAAACCCATGCCAAGTCCTCCCCTTGCCATGTCCGCCTGAAAACATATCTCAAAATGTAGAGTTCCCCAGTCTTAATGGCTTAATATTTTCATCATGTGTATGTGACTCTTCTTCTCCTTGTTCACACTTCTCAATAGCATTTCCCTTATAATACATTAGAATTTATTGTATATAGCTTTTATAACCTTGATATTTTCAAAAATTCCCTTAAATATCAAACTCTCCGGTGTTGTAAAACTGCTTGTAAATAATATTTACTCGTGTACTATACAATATTTTATTTACATAAAACTATGTCACCATAACCTTAATTAATTTCAACTGTAAAATTATTTTCTCTATTCCTGGCTTTACCAGCTTTAATTATACTCAAACCATGTTCAGCCTTCTTCAACGGGGGCCATATGTCATAATATATGCTCTTCCAGGAATAATAAAACAGACCTACAGTCAACCCAGAGAGAGACAAGCAGCTAAAGTATGGTCATTTGAGACACTAGCGACATTCCAAGAGGCGGCCAGAGGCCCGGAATTCTCGGGACTATTGGGACAGGATGTGGGGTCCGGTCACTTGAGATATCAGCGACATTCCAAGGGGCCCGTACTTGGAACCTCAGGACTAATTAAGACAGTTGAGGATTGTATTCGGACACAAACGGCCGCCCGGCGGACAGCCGGGCCCACCATCTCTCTCTCTGGTTGTCTGGGTTCATCTTCCAAACTGTGGTGTGATTATTTCTCTCTTTCCCCACCTTATTATTATATTGTCACACACACATATATATATATGTCGAACAACAACAAAAAGAACAACCTAGCTTATGATATTTGTAACAATGAATAATATGTAACGTTATTCATATATTAAAACAAAGGGCCAACGTGGGATTATATTCCAGTTCACCAGCAGTCCTTCCACCAACTTATACATTTAGACGGGACATGCGGCCTTTTATTTCATAACTCTTTAATATATAACAATGGACTAAATGTATCAAACCTTTTTATCTTATTTCAATAAAAGACAAATGTATAAAATTTAACTCATTTTGCAGATTTATTTTGAATTTTATATAAAAAAAAACTACTAAATTCAATTGGAACGTTTTTATTTATAAATATACTCTGTTTAGAATAGTTTTATTTGAAAGAATGTTGATTCTAAATTATTCCTTCAAACTTTTCTTAATCTGTAAATTGTTTTCCTCGAATACACTACTTTACAATTGATTTCATTCAAATAAATTTGCATACCAACTCTTTGTACATATTTAAATTATGTTGATTTTTTTCCCTTTTCATCTACCTAAATTGAATACACACACACGCCTTTTTATTGGGGCATCCAGCCCTATACATGATTCCCCTCTACAGGATTTAGCAAAGGAAGATATTTCAAAAGTAAAAACTAGAATACAAGAAGTAATAAGGAAAAATAAAAGAGAGAAGAAAGAAAAACAAACAAAAAGAAATATAGCCATATATACAAAAAATAAACATACAGAGCAAAAGGAACCATACATGATTAAATATTTAAATTAAAGTACCAATGTTTAGAATATGTCGAGGTTAGGATATCATTGAGAGGGCTAGTGTGGAACCAGCCGCATTCAATCTTCGTTTTCTTCCTCCAAGCAAACCACGACATTCAGCGAATCCATTATTCTCCAACGGACATTGACTGCGGCCTTGTAGAATTTATATAAACCGAAGGAGAGACCCTGATCAACCATCAGTGTGTTCATCCAGCTGCAAATTTGTTGGCAGTCAGGTTGAGACCAGGGTAAGTCACCCAAAATTTCTTTCCTCTGTTTCTCTAAGCAGGAGCATCCAAATATTATATGCATAATTTCGTCTTGGATTCTGTTTTTTACACAGATCGCAAGTTAGAGTCAAATCAATCTTCCAGCGCTTTGAACGATTTTCTGGGACCCTAAATTGAATACTAATTATTGTATTGTGGATATTCTATTTGATTCTTGTAGATTTTGTGTAATAAAGCTCGTCCTGGACTGAGGCAGGCCATTAGCTCGAAACTATGATCTCCAGGTGGGCGCTTCTCAGTTTTCCAAAGCTGGTGTGGTGGCTTTGATTCTTTACCCATAGTTTGTGGAGACGGTATATTGATGGCGTTTTAGCGTCTATTTTGATGAGACATTCTTTGTTCCAAAATAACTTTACTGCCAAATTTCAAATAATCTTTCTTTATTTTTTTTTCTATGTTTAGTTTACCCTTAATGTAAAAGTGTCCCTAGTGGGACATAGTGCTCTAAGTTAAATAAAATGAGGAAACCTTCCATTGCTTGAATCTCAAGTGACAAAATTTAATGGCTTTATCGTTGCTAAAATCTGTACAGAGTATCTACAAGTTTTCATTTGCAAAATTACCATTTTTACAATTTATCAACTCTCCGGTAAGAAGACACCTTTCCCAAAAGGACACTTCGGCTCTGAAATTAGGTGTCCTTTTCAGGGAGGTTCTACTAGAATATTAATACAATTAATGTGTGTATACAAGAGAGAAAGATTAAAAATTATAATAATGTACATAGTAACATAAAGGTAACCCAGGCTCCTGGAGAGATTGCCAACTGCCCGAAATAATGTAGATAAATATAGAAACCTCAGTGAAACCATTCAAAATTCTAAAAACCAGGATAAAAAGAAAGGTACTGAGAGATTCATAAAACCTATAAAATCTGTGTTAAAAATAATGTATCAATATAAAAAAATCCTATGAAGAAGAACCTCCCTGTAAAGGACATCACCTAATGGCAGAGTCAAAGTGTCCTTTAGGTAGAGGTGTCCTCTTAGCTGAGAGCTTCTAAATTGTAAAAATGATAATTTTTAAAATTAAAATTGTCTTTTGTGCAGAGATGTCTGCTAGCGGGGTATCCTCTAAAGAGAAAAAAAAAAGTTCTACTATATTTTAAAATTTACAATTTAAAAAATAACTCCAAACTTTAAATCTCCAAGGAGATAATAAATAAACATGTGAATAAAAAAAAAGAAACTTTATAAGTTCTTCATTGACCTGTCATTTAAATATATTTTTAGATTTAAACTTTCTGAAATTTTTAACAAAAAAAGTAGAAGGCACATTTAGAAAGTTAATTAAAACTTTGGATTTTCTCTCTATCTCCTTCTCATGTTTTGAAATCTGAAGCACATAAACAAAATGTAATCTCTAGAGGCAAAAAATAGGAACTATGTGAATAATAAATAAATTAATTTGAATAAATTTTTATCAATTGACATTTGCATCATTCCAAATTAATTTTCCAAATCTAATATCGTGAAGAATCTCCTGGAAATGAGAAATCAGGATGTATAACATTTTAACATTGTTATGAGACCTATTTTCACCCGACCTCACCAAAGCCGAAAAGGTTCGCGACGCGGAAAGAGTGATACGACGCCGGCATAAAAAAAAACTGGTTTCCAGGATGCAAAAAGCTATTGATCGTCAAGGCGAGTGGTGAAAAATAGCCAAATGTTCAACCTTTCCAAAAATGTAGGCAAAGTTGTAAATAAATTCCATTTTCCATAAAAAAAGGAGACCTTACTTTTAATTACACCATCGTACATATCAACTGAAGGTTTGTTTATGGAATTTAACTAATGTGTGCCTATCATTTTGAAATTTTGGAATTTGATTTATATCCTAAATTTAATTCATACAAACATAGTAGTTAGATCTTAAAGATAGAGGTTGTATAGCCAGTATTAAGAACTAAGAGACAATTTGGCTAGTAAAAGTTTTTATTTATATTTTTGATTTAAGTTTTATTATTTCATTGTCTAGAACAAAATCATTTTATCAAAACGTCGAGAGAATAAGAACGTTATATAATGGCGAAATGTCTCTTAATTCTAAGATCTATGAATAATAGAGGTTAAAACGTTTATTCTTCATTATTCTGATGGTTTTGTTCATAAAATGTATTGATTATAAAAAAAAAACACAATCCATTATTACAATAATATTATAAATGATAAAGTGACACAAGAAAAAGTATGGCATCCAAAAATTCAATTAAATTCTTCTAATATTATCAAGCAATAAAATATTTATTTGTGGTATATATACTAATTGAGATTTTTTTTTATATCTTACAATATTAGCTTGAATTGAAAGTGTACATAAAGAGTAAAATGAAAGTGAAAAAAAATTTTTTTTTTCATTAAAAAAAACTAAATAGGATGGCTGTGCATTATAGAGAAATAAAAAAAGTGTATACAACTACCTTAATGCAGAAACAATATAGATATAAACATTATTTATATAAGATACTAGCGGATGTACCCGGCTTCGCCCGGATTTTACCCGAGTAAAGGTTTGTTTAACGAACATTTGTTAAAACAATTCTCTATAAACTTATAAAAAAAAAGAAATATTTTGATAATTTGGATCTCGTAAAGTTGAATCTCTCGACAAAGTGAACATTTTTTCCTGGTCCCTTGAAAAATACTCGATAAGTTGAATAAAATCAATATTAATTGGTTCCCTCGGTAATTGGAAGTTAAAGGAATAGTATCTTTGCCTTGGAATTGTATCATTATTCTTGCCTCAAATAAATTGCCGTGTCATCCTGAATTTTGTCTTTCCTAATTTTCTACATTACAAAATCATCATTTTAACCATTCTCCCAATATACATGTTGTAGATAAATGATAAAACTAACTTTGATTTGTTCGCAATCAATAGGTAAAAAATCTTACTTTTGATTAATAATCTTTAAGATAATAAACTTAGTGATAATAAAACTTATAGATAAAAAAACTTGTTATCATCGTCGCAATGGGAGCGCTGCTTGTGAGTTAAATATATATATCTGCAAATAACTAAGGATATTCAAGATATTCAATAAATTATTTTTCAAAAACCTTCCCGGGGATATATCTAATAATATCCCAAAATTTCACGGCAATGGTTGTATGGGTTTTGAATCTATAGAGTACAAACATACAGATAGACATTCAATTATATATATATACGCAGATGATATTACGGTGATATGTTGGAATAAAAACCTAATAGAACTTGAAAATACAATAGGAAGCATAATGAGAAAAATAACAAATTGGTGTGAAAGCAGCAAATTAAGAATATCCAAGGAGAAAACGAAGGTTTTGCCTTTGTTCAATAATAAAAAATTTACAATAACTTTGAATAACAATACCATTATTCCGGTAGATAGGGTAAAAATTTTGGGAATAACCGTCAAAAACCACAGAAATAAGAATAAACTTGATTTTATGCCGCACATTGATGATACTATCACGAAAACAACCAGAGCAAGTGGATATCTATTAGGATTAACAAAGAAGGCCTGGGGTCTTGACAGCAAAAGGAGAATTGTACTGTACAAAACACTATTTAGAAATACAATAATATACGGATCTACGATATGGTACCAATTCATCCCAAAAAAAGCCAAAGACAAATTAAACTCGCTACAGTATAAAATTCTCAAACATGGTATACAAGCATACAATACAACATCGTCAAATTGTACGCATATCATTGCTAGAACTCCAAAGCTCACTCACTTCATTGAATCAAATATACTGAAAATAAATATAGATTACAACCGATTTGTCCCAGCAAAAATAGTCATAATTTCTAACTTTATAAACCAGAAACAGCAGGAATATTACGAAGCGACCAATGAAAATTTCAAAAGTTTCTTCAGTGGCCCAAAAATTCCTAATTTTATTAAACCTAACTTCTATAATGTGCAATTCCTCACTGGACATGGCGACTTCAATTCATACCTGTTTAAAATTGGCAAAGCTGAATCACCTGGATGCTCGTGTGGAGGCGAAGAACAGAACCCCAGACACTTATTAACTGACTGCCCGCTGACCGCTGATCTTAGGGAACTAAATCAACTTCCCATAAATTTGCAACATCTGGTCTCCACTAAGGACATATACCAAAGATTCAACAAATTTTGCAGAATGTATTTAGCTAGTTAAGTGATTACTAATGTAATCAATTTGCATACTGATATGTAAATATGTATATATCTTCTTAACTACTTTTCTTTTGTGTCATTCATTTTAAATGTTTATATTTCACGCGCAAATATCCGAATTGTGGATATAGCGTGTACTCTGCAATTGATAAATAAATAAAATATATTTAAGAGTTTATCTAATCACCTAATCTATTGTTTTTTTTTAGTGACTATCTTTTTGTTTCTAGACACAATAAAGAAACTATGGATTGATAAAAATATGTCAGTAGACAATCACATTAACAGACCAAACTGATTTGATGCCTAACATATGTTGTTTTATTTCCAGGTATTTTGAATAAGAGCTATATAAGTGATATGATTTGAAAATAAAAAAAATAAACAGGTCAAAGATAATTGTTATTTTGATTAATCAACAGATTTTTTCATATTTTATTTACAACAAAGAAACAATAATCTATTGCATGTAAATGCTTACGAGAATATTGAACTCATATATATATATATATATATATATACAAGTAAAAGTTCAAATTTACAACTAGGGTCTTTAAAATATGAACATGAGTTGACAAAAAAAAATACAAGTAAGCAATGACGTTTGTCTTTAATTTGAAGACGCAGCAATTTTTATATGCCTAAAATGACATTACTTTCATTTTTTGTAAGTTGATGAATTGGTAAAGGTAAAATTACCATTAGAAATATTACAAAAACTATAGTTTGTTATAAAAACAATACTAAGAAATGAGCTCAAGAGATTGAAATTATCAAGGATTACATATTATTTGAAAAAATATGATGGATGCTATACATAAAAATTAAGACAGGATGATAAAAGATTAGGGGAAATAAAAATTTATAAAACTCTCTCTTTGAAAATATCTAAAAATTCAGAATAATAAACTTTCCAAGATAAAAATTCCTAAGTAGCAGAGATCCTGGAATCTGAAAAATTAATAAAATAATTTTATTGTAAATAAACCCTTTATATATATATAAACCTCGACAAAATGTTACTATAATTAGTTTTGTTGGTATTTATGAGTGGTACCTTAAAAAGTAATTTTGAACTGGAAAACTGGTAAGGAAAATTTATGAAATTTAATAGAGTCAAATGAAATTTACTGACAATGATTCAATGGAGCTGAAGTAGTAAGTGTCTTGCATGGGTCACGTCCACGGGTCCAGGCCTAAAAAAAGAGTGAAGTAATATGGGCAAAAGATTATAAAGTAGCTGGTATGTCAATGTGCCTGATTGTTTGTACGCTCCAGGGCTACTCATCTGCCAGGAGGTTGACTTTTTCCAAATCTTCCTCTGATTGGATAGATACTAATCTAAGTTTGACCTCTGTAGATAGACTTTTCAAATTGAATTTTTCCATTGCTTCTATATTTTCCATCATTATATGTCTTCTCAACTTCCCCATCTCAAGTTTTTCTTTTATCATTTCCTCATAGGGACCATAATCCTTTGCTATATATTCCATAGTCTTCTGTTGTAGCAGAGAAGCGTCATTATCCAAGTAGAAGGCCAACTTATTTACATCATGCTCACGTAGATAGTCACACAGGGAAATGTAACTCTCGCCAAGATAGTGGGTTTGTAATTTATTAACCTGGTAAACGCAATCATCCCAAAACTGTGATAGAATTTCGTCTTCAATTATATAAGACGGTTTTTCTTCTTTACTATTGTGAAGCAAAATGTAAAGAATTATTAACTGATTTATTTTAAGCATATGATGAGTAAAGTTAAAGCGGTACCATCCATTTGGGTAGATATCTATATCATCATCAAAAGGAATCATATGGATCAAATCTTCATATTTTAATAAACATCCACGTTGTAATGGTGTATGGCCTTCGTTATCCAATATATTTACATTTGCACCTTGTTCTAAAAGTAATTTCACTTTAATTCGATCAACATTTAAGATAGCGTGCATCAAAGGTGTTTGACCATATATATCCCTTGCCTCAATATTTGCCCCTGCATCAATTAAATATTTAAATTTTCTCCTGGATCTAAATTGATAAAAATTAAGCTGCATTAACAATCTTGCTTTATGCTCATTCGAGGTAGAATCAATATCTGCACCTTTGAAAATCAACAACATTACCGAATTCATTCTATCGTAATCGAGAACTCGCTCGAGTAAACTTTTAGTTCTTATTTTTGAATTAACATCAAATCCCATTTCTATCAAAACCTTCAACGTATGATCATTTCTAAATGCGCTCTCAATAATTCTTTCGCCAATTAATCCATTTATGTTGAATTCGGCTCCTGAATCCAGCAAAACTCTGAAAATTTCTTTTGCATTTTGTCGACACATAGAAGCACAGTATTCGAGAAGAGTAGTGCCTAAGTAACATTCCTTATTAACATCTATCCCATTTTCTATCATTTCTTTAAATATTTCTACATGGCCATATTCAATAGCCAATCCTAATGCGCGTCGATAATATTCAGAATTTTGATCGCTGTAGCCTTTTTTCTCAATCATTTTTCTAACTTTCTTTATATTATTTTCCATAACTGCCTTTTCCCAAATTATTTCCAGGCTCTTCTCCCATATTCTAGTTATTATTTGCCCTATTTTACATGAAAACATATTATTTATCTAATACTTACATAAAATGTATAAAAATTTGTTTTTAACAGAGAGAATTTGGAAGGCTTTCTTTTATAGAAATTCACTTAATAGCAATTTATTTAAATATAAGAGCGATATAGATATTTCTCGTTCCTAAAGTGATTGATGACAAATATCTGGAATTTTAGATAACTTTATCACTATAAGTGTTGAGGAAAGCTTCTTTAAACATTTTTGTTTCAAACAAACAACAGAGTAATAAAACAATATTTAATATAAAATATAAATATAAAAAAACAAAATATGTTTTATAATAGCGCTTATTTAAAAAAAATAAGTAATCATTCTTACAAAATGTTATTGTCTAATGAAAAATATAGTGTTTTAGAATGTTCAATTATAATTGTGACTTAGATATTTTAGTGAAATTATTATATCTATAGTGTTACTGATATATATATATTTTCAAGAAGTAATATTTTATACACATCTTCAAACCGCTCTCCTGGAACCTGGATTAATAAAAGAAAAGAATTCGCCAAATATCATCTCTTTTTCCTAGAAGTAAAAATCATTTTTATAAAGAAAATTAAAATCATTTAAAATAATATTGATATATAATATATGAGAAAAACATTTTCAAAATTAGTATTTATATGTATTATTGTTGCTCTAATTGGTTATATCCAAATTTTATTTTTTATTTAAACATTTTTTCTATCCTTCTAAAGATAGATTTCTGAGTGGGCCATGGTAAGGAGCGGGTAGCCACCACAGTATCAAGTAGAAAGACATAGGAAAGGTGTTTTCTGTAGGTTCGGATGCAGAAATTCCAAGGTAATTGTCGAACACATGCTACAAGGCATTGGAAAAAGAACAAATCTCAAAACACCATTAGGCATTGTATTGCTACAAATGACAATGTATCAATAAGGGAAATACTTCATTGATTAACCCCGCCCGAAGATGAGAAATTACAAGATATGGTCGACAAGATGCTTGGCGCCAACATCATCTCATTATTGAAGGCTCATGGGTCTCATCAGTAGTCATAGTGAAGAACAAAGACGATCCTTGGATATTTAGAATTGATACAAGAGGCTTGAACAAAGTTACCAAGAAAGATGTGTATCGCTCGAATTAACAATGCCTCGTCAAACATTTTAAGAGCGGAAAATTATACTCAACGATGAATGTAAAATCAGGCTACTGGCAAATTGTTATAGACAAGGATGACCGAGAAAACTGCATTTGTCACTCCAGATGGCCTTTTCGATTTAAAAGTAACGTTTGGACTTTGCAACATACCCAAGACCTTTAAAAGAATGATGTAGAACCTACTGGCAAAATGCTCATTATTTTTTGAAGTCTTCCTTCTCCATTCTGTTAGATTCTCAGAGCATCTATCACATTTATAAGCCTAGATTGATTCCAAAAACTTGAATAACGACCCTAACTCAAATTGTTGCTTCAATCAGACAAAACAAAAATTCTGACACACCAAGAAGATCAAGATTGAATCAAATTTGTTTATTACAAAATGAAGGCAATCCGTGAATTTTCGAGAAGCTGACAAACCTGTAACAATTAAAAAACTACATTAT
>CP092872.1:75477878-75550525 GCA_030710605.1 Cordylochernes scorpioides
ACAAACAATGAAATCCGTAAACATTTGATAGATCCAGCAGTCTATAACAAAAATGTAACAATAGGAAGCGTAGTACCTGTATGTTGAAGAAGAGATCCCCGGCAAAGGATCCGGCCAGGGTACCCACATTGGTGTGGAGATCTCCCTGCAATTCTATAATGGCCCATTCTGACACTCCGTCCACACCATCGGCCGGCCTGTGTGTACAACACATATCATTCTAAATTGGCTAGCCTCCTGATGGCCTTTCAAATCTGTGGGTCATGGACGAAGCTGTCCTATTTGACTTTTACAGAGTAGATAACTCAAAAACTTAATACTAGTCGAATCTCCTGAAGGAGGAGGGTCACACAGAACGTCGATCTTAACAACCTTCTGTCATTACAGATGACAGAAACCTGTTGGCATGACCCTGCAAAACGGTCATATCACGAAGAAAAGTGTCAGCAAGAATAGTGCGACGACGCTTGCATAACGGCTGTCAGTACGGTGATCAGATCGGTTCAAATCATTTTAGGTTTTTAAAAATGGCTTCAAAGAACTTCGAAGTTTAATACTTTAGGACTTTTATGATCAATAATTCCAATTGATGTGCTATGCGTAATCGCTATATCATCTTTATGATTATAATAGCTTCTTAATAGAGATCCATTACTTACAATTTTTTGAAATGGATTATTTTGAAACAAACAGATATACTAACTTTTTGGAAACCCATCGTATGAATCCTAAAAGAAAATATGAAAAATTCCATGAGGCTTTCGACTTTGAGAGATGTTAATTGATGATTTACGTTTAACCCAAAGGATTTACGCCATTTCGATTCAGCGCCAAGGTCATTACTTGCCTTGGGATCGATATTTGAAAAAACACCCTTAACCCTCCATGTTAGGTAGGTACTATATCCCGACATTACAGTTAGGCCATAGTTCTGCAGAGCACATTTAGGACGCTGGATCAATCTAAATAGCACCATAGTGAGATGTTGTGAGCCGAGACAGTTGTTTAGTTCATCTGGTGCTACTCGAGCTTCCGTCTTTACCCCTAACTGCTACCAGCCTCACTGGTTCCTCCTACATCTGGAACTACCTAAGCTACAGTAGACGTCCTCCATATGCATTGTGGCATTCCAATAATCGGCCACTCATCTCATTTTTTCCTGAGCAGTTTCCTGCTCCTCAAATTTGAGACCAAGAATAGTCCAGAATTACTTCCTTCTTCCCTAAATCTTTCTGAACTGTATTACGTCGACTTTACCGAAGTTTGTACTCCAATAGGGAATATCTCAATCCCGATTGATGGTATAGTTGCCTAGACCGATTCAATGGATGGTATAACTGCCTAGACCGAAGTCTGTAGACCAAGAGGGACTTACATCAATGGATGGTATAGCTGCCTAGACCGAAGTCTGTACACCAAGAGAGACTTACATCAATGGATGGTATAGCTGCCTAGACCGAAGTCTGTAGACCAAGAGAGACTTACATCAATGGATGGTATAGCTGCCTATACCGAAGTCTGTAGACCAAGAGGGACTGACTTACATCAATGGATGGTATTGCTGCCTAGACCGAAGTCTGTAGACCAAGAGCGACTTACATCAATAGATGGTTTAGCTGCCTAGACAGAAGTCTGTAGACCAAGAGGGATTGACTTGAACCAATAGATGGTATTGCTGCCTAGACCGAAGTCTGTAGACCAAGAGGGACTGACTTACTTCAATGGATGGTATAGCTGCCTAGACCGAAGTCAAAATTCAACTGTTACAATGACCACCAAAATCTTGTAATATTTCAACCCTATTTTTTGAGTTAGAACATTCTCCAACATATTTTAAAAATCCAAATTACTTCTGGCATTATATAGGGTTTTGATATTTTGTTTTCTCTTTATTTTTGTCAAATTAATTAGGCCGACTTTATAAATTAGACTAAGCATACAAATTATTTTCGTAAAATATTTACATATTTGCTTTGTGTTAGATCTTTCCAAAAAAGGTAAGTTTTATGGGATTTAATGTATGTCTAAATTTATTTAATAATTCAAAATTTTATATCATAAGTAATTAAATAAAAAATAATATCTGTTACCAATTTATAACTATTTCAAAGTGCATATTTTCGATAAGTTGAGGTTTGGAAATTATTGGTCAATGTCATATATTTAAGGCTGTGAATCCAATTTTAAAGGCAAGCGCTATTCAGGCTTGATTTTGTTGAAAGATTTGTTATTGGGCTTATTTCTAGAGATTAAGAAAATACTTACAAATTAATAAATATTTGCACCATTTTAAAAAATGACAGTTATTACGAAATTGTAATTGAAAACAAAATATTGTTTATACATGTGATCATGCTTCAGGGTAACTTGATCTAAAATAATTATAATTCAGTGATTAATATATTCTTAAGACATCAATAGGAATAATATTCGCTCTTATAAGAAGGCAAATAAAAATCCTAGAAAATTTTACGACTTACAAATAGCTACGTAATTAAGAAATAGGTGTGTTTCCTGGAATAATGTAAAATTCTGTCAAATTCTGATATTATGTGTATATATGAACTTTACACCACAGTTTATGTAATTTATTCTCAATATATATGTATATATTATACTATATATATGTCGTACCACAAGCAGCAGCAGTCATGGGCCAAGTGGTTCCAGGAGTCTAGGGTTTCTACATAAAGGACGAGGCAGGTTGGATGACTCCTAAGAGAGGCCAGAGACCGACGACACCGTCAAGGTCCAGGAGGATCTGATCTGAGATATCGGTTGTCCAGCGGCTGGTCGTAAAACTTACTAATGACTTGTGGAAGATCCCCGGAAAGGGTCCACGTGGCAATTTTGGAAATTTACATTTGATGTAATCTCGACGAAATTTGCTTAAACTGTACTTTCGCTTGTGTCAGCTTTAATCTGGCTCTCTTTAGGGAGCTTTATTATTATTTTATTTGTGATTACATATCACCAAGCTGGCGCGTTAAATTTGTATATATATATATGGTACTGTAATACTTTTTAATATTAAAGACACTTGGCAAGTAAATCTTTTACTAAAAAAGATTTACTGGCTGAAGTAGAGACAATAAAAAAGATCTACTGGCCGAAGTGTCTTTAATTTGAAGAACTATGAATGCCGGCCAGGCAGCCTCTATCTTTACTGTAATACTTATTATATTTATGGTTCATGACAATCTCTTTCTCTTTAGTGTATATTGACATTTATATTACTACATATATATATTTTCCTCATTGTATGCGCCTTATAATGTTTATGTAAAATGTAGGTATGTGTGATAAAGTTGATATGAATTGATAAATGTTGAGTTTAGTAGTCGTGGATTGAAGGACACTCCAGAGTTTCAATAAAAGAACATCACAACCATGGAGCGAGCCAATCAGCCATATGGTGCTGTTGAAGTCAGCCTATGGCACCGAGTGACATGTAGACTGCTCTGTCCAACTATCCCATCCAACTGTGTTATTTCTTGCTTAGATTTAGACACACCGGAGAGACTGTCGTCTTAGTTTTACGGGGATCCTGTCAAAGTCCGTTTGCTTGCCACCTTCAGCCTTCTATATGGAAGTCTAGCCTGGTCGTCTCCCTCTCTCTCTGTCGCCACAATCGTTGCGAATTTTGATACTTAACCAGATACACAAATGCGTGGCAATTTAAAACATGGTATATATATTTATATGGGATCTGGGTTATTTTATTGCTGATTAGTTATTTTTACTCCCTATAACGTCCTCAAGGTGACACATACTCTGTTCATTTATCATCAGCTACTGTTTGTGCGGCAGTCTGACGTTTAACTCTCACTATAACATCATTTGATTCTAAGATTTTATGTTGCTATCACACCATGTTGTTATGTTTATTATATGTTATTTTATAACCATGGCTCTAAAACAATTAACACTTAAATCTATAGAATTATTCTGCTACTAGAGGATTGGCACATCACAAAACGCGATGGGACATTTAAAAAATAATTAAACCTAAAATGGGTCACAATTTAATAATTCAAACCATTCTCACACCACCAAAATTTTCCATTACAGAATAAGGTGATCTAGTCTCAGATCCCTACGATACAAAAACTCTCCATCCTAATATAAAAATATTTCATTGTAGCAAACCTAAAATAAATTTGTTTTTAAGAAAACATGAATATAAAAATGACATTAAAATATATATTCAATATTTCCAGAAAAAAAAGATAACTTGTGAGAATCGAACCTGTGGTGTGTCGATTTATTAGTCCAGCGATGGCCCAGAAAGTATTTCAAAGTTAGTGTTTTATTGGTATTACTTATTAGCTACATTTTTAGAGGACGACAAGAAGGACAACACCCTAGAATGTCTATTCTGGTTCTCATTGACTTCCGCTGATCTGCCGCGCCACGCAGCGGTGGTCATCTCCTATTTCATGTCCCAGCTTGTATGTTTGCTGACGGCGTGGTCTGTCATCCCAGCAGGCTGGAAGGAAGTCTCTTGACCCCCACACAAACCCACATTCTTATATTTAAATATAAACTTTGTTGTCTGATGCAACCACTATTGTAAAAAAAACACTGACTGCTTATTGGTTAATGAACTCAATGCTTATAGTGATCACATGATAAAAGAGAACCAACCAGCGCACATTAATAAACTGGACACCTACCACTGTAAACAATATTTATAAAACAACTAAGGCAAATATTATAGCAGATAAGAGGTTCCACTTGATTGTCATATTAAGAGTTATAGACAATTAGACAATTAAAATAATTTTATTGACATCTTGTCAAAACATTCAAAGTGCACAGTCTGCACTATTAAAAAAAAAAGATAATATGGATTATATACACTATGTACAATGAATATGGCGCCTCTGCCAGCGCTGCAGTGTTTGGTGGAGAATCGCCAGTGGGTCTCCAGCGACACCACGCATTTCGCGATCTAAAAGATCACGATTAAGAGTTATAGATGTAATAAAGGTCGTTTTCTCAGCGGGGTGTGATACAGAAATAGCTTGCCAGTTCCTTACTTCCATCTATGTTGTTAGTAAAATAATTTGGTTCTTCCACCTTTTATTAGGATTTACCAGGGACAAGAGAGTGCCCTTCTCCATTAAAAGAATTAAGTTGAAAGTCTATCCCAGCTTTCATTCTGTCCTCTTTTGTGTTAGATATCCCATTAGAATGTTGCCTGCCTCTCTCTACTGCAGAATATTTGTTCATAGAGACATCAAAAGCTAAACTCAACTTGATGGACGCTAACAACACACATATAACAAACAAATGTTGATATATGAGATAGTTTAACCAATGGAAGGACCTTTATTTTTTGAAGATATTTTGAAAATATGATACATAAAGAGAAGAAATTGAAAAGTTAAGGTATGTCAGTTTGACAAATAGCTGAAAAGGCTGCATTAATTTAGGATTGTGCATCATCTCCTCCATTGCACTCAAGGAAAAAAATTGAGGAAGTTCTACCTTTTACCATGTATATCGGGATTCAGACAATAACTGAAATATATATTTGTTACAGTGGCTTTTATTGAAGACACACGAGATAACCAAGTGTGAACAAAATAGATGACTGGTGTCTTTCCACTTCCTCAAGTTTTGTCCATGAGTGTATTTCTCCAGTGGACACTTTGAATGCTTGTTGCAGGTTAATTTTGGCACTAAGGGATTTACTTCTTGGGAGGGTTCTTCTTAATGGTTTGAAATAAATTTATATTTACCAAAGAGAGAGAGGGGAGAAAAAAAAGACACAAATGTAACCTATGATAATTTTGTCTTATCCTTAATGATAAGATGCAATTGGGACTATGGATAAGAATCCTAAACACAAGGCAATAAGACCAAATCAAAATAAATGGTGTATGACATTTTGGTAACAATGCTATTACAGAAACATCACACTATTTATTTATTTAGATTTTGTCTATTACCTCATGTTTATAATCTACTAGCCCGGGGTTTACCCGATTAAAGGCTTTTATTAAAATACTATTTGTTACAATTATATATTGGCGCCGTGGATGTCATTCTTGTATAATATATAAATGAGTTTTAAAAATTGTAAAAAAAAAATGCATCGGCCGGGAATCGAACCCGGGGCGCCCGCCACTATAATATATAAATGAGTTTTAAAAATTGTAAAAAAAAAATAAATGCATCGGCCGGGAATCGAACCCGGGGCGCCCGCGTGGCAGGCGAGCATTCTACCACTGAACCAAAAGCAAACAGTGACAGAAGTGTCTTGCGCATTGGCGGTGCCATCGTAGCGAACCAATAGGAGAGCGCCATTCCAAAAAAAAGCGAGTGGGGGGGGGCAAAGGTGGCGTGATCGTAGCCAACCAATAGGAGGGCGCCATTCCAAAAAAAAAGCAAACCGTGACAGAGATGAGGAATGACGCTCGTAGTCCTGTAGAAGGGTTATAGGCCCGAAAGCTCGAATCTTTATTAAAAGTTTAAAGAAACGTAACCTCATACGCTTCAAATCTTTTACTTACCAGGTCTATTAGTATGAAACGCGAAAATGGGCGCCAGAGGACGCTGTGCAACTTTATTTGAGCCGACGGTGGCGCTGTTGTAGGCGTTTTGTTCTTTGACTCACGTGGCTTCAGCATGCGTGCAGTTTTAGAAAAATTCAAATCGTTAAAAATTTCTGGAGCCTGTGGAAAATGGCGATTTCCGAGCCAAAAAGTGCCCATTTGCGGGAAGTTTTGTTGTTCGCCTTCAACTGGAAGAAAAGTGCCACAGAAGCCCACCGAATGCTCGAGGAAGTTTACAGCGACCACGCTCTAAGCAAATCGCAGTGTTACAGGTGGTTTAAAAAATTCCAAAGTGGTGATTTTGAACTTGATAATGAACCACATGGAAAACCGCCCCAAAAGTTCGAGGACGCTGAACTGCAAGCTTTGTTGGATGAGGACAGTACCCAAATGCAGGAGAAACTCGCAAACCAGCTCCAGGTGTCTCAAGGTGCTGTTTCTTTACGTTTAAACAGCCTCGGAATGACCCAAAAGCTTTCCAGATGGGTCCCCCACGAGTTGAGCGAAAGGCAGCAATAACGGCGTCTGGTAACCTGCGAAGGGCTGCTCGCCAGGCATGAAAAGAAGTCATTTTTGCACCGAATCGTAACTTCTGATGAGAAATGGATCAACTTCAGCATTCATACGCGCCAAAAGTCGTAGGGCCTGCCCGGCCAATTTCCAAAACAGACGCCTAGGCCCAATCGCTTCGGAAAAAAGGCAATGCTTTGCATATGGTGGAACCGGACAGGCGAAATATATTTCGAGCGCCTGAAACTTGGCAAAATGGTCAATACTAGTCGCTACGAACAACAAATGCACAGTTTGAGAGAGGCGTTGAATGAAAAAAGACCGGAATGGCGTGAAAAGCACAACAACCTGATACTGCAGCATGACAACGCTCCATCCCACGACGCTACGGTGGTCAAAAACACCATAAAAGACTTGGGCTGGGTACTCTTATCCCACCCGCCGTACTCACCAGACTTAGCGCCGTCGAACTACCACCTTTTCACATCTTTAGGACACGCCCTAAAAAAACAGGAATTTTCGAACTCAGACATACTCCGAAAATGACTTGTTGACTGGTTCGACTCAAAAGGAATAGAAATTTTCAGACAAGGAATTCGAAAATTTCCTGAAAAGTGGTCCGAGTGTATAGCTAATAAGGGCAGTTACTTTGAATAAAAATCTTTTGTTGTATGGAATTGGTGAACTTTTGAATTCACTGAAAATTTTCGCGTTTCATACTAATAGACCTGGTATACTCATCAGAGGTTTCCAACTTTCTATATAATCCAAATTGTGCCTATCAGATATGAATCCTAAAGTGACAAGACTATATGTGAGGCTTCGGTAACAGTGTTTTTACCTTTTTCTGACCTATAATCTATTCCATCATAGAATTTGTGTAATATTGGTATAAGGGGATAAGAAACAACCCATGTAAGATAGGAAAAAGGAAATTAAAAAATAAAAATTATGATTTTTCATCACATCAAGTGTAGAACTACAGAAAGATATGTTTTATAAATATAAAACTCTAAAACCTATAAAAATGGTACAATTATATTAATTGCATATATTTAATGTCCATAGTGTAAATGACAATATTATTATTCGAAAAGTTATTTTTACTATTTGCTTAAAATGTTAATTTTGACTTTATATTGTTTATATACATCTAGATGAGATTTGTATAGTACTTCGGTGTGGAGTACAAATATCTTAAATCTCCTAATTGCCTTTAAATAAAATATATCATCAAGTGTAAGAGTTGCAAGCTATGTAAAACCATTTATTGTTCGATAAAATTGAAAAAAAAAAATCAAAATAGATCAAGTGTGATAAAATAAAGCAAAATGGATAAAGTAGGCATTACCCAGGATAAATTAACCCAAATCTACTTACAAGACACAAAAATGGTGTATCTTCAGTGAAGTTTGGCGACACAACCAAGAAACAATCATCCGTAGAAAAAAAATAATGTTTAATAGCAAATATGATCCATTGTACAAACACCAGTGGGGTGTGGTGGTGGCGGTGGACTAGAATCACCCGCCGAGCGGTCGCTGGTACAAAATAATTTAATTGGAATGTTTCACATCTTCTTCTTGCCCTTGACAATCACCGGCCTGTTCTTGATGGTGCCCTTCTTCCTGCTGGCTGACTGCACATAGCATGCACATGTTAGAGGACTGCTGGCCTGGATGATAGTTGTACCCTGTAAGGACTTCTGATTCAGGGATACAAGATGAATCTCTTTACAAGCTTGATACCATAATATGATTGAGTGGAGATAAGAAAGAAGAAATGGATAAATCTATACTCCATGTTAGCAATGGCTGCACATAGCATGCACATGTTAGAGGATTGCTGGCCCCGGCTGAAAGTTGTACCCTGTAAGGATTCCTGATCCAGGGATACAGGATGAATCTCTTTACAAGCTTGATACCTTAATATGATTGAGTGGAGATAAGAAAGAAGAAGAGGATGAATCTGTATTCCATGTTAGCAGTGGCTGCACATGGTGTCTATACCTCAGGTCAGAACTGGTCATTTCATATTGGAGCTAGGTCGGCCTGAGTAGGGCTCCCAGTCTTAACGACAATGGCAGACACATTCTGTATGAATTTGTGTAATCTTTGTGCAAAGGGATAAGAAACAACAACAGACACATTCTACTTCACCCAATCATGATGGCTGTCAAATCTCCTTTGACAAGCTCAACTTATTCCTAGCAGACACAATCAACAAGCTCTACAGGCTTGATACTCTGATATGATTGGGTAGAGATATGAAAGGAGAAGAAGACATTACAATAGCACTACATGTTAGAGGACTGCAGATAGTGGTAAGTAGCCTTTACTCCGAGGCAACAGTGTCCAAGTTTAGAGATGGCTTAGCATCATCCTTTATATTCACTTTGGAATTCATTTTCTTCAGCTCATGAGAAGAATAACTTCATAGGTCCATTGAAGTCTATCAAAATGATATGATAAAATTTGGATTAGAAATAAGAGTACTGAATGTACCACATATATCATTTTGATATAATTATTTTCTCAAGAAGCCTTTCTCCATCGCTATAGACTTTAGGACTATTTTAACATCAATATGAATTTGGGGATGATAAAAGAGAGAGAGAGAGAGAGAGAGAGAGAGCCACAATAAAAAAAAGTTGTAAGACCAAATCTAAGTACAGTAGAAGCTCCATGAGAGGACATTCTTCCTAGTGGAAATCTCTATACTAAGAAAGTTTTCATAGTCTAAAATTACCATTTTTCTTAATTAGAAACTCTCTGGTAAGAGGACACCTCCGTCTAAAGGCCACTTTGACTCTGCAACTAGGTGTATTCATTTAAAGAGAAGTTCTAATGTGATATTTTGGACAGTCTCAATGGCACCATTAATCAGACCAAAGGCAGGTATAGCCTGGATTCTGTCTTGATACTTTGATTTCTCTCATGGTGCCATGATAAACAAAAGCTGCACCCCTACACCCTATTCAATGAGATCAGACAGATCAAGAAGCATGGAATTTGTGTAATATTTGCACGAGGGGGATAAGAAACAAAGACAACAGGTTTCTATCTGCCCAGATAGAAATGGGTACTTACTTTCTTTGTGATGAAGACCTTGCGAGAGCGGATGGACCGGTTAGCATAGGGAATACGGGGTCTGTTTCCGGGGGACTTCACCCGGAAGATCCTCACTAGCCAATGCTCGGTGGTGTAGGCCTCTTCCAGGTGCTCCAGCTTGATGTGCTTGTTGCCAATCTCCATGTTGCGGGTCCTGTCAAAGCCAGCCGGGACCCTGTAGTCCGTCTGGAGCTCCCCAAAGCGGTAGTAGCTCAGCTTGTACATTAGGGAGTTGAGCAAGGTGGGAGATCCCTGGTCGTCCACACGGAACTCTCCGCGGTCCGTGAAGTAGTCACTCTCCCGGATGTCCTTGGGATGCTCCCCCTCAGCAATCCGCACCATCCACAGGAACTTGTTGATGTCGTCCCCAGAGTAGCCGATGACTCCTCCGAAGATGACCAGCACATAGTCCACATCCAGGGCCCTCATGATGGTGTAAGCTGCACTCTCATTGGATGCCATAGCCTTCCCCACCAGGGCGATGTGGGAATTGTTCCAAGTATTATTGTCCACGAGGGTGGTACGGTTGGCCATACCCTGGATCTGGTAGCCGTAATCCCACCAAGACATCACACGGGCATCAGGAGCGGTGTTCTGGGAGAGCCAGTAGTAGGCCTCACGGAAATCATCTAGGATGACCCGGGAGCCATCGTTGGCGTAGCTGGCCAGCACAATGCTGGGGCTGGAGTAGGCGTTGCTGGTCACCCAGGTACAGTGGACAGTGAACATCATGAGAATCATCACCAGGAGCACCATCACAATGCTGCGGATGTTGCTGCCCAGGCCGGGGTCCTCGCGGTTGGTGGGGCTCACTTTGATCTTGCGCACCTTGCCCGCCTTGTCATAGAGATTCTTATTGGAGGCCGGGGAGTCATCGCTGTCACTGTCCGTGCTGACAGCCGGCTTGGTGCCGTTCTCATCCTCCTGCAGGTAGAACTGGAAGATGTTGGAGAAGGCAATGGCACTCAGCACACACACCACGGGGGTGAGTGGCAACATTAGCCGCACCATCACTCCCGCAAAGTACACCGCAGAGATGGCGTACAGCACAACTACACACACACAACAATTATTACAAAGTTATACCAGATGCAATCTCTTACACTAGTGGTCCATCAAACAGAATAGCCTGATAGTTTTCTGCAGCTATACAATGTTAGCACAACCACAGCATTCAAGGTCAAATACATTGGAGTCTTAATTCTAGGAGAAAGCTTTATTATGAATAAGTCCTAAGACTGGAGTGCATCTTCAATCAAGCTCCTGAGTGATCAATCTTTAGCTGTAGTCTCCCAGCACTATATGTTGCTTTGGTCCAGTCCAGTTGGCTCATTCAGTGGAGATTTCTACGTCTTTCTATTGCCCTCCACATCCATAAACCAATGGCCTAATACAGTAGACCATACTCCATGAGAGGACACCTCTCTCTACAAAGGACAATTTTCACCACTGAATTTATGATTCACTTTGGATAATAGATTAGAAACACAACCAAATCTAAATAAATAATAGTATAGTAACAGCACTGTTACCGAAACGTCACACACTATTTATTTATTTGGATTTGTTCTTATTACCTTGTGTTTATCACCGTAATGACCATTTAAGCTAATTTGAAACTCTGGTAATCTGCCTAAAGAATACTCTGGCTCTGAAACTAGATGTCCTTTACAGAGAAATTCTACTGTGGTAGATTTATAAGCAGCATATTTTAAAATAAAGATAAAAAGCAAAAGATATCTTTTTTTTTGCTTATTCCTAGTACACATGATACAGGCCATAGTGTGTAGAAGTAGGCGACTGCTTTTACTGTAAGTGCACCACATGTCTTCACATGTGAAAAGCAATTCGACTTTGCACTTACAAATGTATAAGAACCTCGTTTGGTTACAAATTCGCTGGTGGGATTGAACTTTTGCAAGAATCAGAGGCCATTGGAGCATTTTTTTTTTTATCAGAAAATGGCCAATGCGGGAATTGAACCCGGGTCATAGCAGTTTAGACCATCCTTCCACCGACCCCCTAAAACAAAAGATACTCCACACAAGAGACCAAAAAGGTAAAATTCCTGCCTGATAACGCTACCAAATCATCACACAAATCTGTAAAGGGAACCAATTACCAAATACAATGGGCAGATATGTAATATATGCTACAAAAATATATTATTATGTATCTGTGTTTGTATTTTATTTTCTAAATTATTATTTTTTTAAAGATATAAATAATTTTGTCATTGATTTTATAATTGACTCTAGATTTAAAGGAAACATTTGTGAGAGAGAAATTTTATGTTTGTTTATTTAATGTGGTGTTTTTGAAAAAAAAAAAATATTTTGAATATTTCTAGGTTGTATATTTTAATCTTAGTTATATAAAAATTTTCATATAACGTACAATTGCCTCTTACGGCTTTACAGCAAGTAGTTTAAGCTTTGTATGGAATGGAAGAATATTCCAAGGTTAAAAATAAGAAGGATAGGATAAGAAACAATTTGGATCATAGATTACAACCACAATGTAATAAGACCTAATCCAAAAAAATAAATAGTGTGTGACATTTTGGTAAGTGTTGTTATCATCATCAGACAAAAGTGCTGAATCTAGTCAGAGACAGATTCAGTCTTTTTTTCTGAAGATGGTAGCAATGGTGTTACCAAAATGTCACACACTATTTATTTATTCGAATTCGGTCTTACCTAAGCACAGCTAGTACAGTGGAGTGGACCCAGAAGGAGCTTTGAACCTCAGACAGCATCAAACAACACTAACAAGATTTAGAACAGGCCATCTCAAGCCATTGAAGATGGAATATAATAACAAAATCTACCCCACTTGTTCGAAATGTAGTTTGGCACCTGCAGCTTCAGAACACATTTTGTCTTGCCTTAGATACACTAAACAGTACTTTTGGGAGAGGCTGCTAAGCAGCAATGCTTATCACATTAAAAGCTTGAGGAGCATGAACTCATGAAATTCGTTAAAGCTTTACAGAAGGGTAAAGAAATAATAACAGATTTAGTCTTATTACATTGAAGGAGAGAAGAAAAAAATAAAGAAATACATGTTTTTTTTTTTTACTTATCCCTTGTACACATGGTACAAGCCATGATAATCATGATGGGTAGAAGTTGGCGACGTTTTACTGTAAGTGCACCACATGTCTACACATGTGAAAAGCAGTTCAACTTTGCACTTACAAATGTGCCAGAGCCCCGTTTGGTCACTTGCACTCGCTGGTGGGGTTGGAATTTTGCAAGAATCAGGGGCCCATTGGAGAATTTTTTTTTATTAGAAAAAAAGTGCCCAATGCGGGATTTGATCCCGGGTTGTAGCGGTCAAAAACCAATGGTTTAGACTACCCTTCTACCGACCCCCCTAAGAGATACATGTAATAGAGTAGAGTGGAGTTACTCACTGAAGACCCTCTCATCATTGATGTTCTTGATGCAGTACCAGAGGCCCACAGGGAAGGTGATCACCAGGGCATGGAGGTCAAAGAAGAAGGAGAACCAGGTGGTGGGCTGGTGCTCCTGACACTGAGGCTATAATGGGCAGGTGGATCTTGGCGTAGCCCGTGTCCCAGAGGGAGTAGAAGCGGCCGCTCCAGGGGGCGATATAGCCCAGGTAGGTGAGCACCACCACCCCCACAAACACCTGCCCCTCCCACCACCACCAGTCCCAGGAAGAACACCAGCTTCATCTCTGACTTGCTCAGGTAGCCCTGGATGTACTTGAGGAAGGCACAGGCTTGGAGGAGCAGAAACACTCCTGGACACCACACACACAATTGATAACAAGGTTTCCAATGACTTTCCAGAATGGTTGCAAGGTTTTCCCACTATGTACTAAGTGCAATACTCAACCTGCAACACCAAAACACATTATTGACTGTGTGTCACATCCATTGATGAGCTCTACTCATCCCCAGCAGACACCATCAAAAGTCTCAAGCTCTACAAGCCTTTTTTTTTTTTGCTTATCCCTAGTACACGTGGTACAGGCCATGATAATCATGGTGGGTAGAAGTAGGCGACTGCTTTTACTGTAAGTGCACCACATGTCTACACATGTGAAAAGCAGTTTACAAGCTTGATACCTAATATGATTGAGTGGAAATAAGAAAGAAGACAAGATTTCCACTGTATAAGAAGATAAAATATTTTTTCGTAGTGTTTATTCCTTGCTCATTTCTACAAGATTTGACCTAGTTGGATGAAACTTTGTTGCAATAAAATTAGGAAAGGAGGATTCACTGTCATAGTTTCGAGCTTGTGAGATATGCAAATCCTTCGGATACCTGGCTAATTGTCATATTCTGTTGGTTCTGCTTACCCCAAGTGAAGCCGAGTAATCAGTCTGTTGTTGTTGTTAGCATCCATCAAGTTCAACTTTTGGTAACTATATGGACAAATATTCTTCAATTTGATCTGTTATTGACCATCACTTTTAGCTTATCTAATGACTTTCCAGTAACTTTCTTGACCCCTTTTAACCAGTTCACTACAGGTCTTCCACTCTTCCTTCAATTTTCCCCAACATCAACTTCATATCTAAATCATTGGTCTAGTTTGGTACTAAAACATTGTTACAGCCTTCTTTCCACAATTCTTGTCGATTTGAATAATGTCATTTCTAAAGGCCAGATCTTTGAGATGTATCTAGAGGATGGACAGTTATTACTTGAATCTAACACTTGATGGAGACATTCCCTGAGTAAGATCCTTTGTAAACCTAAGATCATTGTAGAAAATAAAAAATACATTTAACTGACACACCCCTGTCAAGCATTCAGTGAGAAAAAAGTAAATAAATAAGATTATTTTCACCATTGACCAACAAATTGATTTGTGTGTCATGCCAGCTTGGTCGTTTCAGAAGAAGGCCAAGATTTTGCACAGTTTGGAGAGAGCCCTTTCTAATGAAAAGCAATACAAGACAGGAGATTATATGCAAATATTCACAAGTACAATAAAGAGGTTTGACAAAGAATAAATATGTGACTTCTCTTTTTGGGGACTCATATATATATATTTTTTTTTGCTTATCCCTAGTACACGTGGTACAGGCCATGATAATCATGGTGGGTAGTTAGCGACTGCTTTTTACTGTAAGCGCACCACATGTCTACACATGTGAAAGCAGTTCGACTTTGCACTTACAAATGTGCCAGAGCCCTGTTTGGTTACTTGCACTCGCTGGTGGGGTTGGACTTTTGCAAGAATCGGGGGGCCATTGGAGCATTTTTTTTTTTTTTTAAACAGAAAAAGTGTCCAATGCGGGGATCGAACCCGGGTCGTAGTGGTCGTAAACCAAACGGTTTAACCAGCCTTCCAGCCTTGGGTAAGTCTTTTTCCGGATCATTATATTTACCAAATACCACAAAGCTTGAGCAATTTAGGCCTCAACCTCCAATAATGTACCACCTCCAGGAGAGACAACCAAGACCATCCAACCATCCAGGTTTCCTACATGGCAGTTTCAAAATTAAGAAAAAAAAAAAAAATGTTTGCATTCGCAATAGGTGAGATTTGGGAAGCAACACTAATGACAGCAAATCAACAGATGCTATTTCCCAATAATATACTTTATTTGAAAATAGGCTAGCTTTCAGGGAAGGACCCCTTTCTTCAGGTCAAAGGAATAAGGCAAAAGCAAAACAAAATAAAACACATAAAAATCAAGATTCAAGTTAAAAAATGGTTGTTAGACTTACCGGCAGAGGCCATGTGCTCGCTGGTGCGAAGGGGCTGGAATCCCACGAAGGGGATCTGCATGGAGAGGAGTGTTCCCAGCACATAGAATGTGGAGTAGGCTGCACACACATGCTGCTAGAGTTCACACCCAGAGAGAGAGACACATACAGCCTGCAGAGTGAAAGGAAGTAAAGCAAAGATAAGGGAGGGGGGGTGTTCCCATCAACTGACCAATGTAGATGCGGTGAGAGAATCTGCCCATGAGGAGGAGGACAAAGACATGGAGGGGGATCAGGTTGATGATGAAGACATAGCCGCCCCAAGCAGACACCTGTAGCAGCAGCAGCAGGGAGAGTGAGTGGTCAGGACCCCATAGAGCAGACAGCACTCACCATGTAGAAGTAGGCCAGAGCTGTTAGCGTAGCCCACAGGATGGTTCCAGTCTTGACTGCCTTCACCTAACAACACCAACAATGGATTTACCTCACACTTACTTCCTGCAGCTCTAGAGATGGAACAATGGAGATGGAGGTAAGAAAATAGAAACTAATCTGACTGGAAATATATGGTGGTGCTTATCTCCATGGTTAAACCAAGTCCACTCTCTCCAATTTTGCGATGGTAGTTATAGGTCTGGAAAATAGGTCCTCTATTGTCAGTTCTGAGCATGACAAGATATGCTCCGGAGAAGCTTCTGCACTTAACAGTATTGATAGCCTACAAGAAAATAATATGGAATTTGTGTAATCTTTACACAAGGGGATAAGAAACAACAACAACACAAGAAAATAAGAACTAATTCAAATAAATTAATAGTGTGTGATGCTTTGGTAACAACGCTGTTAGCGAAATGTTACACACTATTAATTTATTTGGGTTAGGTCTCATTTTCTTGTAGCTATAATCCAAATTGTGCATTTCCAAATTTATCAACATTGATAGCCTTTTATTAGTAATATTGGTAGCATATTCATTTGCAGAATTGATGGCATTTTCATTGACAGCATTAAAATTTGTAATAAATTTTTTGGTGATATGCTTCTTGCCTTACAAATTTTAACAATAGATGGCAATAGAAATTATAATTTATACCATTATCTTGCCAACATTGATAGCATTTTCATAAGCAACATTGATGGTATTTTCATTAGCAGCTTTGATGGCATTATTATAAACAACATTGATAGCATCTCATTAGAAAATTTGATGACAGTTGCATTAACAGCATTGTTGACAGTTGCATTAGCAATATTGATGGCATTTTCATAAGCAACATTGATGGAATATTTATTAGCGCAATAATAGTGTTTCATCAGGAGCTTTGGTAATAGCAGCAATACGGTTGATAACAAGTCCCACACCAAAGTTAATTTATTCACAGATGTCACTTTCGGGACACTTGTTTTATTGAATGGACCAAGTGAGGTATTAAAACTAACTACTGCCATAGTCTGACCATGGCCAAAACTGCCACATTTCTCTCAGATAGGATGGGGGTTGAAGGCAACCTTCATTACAAGGTAATGTACTCAATTTGTAAATAAATACATTCTTTCCCCAACAGGAGAGATTGAATGGAATAATAAAGAGCTGCAGGTGGTGTAGGTACAGCTGCCACACAACTTGGGCTAACACCTAGTTAGATCTTCACTGGAGGGGTGAGGGGGACTACAGGACTGAACCAGAAATACATGTTGGCCTAATGGAATGAACAAGAAGAACAATGACTCAATAGACTGGTTCGAACCAACAATGACTAATGGACTAAATTAGAACAATAATGACCTACTAACAGACTATACCCGACCAAAAATGAACAAATCGATTAAACTAGACCAACAATGATCAAATGGACTGAAAAGACCCAACAATGATCTAACAGATAAACCTGGCCAAAAATGACCTAATGGACCAAACCAGACCAACAATGATCAAATGGACTGAAAAGACCCAACAATGATCTAACAGATAAACCTGGCCAAAAATGACCTAATGGACCAAACCAGACCAACAATGATCTTACAGACCAAACCCGACCAAAAATGACCAAATGGATTAAACCGACCAACAATGACCTAATGGACTAAACGAGTCCAACAATGATCAAATGAACTGAAAAGGCCCAACAATGATATAACATCCATAGAAGCATAGGGCGCCTCTCCCGTAAAAATAAACGTCAAAACCTGACACCATCTATTGACTGTCGCCGCAAACTAGGGGCCTGGGGTCGGTGACAAAGCCACTACACCAGCTTTGGCAAACTGAGAAGCGTCCACCTAGAGACCATGGTTTCGGGCTAATGGCCCTCGTGAGCCATGGGCAGACTTTATTCCATGAGATTCACACGGGATCTAATGGAATCTTCACATTCTACAAAAGAGGTGTTTTGCTGACAAGGTGACTGGGCCAAATCTATGGCTAGAATATAGATGGAAAATTTTCCGGGAGGAAATTGATCCATAGAAGCATAGGGTGCCTCTCCCATCAAAATAAACGTCAAAACCTGAAGCCGTTTGCGGTGACAGTCAATAGATGGCGTCAGGTTTTGACATTTATTTAGATGGGAGAGGCGCCCTATGCTTCTATGGATCAATTTTCTCAGGCAAATTTTCTATCTATAATGATATAACAGATAAATCAGACCAACAATGACCTAATGGCCTAAACCAGACCAACAATGATCAAATGGAGTGAAAAGTCCCAACAATGATCTAACATTAAACCAGCCTAACAATGACAAAATGGACTGAATAAGCCCAACAATGATCAAATAAATTAAACCAGCCCAACAATGACAAAATGGACTGAATAAGCCCAACAATGATCAAATAAATTAAACCAGCCCAACAATGACAAAATGGACTGAATAAGCCCAACAATGACCTAATGGACTAAACCAGACTGATAAAGGAACTAAGAGCTTATAGTATGCCAACAGATGACTATCTATTTGAGTATAAAACAACCTAATGAGGAAGAAAGAGAAAACTTAATTTTAGATGAAAAAAATAGTACAAACGTGAAAGTGTACTGGAACCAGGAGATGCCTTTTTCTAATTTCCTTTTATATTTTTCTCTGAAAGCTAGAAGTTTACATTCATAAATGCAAAGATGTAATGCAAACAATATCAAATTGTATCACATATTTCACTCAGAATCCTAAGGAAGATTGCCACAATGTCTAGATGTTAAGCATGGGGAACCTACCCATAGGAAGTAGGTGAACATAAGGGCAAAGATGGCAATGCCCTCGTTGTCATAGCTGCCGGCCACAGAACGGCTGGTGTAGCCGGGCACTGCACCCAGCACAGGTCACCTTCTCTGATGTAATAGCCACCATCTAGAAGTTAGCATAAACAATAGAACCTCTCATGAGAGACCACCCCCTTAAGAGACCAATAGTATTCTCATTTAATTTACTTTTAAAACCTCCCTGTAAAGGACACCTATTTGCAGAGCCAAAGTGTCCTTTAGAGAGAGGTGTCCCCTACCAGAGAGTTGCTAAATAGTAAAAATGGTAATTTTGCAAATGAAAACTGTCTTTTGTAGGGAGGTGTCCGCTAGGCAGGGTGTCTGCTAAAGGGAGGTTCTGTATATATATATATTTTTACAAGTGAAACCACTGTCCTTGCAATGGTAAAATATTGGGAGGGCCATCGGTGGTGAACCCACCCAGTTTACCACACTGCTCTACTATTTTAATTAGTACTGAAAGCACTAAACATTAGAGAATGTTTCTTTTACAGACAAAACAAACTTCTACTGTTCTTACAGCAATGAAAAAATATATTGGGAGGCTTGGCTCATCAGCAGTGAACCCTCCCAGCGGTTTCACCAATTTAATCTACTGACCGCTTCTTAGAGCTCTAATACTGTATTGAACTATTCTACTTATATATGCTACATCTTAGAAATGGTATTCAAGCAAGCTTTGGACATAAGCTTTTAGGACAGTAGAATTACATATAAATATTTGCATCGAGCAATGCTCTTCCGCAAACTATAAGGACAAGGCATGTTAGGCATGTTTGCAGAAGAGCATTGCTCAATGCAAATATTTATATATAATTCTACTGTCCTAAAAGCTTATGTTAATAGTTTGCTTGAAACCATTTCTAAGATTCCACCCTTCATTATAGCATATATAAGCAGAATCATCCAATACAATATTGGAGTTCTAAGGAGCGGTGTGGTAGACTGAATTGGCGAAACTGCAGATGAGCCAAGCCCTCACAATATATTTTTTCATCCCAGTAAGAACAGTAGTTTATTTTGTGTGTAAAAGAAACATCTGTGGTTTAATGTTTTCATTTCCTATTTATAGATGATGCATTATTGCTTTATATTGAATAGTACAGCAGAACCTCTCTGTACAGGACACCTAATTGCAGAGCTAGTGTCTTTTAGGGAAAGGTGTCCTCTTACCAGTAAATTGCTTAATAGTAAAAAATGGTAATTTTGCAAATGAAAACTGTCTTTTGTAGAGAGGTGTCCTCTAGCGCAAGTGTCCTCTCATGGAGGTTCTACTGTACAATTTAATTAGTAAAAATGGTAATTTTGCAAATGAAAACTGTCTTTTGTAGAGAGGTGTTCTCTAGCAAGAGTGTCCTCTTATGGAGGTTCTACTGTACTATTTAATTAGTAAAAATGGTAATTTTGCAAATGAAAACTGTCTTTTGTAGAGGTGTCCTCTAGCAATGGGGGCTTATGGAGGTTCTACTGTAATATTTAATTAGTAAAAATGGTAATTTTGCAAATGAAAACTGTCTTTTGTAGAGGTGTCCTCTAGCAATGGGGGCGTATGGAGGTTCTACTGTAATATTTAATTAGTAAAAATGGTAATTTTGCAAATGAAAACTGTCTTTTGTAGAGGTGTCCTCTAGCAATGGGGGCTTATGGAGGTTCTACTGTACTATTTAATTAGTAAAAATGGTAATTTTGCGAATGAAAACTGTCTTTTGTAGAGGTGTCCTCTAGCAATGGGGGCTTATGGAGGTTCTACTGTACTATTTAATTAGTAAAAATGGTAATTTTGCAAATGAAAACTGTCTTTTGTAGAGAGGTGTCCTCTAGCAATGGGGGCTTATGGAGGTTCTACTGTACTATTTAATTAGTAAAAATGGTAATTTTGCAAATGAAAACTGTCTTTTGTAGAGAGGTGTCCTCTAGCATGAGTGTCCTCTCATGGAGGTTCTACTGTACTATTTAATTAGTAAAAATGGTAATTTTAATGATGGAATATTCTTTGTAGAGAGGTGTCCTCTAGCAAGAGTGTCCTCTTATGGAGGTTCTACTGTACTATTTAATTAGTAAAAATGGTAATTTTAATGATGCACTATTCTTTGTAGAGAAGTGTCCTCTAGCAAGAGTGTCCTCTTATGGAGGTTCTACTGTACTATTTAATTAGTAAAAATGGTAATTTTAATGATGGACTATTCTTTGTAGAGATGTGTCCTCTTGTCAAGGTCCTACTGTAACATGGAGTTCAATAGTCCATTAATATATAGAGAGAGAGAAGGAAGGAGTCACTACGTACCCAGGGCCATGAAGCAGGCAGCAAAGAGTCCGGCAGCATCACTGGAGAGCTCTTTGGTGAGGAAATAGGTAGCGAGGGCGGTGAGGCCACTAGGATACCACCACAAGTCAAGATACTGTAAGTGGTGTCAACAGGGGAGCTCCTACCTGAAGAAAGGAGCCAGAAAGACACAGATGTCCCTGATGTGGATGGGGATGTTGAGGAGGGTCAGGAGATAGTGGATGGTGCCAGAGGTGACCATCAACCCCGGGTACACCTGGTGGACCACACCTCTCCAGTGTCACAAGTCTGCTGTAAGATCTCACAGGAGGAAGTTCAACAACCAGAAAATACACTTGACTCTCAATTCAACATTTGCAGTAGAACCTCCCTGTAAAAGATACCTCGTTGCAGAGTCAAAATGTCTTTACAGGGAGGGGTATCCTCTTATCAGAGGGTTGCTATTTAGTAAGAAATATTAATTTTGGCGATGAAAACTGCCTTCTGTAGAGGTGTCCTCTAGCGTGAGTGTCCTCTCATGGAGGTTCTAAAGTACTGCTATAGAATTTTAATATGTCAGATATACACAGAAGAATTTCTATCTAAAGGACATCTAGTTACAGAGCCAACATGTTCTTTACACAATTGACATAAATTTATTGACATCTTGTCAGTACATGCAAAAGTGCACAGTCTGCACATGTCTTTTAGAGAAGAGGTGTTCTCTTATCAGAGAATTGCTAATTAACAAATATTGCAATTTTGGCAATAAAAACTCTTTTGTATGGAGGTATCCTCTAGCAGGAATGTCTTCTTATGGAGTTTCTACTATATGGCACAGAATTGAAGCTATACATCTTTTATTTTGATAGTGAGGACATCTCAACTCTGCCAGAGTTCCTTAGCCTAGAAGTTGTCTTGTCCTGAGGATATGCTTTCCTTTAACTTAGATGATTAATTCTTGAGGGGGTCAAGGTATTGAAAGTATGCTAACAGAAATTTGCACGGTACTGTAAGGTACTCACGATGTACAGACTTTGGTCTAGGTAGCCCACTATCCATCAGTACTGTGAGGTCTAGGAGTATTGAGGTTGAAAAACCTTTTGATTTTGAGGCCAAGATGTTCCAGTCCCTTCCCAAATATAATTATATAAAAATTAATAGATTAATAAATATAAAAAGAGCCCCTACATTGATTTAGAACTAGAAATTACTGGTACTCTAGCTTATATAGTTCTTAAATAGAGAATTGACTATGGTCTAAACACCAGATGGAAACTATGACAATGAATCAAAAATCTTGGAAGAGCAAGATTGAGGGAGGAATATGACACAACAGCCATAAGACGGATCCACCTAAAATAATATAATGGGTCGATATCTATTGATCTTCTTGGATGGAATGGAGAGATAGACTCTAAGACTTCTATTTCTAATCACCTTGTATATATACAAGTTACAAAACATCTCTGCTTTTATCAGATACGTGTCGTCAACTGCTCTCTCTCTCTTTGCCCGAGGCCAAAGTTTTTCACAAGAATGACAAAGTACAATTTAGATTATAGATTAGATACACAAGGTAATAGGACCAAATACTAATAAATTAATAGCATGTGACATTTCAAGAACAGTATTGCTACCATCATCAGACAAAAGAATACAGAATGAAAATGTTGCACATTATTTATTTAGATTTGGTCTTATATTACCCTATGTTTTCACAAGAAGAATAATTAATAGTTAAAAATACATAAAACAAAAAAGCTTTTATTTAAATTCACTAAAACAGAAAAAATAAAATAGTTTATCTTCTGTCAATGAGCAATTAGATGTATCTGAGTGAAAATAAAAGTAGCGGGGGAAGATCATCATGAATTTCGAACCTAATGTGATTTAATATGTAGCAGCTGATTAGCGATTTTTATAAGTGTTTGTTATATTTTTACCTCTTCTCTAAATATGATCGTCCCCCGCCGCTTTTATTCTCACTCAGATACATCTAATTGCTGAATGACAGAAGATAAAATATTTTATTTTTTCCTTTTTAGTGCATTTAAATAAAAACTTTTTTTTAAATGTATTTTTACTTATTAATTATTTAATTAGTTTAGTCATGAATTTACAAAACTTAGAATCAAAAGTTCACTGGGGATTGTCTTAAATAGACGAAAGCCCACTTGCGGTGGATTGGTCAATTCCTTGTAAGGGGCGTAACATAAGACTTGAAAAGAAATATAGAGATTTGTTCATTCCTGGCCACTCCAACCACCCAGAAATCTGAAAATTTGTACACTCACATTGTTCATTGGACTGAGAGACTGTTAAAAGTTTCATACTTCTATGTGATCTGGAAGTATATCAAAATTAATTTACAAAATTTGAAAGGCAATTTGTCCATTTCCCACCATCCTGACAACCCAGAAGTCTGAAAATTAGTCAACTTGCATTGTCATCGGGTTCTGAAAAGTGTACCAAATATCAGATTCCTACGTGCTCTAAAAGTATATTAAAAATTGATTATAAGATTTGTGGACAGCCAGACGGACAGACAGGGAAGCAAGTTAAATAAAGGATTTTTAAAAAGACAGTAGGTTTCTCAACTAGGGTGAACATCTGCTGTATTGAACTCCTTTACCAAAGAGGCTGTTGTTTCCTCATTTCAATGGAGCATTGACATAAAAAAACTTCAATAGGCAAAGGAATAAATGTACAAATGTGTGTGCAATGGCCGCAGTTGAGCTTTGTAAGAAGCCAGAGAGAGTAATACATACAGTCACAACTCACTCACAATTTGCTGGGAGAACCACAAGTACACCTATCCCCCCATTTACACGGTAGATACGTTCCTGAGAAAAACGTGTAAATTGAGGGATAGGTGTATATTAAACTGTCAAATCTGAATAGGTGTTCGCCCCCTCATGAATCAGAGAGCCTCCCAATATTCTTTTCAACATAGATAGTATAGAATAGAATATCGCATTTTAGTATAGTGCGATAAAAAAAAAACTTATTTGGAAAACCGTGTAAAAGCGAAAACGTGTAAAACAAGTACCGTGTAAATCGGGGGATAGGTGTATTGCCATTTATCAGTTCCCATTTGACAGGACCTATATTCCAACCTTACCAAGTTTGTAAATTTTATCTACGAATTTAGTCTCCACATGACCTTTTATAATTATACAATGGGATAATTAAAAAAATAAATTAAAGAGTAGTAGTTTTAAACAATAAATATGTACAACCCTAATTTTATAAGGTACTATTTTTGGATTAGGGATTAGAAACAATGTAACAAGACCAATTATTTTTTTTTTTTCGCTTGTCCCAGGTCTGGATTTCAAGTCTAGACCAGATCCTGAGGGCCATGCCTCTTTATTGCCTCGATGACCACAGCTGGGTCGATTTAGATGTCTGTTCGGCAATACCCGATGCATTACATGATGTGTTCTGGGCTCGCTAGAGAATCCTGACATTTGGTGCAATTCAGAAAGGCTTTAGATCCACTTGTGAAAATCACCAAATCTAAATTATTGAAATGTTTGTGACATTTCGGTGGTACTTTTATCTGATAATGGTAACAACGCATTTCATTAATTTGGATTTGGTCTTATTTCATGCTTACATTCCAATTTGTTTAATTCAACACCCCAAGGGGGATCAGAATTTTAGATTGAATCATAACCAATTTAAAATAGGATCCTATTTTAATCAATTAGCTGATCTCGGGTAAGAGGACATCTCTCACTAAAGGGCACATTGGATCCTATAGAGTGAGATTCTACTGTATTGGCCTGTTGATCCTCCTCCTTTATTACTAGCAGTTTTTTTTTTTTTGTTTATCCCTAGTACACGTGGTACAGGCCATGATGATAATCATGGTGGGTAGAAGTAGGTGACTGCTTTTACTGTAAGCGCACCACATGTCTATACATGTGAAAAGCAGTTTGACTTTGCACTTACAAATGTGCCAGAGGCCCATTTAGTTACTTTACTCGCTGGTAGGGTTGGACTTTTGCAAGAATCGGGGGGCAAATGGAGCATTTTTATTTTAAATCAGAAAAAAGTGCCCAATGTGGTAATCGAACCCGGGTCGTAGCGGTCAAAAACAAACAGTTTAGACCATCCTTCCACCGACCCACACTAGCAGAGTAGAGAGGGCAAGCCAGTTAAATTAGTGTGCAAGAGGGTGTTGTCTTGGGGTAAATGTCTATATCCAAATTTTAGTTTAAGTTGAAGACATGGTATATTAGAAGATATTGCTTTCAATTAAGATGGTTATAAGAAAATTGAACTATTTTTGATGCGTATGATTCTTTTAAAAATAAATCAATTTTCTACTGTCCTTACTGCAATGATAAAATAAGGGAAGGTCCTGGCTTATCAATGGTAAACCTTCCCTGCGGTTTTGCCAGTTTAATCTACCATACCGCTATAATATTGCATTGGACTGTTTTCCTTTTATACTGATCTTGAAGTTAGACTCTTGGGGAAAGGGTATTGTACATCAACTATAGACTTATAATTGATTTATTTCTAAAAGAATCATACGCATCAAAAATAGTTCAAAATTTCTTATAACAGATGGGCGCTAATGTATCATATTAATAAGATGGTTAATAGGAGGTCGGTGGAAGGATGGTCTAAACCGTTGATTTTCAACCACTACGAGCCGGGTTCGATTCCCGCATTGAGCACTTTCTTTCTGATTAAAAAAAAAAAAAAAAAAAGGTCTAATGGTCCCCTTTTCTTGCAAAAGTTCAACCCCACTAGCAAGTGCAAGTAAAACCAAACGGGGTTCTGGCATATTTGTAAGTGCAAAGTCAAACTGCTTTTCACATGTGTAGACATGTGGTGCACTTACAGTAAAAGCAGTCGCCTACCTCTACCCACCATGATTATCATGGCCTGTACCATGTGTACTAGGGATAAGCAAAAAAAAAAGATGGTTAATCCAAATTGTACCTGAACAAAAGGAGGGAGAGAAAGTTGAGTCTCTCTAGTGACTGACCAATCCCTACAATCCTGGTGATTGGGGCCAATAAATTTTTGGCATCACATCAGTCTGTTGGCCAACTGAATCCCATTGTAGAAAGTTTTTGTGATAATATAGACAATCTGATTGTGTTGCTTCCTTCTCATCTTGGGGAATGAACATATATCCCTGGAGACTTTATTTTTCCATTTATCATTACTCTTCACTATTCATCCTTTCATACTTCATCCCTAAGGTTAGAAATAATTGTTTTTTCTCCTTAAAATAAATTTCGATTTTTCATTCAAAAGAAACACATGCAGGATAATTTTGAAATGTCGTTCTACATTAGAATAAGATAATTAATTAGCTTTTACAGTAGACCTCCATGAGAAGACACCTCTCTACAAAGAACAGTTTTCATTACCAAGATTATCATTTTTACAATTTAGCAACTCTCCGGTAAGAGAACACCTCTCCATAAAGTGTGAATTAAAGTAGGTGTGTGGGGAATTTAGAGCTGGGTGAATTGGATTCAACAAATGTTTGAATTATATAAATTTTTGAATTATAGGCAGGTATCTTCTTTCTTATCTCCACTCAATCATATTAGGATATCAAGCTTGTAGAGCTTGTTTATGGTGTCTACCCTGAATGAATAGAGCTCATCAATGTATGAGTCAATACAGTCAATAATGTGGGGTCGCAGGTTGAGAATTACACTTAGTACATAGGCAGGTGTTAATTATAGAAGTTATACTGTATAAAAAAGATCTGATCTAAACAAATTATTACATTGAAATGATTGAAGGCCGATTGAAAACTGAAATCAATAAGGTGGGCAAGGGTGATAATCTATTATTGATTTGCATTGATGAAACAGATTGTTAAATCAATCCCACACGCAACAAATGAATAGAATCAACTTTTTAATTGAGACGTGTACTTTGGCAGAAAAAATAATTGTTAATGATTTTTAGAAAATCCCTAAATCTGATTATGAAAAGGTATAACCAGATCAAAACCGGCTATGTTTCATTTAAAAATATTTTCTCTCTATTATCATAATCATTCACTATTAAAATATATATTTCATAGAACCCCCCTGTAAAGGACAACACCTAGTTGCAGAGCCAAAGTGTCCTTTAGGGAGAGGTATCTTCTCACTGGAGAGTTTCTAAATAGTAAAAATGGTAATTATGACAATGAAAGCTGTACTTTGTAGAGAGGTATCCTTTAGCATAAGTGTCCTCTTTCATAGAGGTTCTACTGTATATGCCTTAATGTTTATATGGAAGGTAGATATGTATGCATGGTATCTATTTTATTTGTATGCTGATTGGCTGATTAAGGCCATATGACAGTGAATTGATTGACTCGGATTGGTTGTTCACTGTCAAATGACACTAATCAGTATTGGGTTCATTAGCTAATTAGCAGGCAATGTTTCTCTAGGTGAGAGGGACTAGCTATTGAAATTCATTATTAAATATAAAAAGATCACCAGTTTGATTCTAGGGAGTTCTATACCTTATAAGGTTGTCCTAAAAGTTTTTCTTATTACTTGGTGAATAATATTATTACGGCGAATACATAATACAATTACTTAATACATAATACAAAGATATTATACATAATGGCAAATAATATTAGTATATCAATTTTTTGGCAAGTGTTTACGAACTTTTGGGACAATCTTGTATTATTATTATTCTTAATTTCTTAATATAGTTACAAGAAAATAAGACCTAATCCAAATAATTTAATAGTGTGTGACGTTTCGGCAACAGTATTGTTACCATCATCAGACAAAAGAATAAATTGGAATATTCTTTTATAAAAAAGAATATTCTTTTGTCTGATGATGGTGACAACGTTGTTGCCGAAACGTGACACACTAATAAATTATTTGGATTAGGTCTTATTTTCTTGTATTATAATCTATAATTCATTTTCACAACATTTTCAGTAAACCTTTTCAAGAGCATGAACTGGACGAAGCTTTAAGTCATCTTGACCCTACAAAAGCCCCTGGTCCAGACAACATCACTGGACCCATGTTGAAAAACCTCAGTTCCCATGCCAAACTAGAACTCTTAAGCATTTTCAATTACAGTTGGAGCTCGTCTACCCTCCCTAAAGAGTGGAAACATGCCACAATTATCCCCATCCACAAACCAGGCAAGCTTGAGAACCACCCAACCAACTACAGACCTATCTCTCTGACCTCTATTACCTGCAAAATCATGGAACACATGATTCTCTCAATAGGTTAACTTTTTATCTTAACCTCAACAACCTACTAGACCCTCATCAAATAGCTTTTAAAAAATATCAAAGCACAGAAGATTCAATCTTTTACTTTGTTCAACAAACCCAGGACAGCTTCCATCATAAACCTACAGAATCCACTATAGCAGCCTTCATCGATCTTTCCCAAGCCTTCGACAGAGTCTGGAAGGAAAAGCTAATTCTCAAACTCGACGAACTTGGAATAGAGGGAAGTATGCTGAGTTGGATCAGCAATTTTCTATCCAAACGTACCATACAGGTTAACTTCAACAACATCAAATCAAAAACCACTCGTATTTACCATGGTCTACCCCAAGGATCAATCCTAAGCCCTATTCTCTTCAATATTTACCTAAATGATGTACACACTTCTATCAAACCGCCAGCTAAAATTGCCCTTTACGCAGATGACATAATCATCTGGGTCTCCAAAAACAACCTCTCCGATGCAGAACAATCTCTGAATAAAGCCATGAAAAATCTACAAAAGGTAACTAAGAAACTGAAATTATCCATCAACATCAGCAAATCTGAAATCGGCCTCTTCACCATCAACAACCACCTTCGCCACTGGACCCCAAATATTTTCTTAAATAATTCAAAACTTCAATATTCAGATTCCCCAAGATATCTTGGTGTCACATTCGACCCTGCGCTCACTTTTAAAAAACATATTGACACCATGATAAGCAAAGCCAAAAATAGGCTCAAAATCCTGAAAAAAATATCAGGCTTAAACTGGGGTGCAAATGCCAATATTTTACGCACAACGTACCTTGCACTCGTAAGACCTGTTTTGGAATATGCTACACCAGCCTGGATCAATGTAAGTAAAACTAACCTATCCAAAATAGACAGAATCCAAGCAAGCGCAGCTAAAATCATCAGCGGACTTCGAGGATCCTGCCCAAATCGCATTGCTGAACTCGAATCCAACCTTCTTCCCCTGCACCTAAGGAGAAAAATCTGCTTTTCAAAATTTATAACAAAAAAGATTAACTCTCCAAAAGAACATCTTACAGGAAAATTTATTAGAAATTGGGTCCCAAACCAAAGATTAAAACGCCCCACTCCTCTCAACATGGCTCACAACTCTAATCTTTTAGACATCCCAATTAATCCCAAACACAGAACTTCCTATCCCCCACACAAAACTCGCAACAAACTCATCTGTTTCCCTCATCTACCAGACAATCCCCACAAACATGAAACTCAGCCAGAATTACTTAAAGCTCTTGGCCTCCAAATCATTGAGGAAAATAGCTCCCTCTTCGACATCACAATTTACACTGACGGTAGCCAACTTGAAACTGGACTGTCTGGCAGTGGAATTGCTATCTACAAAGATAAGATCCTGGAAAAAATCTGCCTCTCCCACCCTAGACATCTTTCAGTTTATAAATCAGAACTCTCTGCTATAGATACGGCTCTAAAAGACATTAACATCAACTCGCCAAGCAAAATAATAATCTACTCAGACTCAAGAGCAGCCATTTATACCCTTCAAAGCTGCTACGCCAGTCAAGAACCCCTCCTCAAGAGCATTGCTAAGTCTGTAAACCGACTCCCAGCCAACAGCTCAGTCACAGTGCAATGGCTTCCAGCTCACGTTGGAATTCCTGGTAATGAGCTGGCAGACTCTCTGGCAAAGGCTGGTGCTCTTGGCCTACCTGAAGCAAGAGAATCCACCACCCAACTAGACGAAAGAGACCTCCTCCGTACCATCAAAACCCAATGCCTGCAGGAATGGAAATCTGATGCTGCACATGACTGGTACAGAGCAGGAGGGACAAGCACCGGTTCTGTCCTCCCAAGAGAACAACAGTCTTTGATTTCCAGACTTAAGTCTGGTCATCTACGGACAATGACTTTCCAGAATGGTTGCAAGGTTTTCCCACTATGTACCAAGTGCAATTCTCAGCCTGCAACCCCAAGACATATTATTGACTGTATTGACTCATCCATTGATGAGCTCTACTCTTCCCCGGCAGACACCATCAAAAATCTCAAGCTTTACAGGCTTGATACCTTAGTGTGATTGGGTGGAGATAAGAAAGAAGAAGAAGAAGAAGAAATGTGTGGAAGTTTTCAGGACATGTACTTCAAGGATCAATGAGAGATCATCCATCTTTTGAGTATGCTGGGGGCATACACTTTGAAGAAATATGTATACCAAGGAAGGATTGATTTTATAATCTGGTTTTAGAGAATGGTCCATGAATTAGAAGATTTTTTAAAGAGAATTGTTCAGAATAGAGTAAGATGGAATTCTGTGATGGCCCAACCTCTGAATCAAAGATTGCGTGAACTACAATAGGATCATATTTAGTTGAAAAAGGACCCCTTATACAGTATCACTGCCTCTAAGTCAAATCAACGGAAAATGATCTTACTCATATCTAAAGAATAAGAAAATGCTATCAAGGTTTTAAGTTGGAGGGGAGATTATGGTAATGAAATTTTAGCCAGTCAAAGGATATTGTGTTCAAAAGTTCTCAGTTTATTTGTAAGTAAGGAAACATTACACCTCACAATCTACTCAGTCTTACTCTGTAATTTCTTCTTTTTTTTTCTTATCTCCACTCAATCATATTAGGATATCAAGCTTGTAGAGCTTGAGACTTTTGATGGTGTCTGCTGGGGATGAGTAGAGCTCATCAATGGAGGAGTCAATACAGTCAATAATGTGTTTTGGGGTTGCAGGTTGAGAATTGCACTGTGATTTCTTGAACATACAGTATTGTCGTCCTATGGATGAAGATAAAGCAGAAGCATATCAAAAGAGAACACAAAGAGGCTGTGTGTGGTTGTTGTTGTAGTGTCCAATGAAGAGCCTCAGATGTCTCCATGCATCTCTATCACAGCAGCAGCAATGTCTACTATCTTGGGTGTGTAAAGCTGCTGCTCTGGGTCCATGTCAAATTTCTGCAAGGCTGCAGCCATTGCTGGGCATGAGAATATGTGGGTAGGTGTTAGTTCCACACCAGGACAGTTGTTGCATGTTATATGATTCTTGTGCCATCTGGATGTATTGTCATTCCTTTGTAGTGTTTTGTTCTGTCTCTATGTGTGGTGTACTAACAGTATATGGAGCCACAAATTCCTATTCACCATGATTATCCAGTACTATGTTTACAAGTACTTGAAACCAAAATGGCAAAGTGTAACAACAACAGCCCATTCTTTTAAAAGAAAATGGGAAGTGTGTAGATAAGAAAGAGTAGAGAAGAAGTTAGATAACTCACCGTCCCTCCTACAATCCGGCCTAGAGGATACCAAGCCCTCTCGTCAAACCAATTTAAAAAATTATAAAATCCATTCTGCACCATGTAATGGGTGGAACGGTAGTTGAACCTGGAACACACACACCACAGTGTAAGCAGACTGATGTGTCAAAATAGGATAGCCGGTTACAACATTGTACAGGTGTAACACAATATTGTAGAAAAAATTAACAGATTCTGTGGGCAGCAGCAGGAACTGAATGGTACCAGACAGGTACAGTTTAATCTCGGGGGTCGGTAGAAGGGTAGTCTAAACCGTTGGTTTTCGACCGCTACGACCCGGGATCGAATCCCACATTGGGCACTTTTTTCTGATTTAAAAAAAAAAAAATGCTCAAATGGTCCCAGTTATTGCAAAAGTCCAACCATTATCATGATCTGCACGTGTACTAGGATTAGGCAAAAAAAATATATATATATAGTGTAAACTCATTTCTAAAAGCAAATCAGTCATCAAACAATATAATTCCCTAATGTTTCAACAGTAGTTTTAACAACAAAAAATGTTTTGGTCCAGAGTGATGCCCTTATAGAAAGATTCATCTGTAGGCTAAATTTACTATTTATATAGATGTGAGAGGATGCTAATTTTTGTCATCCCCCTGAAGTTGCAAACAATCTATAATACAAAGGGGGGGAATCCTAACTTGAATTTCATTTCTGTATAACCCATATTTTAAGCAGGAGTCTTTCTTCTAATATTCTGAGTTGCTTTTGGGGGAACAATAGTAAAGAGTATCCTTTTATTTTGATGGCTTACTTTTGTAACAGAGACAGCTCAATATACATACTAATGCCATCTTCAATTAAGAAAAATAACAAATGCTCTCCACATCTGTCTGTGGTGAAATCTGTGATATGGGAGAGAGATTTATAGACGCCAGGTGTCACGTTGTTGGTGGTGGTGGGTAACTGAGTGTTTCACAACGGCCAGAACTACATATAGGCAGGCGTGCTCAAAACAGACTGCATTCATTTAGATCAGGACAAACAGTCCTTAAATCACTGTCAATAGCTAAGTTCTGGGGACTAGTTTTTTTTTTTTTTTTTTTTAAGGAAAAAAAATTATTCTTTCTCTCTCTCTCATATCCCTGAGAGGGAGCAACTCCTCAGGCAGCTCTGGCCAGAAAACAAAACCATTCTGTGTGAATCCCTCAACATGGCAATTGAACATGTTGGGGACAACAACTCCATTATGTCCAAGCGCCTATCCAGACTTAAGGCGGCTTGTAGCCCTTGATGTAATCTAGACGTCCCTCGGGGAAGGCCTCCAGTCTGATGTCATGTATATATTTTACTAGCCGAATGACCCAGGCAACGCCCGTGTTTTACCCAATTGAATGTTTTGATTCAAATACTATTTGTTACAATTTTAAATTGGCGCCTTAAATAAATGCATATATTAGTTAATAACTATAGCCTATGTGCTTTATCTGTCTATGTACTGTTGGCTTCCGTAGGCGTCTCTTACTGGGAAAAAGAGAGGATTCCATTTAGTTATTAACTAATATATGCATTTATTTAAGGAGCGACCCGCTCCAACACAATAGTTACAAAAACGAAAAAGCGAGTGGAGGGGAGGGGGGGCAAAGGTGGCGTGATCGTAGCCAACCAATAGGAGAGCGCCATTCCAAAAAAAAAGCAAACGGTGACAGAGATGAAAAATTATTAAGAACGCATGAGGCGCGCGCGCCCCCCCCCCCCCCCCCCACGTAACTGTATATAGAATTATAATACTGATAGCTGTAATATTGTTGTAACTTTGATGTTGACTGGAAGTCAATAAAATATGTTTCAATCAAAATCTCTCTCATCTCTGAAATTGCAACAAGATCAAATCAAAATACAGTAGAACTTCTCTCTAAAAGACAGCGTCTAGTTGTAGAACCAAATAGTCCTTTAGAGAAAGGTGTCCTCTCTTATACTAGAGAAAAACGAATGAGTAAAAACTGTCATTTTACTGATAAAAATTAGTCTTTTGTCCTCTATCAGAAATATCGTCTCATGGAGAGAGAGGCTCTACTGTTTATAATTTATACGTGAAGTTTATAGCGTTACCACAAATCTTCATACAAAATTAGTATTTAGTCATTTACACTAATATCATTGGAGGGTGGGATGGATATACAGGATCATTATTTATTTTTTCAATGTACAAAGGTCAACAGACACACAGAAAATTTTATTGTATCTAACGCACAAGGTAATAAGACCAAAATCCAAAAAAATAAATAGTTTGTGACATTGGGGTAATAATGTTTTTACCAAAACGTCTCACACTATGTATGGATTAAGTCTTATTTTACCTTGTGTTTCTAATTGATGAAAAAGGCATCTCCTTATTGTGCAACTGAAAGTTGCTGATGGCTTGCGCCATCTATTGGAATAAATATCAACTATTCTCGTTGAATTTTAATTATTCCCGAATTGGACAAATACCCATTCTTGATTAATCAAGAAAAGCTAAACACATACGCGTTTTGGGCTGTTGGCCTTCATCAGCGTGGTGCAAGCTGTACCTCAACGACCAAAAAAACTGATCATTCAGACATCCTGAAAAATCATGAAATGGGTAGTTAAGGCCAGAATTGTGTGAGACCGCGACACAATGTGAAAAAATAGTACAAGTATTGTGCAACTGAAAGTTGCTGATGGCTTGCGCCATCTATAGGAATAAATATCAACTATTCTCGTTGAATTTTAATTATTCCAGAATTGGCCAAATACCCATTCTTGATTAATCACTTAGTTAATCGTTGAAAAATTTAATGAGAAATTAAACAAATATAAATTATTTACAATTAGGCAATAAAATATATAAAAATGTTCTCAGGAAGGGAGGCTCCTCCACCTTTTATAACTAAGTTATAAATAAATTGTGCCTTATTATTATAGGATCTATAATAGACTAAAAAGAGGCAGTTGGTAAGCCAGTACTGGTGAGATTTTTCTTATCTCTACTCAATCATATCAGGGTATCAAGCTACAAGAAAATAAGACCTAATCCAACTAAATAGTGTGGGACGTTTCGGTAACAGCATTGTTACCATCATTAGACAAAAGAACGTTTCGGTAACAACGCTGTTACTGAAATGTCACACACTATTAATTTATTTGGATTAGGTCATATATTCTTGTAGCTATAATCTATAATCCAAATTGTGGTTTATTAGTATCAAGCTTGTAGAGCTTGAGATGGTGACTGCTATAGGGATGAGTAGAGCTCATCAATGGATGAGTCAATACAGTCAATGATGTTGTTTAGGGTTTACAGGTTGAGAATTGCACTTAGTACATAGTGGAAAAACCTTGTAAACATTCTGGAAAGTCATTGTCTGTAGTTGACCAATCTTAAGTCTGCAAATGATAAAGCATAATTTGTATTATAGATAAAATAAGACCTAATCCAAATAATTTAATAGTGTGTGATGTTTCGTCAACAGAATTGTCACCATCATCAGATAAATAATAAAATCATTTTATTCTTTTGTATGATGATGGTGACAATGCTGTTGCTGAAATATCACACACTATTAAATTATTTGGATAAGGTATTATTTTCTTGTATTAAGTCTGGAAAGCATGGACTGCTGTTTCCTTGTGAGGACAGAATAGATGTTACTGGTGGTGATTTAAGAATGACATCTAGCCATTCTATTATATGTCAGAGAGGAAGGGAGGGCCCAAGAAAGGGGAGGAATTGAGGAAGTGACTTGGGGGAGGACATGATGTGGCAGAGAAGGGGGAGTTGGTTGCCCTCAGATCATTGTACCTCTTTCCTCATTACAAGAAGAGATTTTAACAGAGCATTGTCTTATTATAAAACAACTTTATCAAATGAATAATAAATAGCCCTATGATAAAAAGCCATAATTCGGATTATAGATTTGAAACACAAGATGATAAGACCCAAATCTAAATAAATAGTGTGTGATATTAAGTAACTGTGTTGTTACAGAAACATCACACAATATTTATTTATTTAGATTTGGTCTTATTACCTTGTGTTTCTGAGACATAGCACTACTTTACTTATTATTTCTGCGGTGAAACCTCACATGGAACACTAGGGGATGTTTCTGGCCTCTCCTGGAAGTGGTGTGTCTTATTGGTCACTTTAGTCAGAGATATCTTTATAAATAAATAAAATAAATAGAAAGAGAGAGAAACTCCGCCTTTGCCAGTCCCAAGCCAGGATGAAAAGGAGAAGGGGGAGTAGTAACAAGCTCGCTAAAAACCTGTAAGGGCTCCTTATCGAGGGATAAAGGATGAGCAGCGTTTGTACTCTATATTAGGAGCCGCTGCACATGGCATCTGTTCCTCATGTCAGAGGCGGCCATTTCTTTTGGAGCTAAGTCTGCCTGCCACTGAGTAGTGCTCCCAGTCTTAATGACAAAGGCAGACACAATCTACTTCCCCCAGTCATGATGGTTGTCAAATCTCTTTTTAAAAAGTCTCAAGCTTTACAAGCTTGACACCCTAATATGATTGAGTGAAGATAAGAAAGAAGATGTTGTATATTATGTTAATTGATAACTAACTGTTATAAAGGAGGTTTTTATAATGCAGTTCAACTGTATATTTGTCAAACTTTTGGCACAATAGAAGTTAAGGTCCAGAAGGAGGTCACAGTCTCAATCGCTCACTATACAAATAGGTCTGATAACAGGTTAAATTGCATAATCTGGGTTTGAGAAATGATCATCATACTAATTAACACACAAACTTAATGAATTTTCTCTCTTTAAATAAAGCCACATCTTATAAATTCAACCAGTTTTAAAATCCCAATATAAACACAAGGTAATAAGACCAAATCCAAATAAATAAATAGTGTGACGTTTCGGTAACAGCGTTGTTACCATCTTTAGACAAAAGTACTGTACAAAATCCCAATATCATTTTAACCAACTAAAATTAATTATAACTTCAATTGGCATATATTGATAAAATGTATTAATAATTATTTTTGGCAATGTGTTTCTCTTATGATATTATTTATAATCAAATATATTGTCGACAGACTTTACTAACTGCAATGATAAAAAGTTATTAGGAAATGAGACAAGCTCTCACATCAAATAATCCTTATCATTGCAGTAAGGGGTCTGTAGAGACAATATTTGATAATAAATATTATAAAGAAACATATTGACAGATAAAACGACTAAATTTCAACGTCTACTTTATGATAAGGTCCACCACTTGGATTATAGATTAGAAACACAAGGTAATAAGACCAAAAATCCAAATGAATTTACACTATTTATTTGGTCTTTTTGCCTTATTTTCTAACGACTCCTTTATTTTTACAGGAAGCGCCTTCACTTGGAAGTGTTTTGAATTGAAGAGATTGGACTGGACCATCATTCACCACAAACAATACAAATAATAAACTAGATTTACAACAACAACAAAAAAAAAAACATTAGTCGGACAGAACACTTGTTTAGAATCTCATGATAAGATAGGAAGTTCACATTATACAGCAAGCAAGCAGATCACTAAAATCCACCAGGGATGATTATATCATTTAGTTTTCTGATTTGGTCTGGTTCCTTTTTTTTTTATTTTAGGCTTGTAGCAACTTGAATTTAAATTATTTTATTTTCGAGATAGTGTAGAACTTCTCTCTAAAAGACACCTAGTTTCAGAGCCAAAGTGTCGGTTGTAGATAGGTATCCTCTCCTCTAGCAAAAGTGTCCTAACTCCACCTTTGCCGGTCCCAAGCCCGGATAAAAAAGGAGGAGGGGGAGCAGTAACAAGCTCGCTAAAAAACCTGGGCTCAGCTGATAGTACCCTGTAAGGGCTCCTTATCGAGGGATAAAGGATGAGCAGCGTTTGTACTCCATGTTAGGAGCGGCTGCACATGGCGTCTGTTCCTCATGTCAGAGGCGGCCATTTCTTTTGGAGCTAAATCGGCCTGCCACTGAGTAGTGCTCCCAGTCTTAATGACAAAGGTAGACGCATTCTACTTCACACAGCTTGATACCCTAATATGATTGAGTGGAGATAAGAAAGAAGAAGAAGACAAGTGTCCTCTCATGGAGGTTTTACTAATCAAAGAATATAACAGTGAAACCTGGTTTTATTACAGCAACTTGTTTAGAACTTCATAATTCTAAGGACCTGAGTTTTAGTTCCCAAATTTTTTAACTCTGTTTATAAATCTTGGTTTCAAGGGATGTTGTCATAACAAGATTTGAATGTTTCAGAATCTCTCTCCAAAATGGCTCTAACAAAATTTTCAATGTAGAGGTTTTATGGGGTGATAACTTCATCTAGATTGGTATTACCTCTGGTCAATTTGTTGTACATTTTTGCCATCATGATCATTTTTATTAAAATGATGAAGACTTTTGCATTTCTGTCATTTTAGTGAGTACAGTTAAACCTGTCATGAGAGTTTTTCCTTGTCTTAGGAGTCTATTTTTAGTGAGAACCATTTGTTTTACCATTAATTCTGTTTTCATAGGCATCTGACCCAATACCTCACCCACTTCTAAACTGTATACACTCATGGACAACACTTAAGGAAATGCAAAGTCTATGATGTCACCAGTCATCTTTTTTTTATATAAGGAGACAGATGCAATGTTGTTCACACTTGGTTATCTTGTGTATCTTCAATAAAGGTCACTATGTATCAAATATCTTTCATACCTATTGTCTGAATCCCGATAAACATGCTAAAAAGTACAACTTCCTTAAGTTTTGTCCATGAATGTAGTTTCAATTCCAATAAACAAGAACACTGAAAGGACAAGACTTAAGGAAGTAGAAAGTATTTGTTGTCGCCGGAGGTCTGTTTTTTTATGAAGGAGACAGAGGTTGTTCACATTTGGTTATCTCGTAAACTCCGCCCTTGCCGGTCCCAAGCCCGGATGAAAAAGTAGGAGGGGAAGCAATAACAAGCTCACTAAAAAACCTGGGCTCAGCTGGCCCAGCTGATAGTACTCTGTTAGGGCTCCTAATCCAAGGATACAGGATGAGCAGCGTTTGTACTCCATGTTAGGAGCGGCTGCACATGGCGTCTGTTCCTCATGTCAGAGGCGGCCATTTCTTTTGGAGCTAAGTCGGCCTGCCACTGAGTAGTGCTCCCAGTCTTAATGACAAAGGCAGATGCATTCTACTTCACCCAGTGTGGAGATAAAGAAGAAGAAGAAGAAGAGAGGTTATCTTGTGTGACTTCAATAAAGGTCACTATGTAACAAATATATTTCAGAGTTATTGTCTGAATCCTGATATACATGCTAAAAGGTAGAACTTCTTCAAGTTTTGTCTATGAGTGTATCTTTCAGAGTTATTGTCTGAATCCTGATATACATGCTAAAAGGTATAACTTCTTTAAGGTTTATCTATGAGTGTAATTAAGTCCCTAAAGGGTACATGTGTTGAATATCCTTTATTAAAGGCATCATTGAATTTACTTTAAATAGTTTTAGGTTTATTTTAATAATTTTTATTCAAGCTATCTTAGGAGTCAAGCTGGTTTTTTTTTTTTTGCTTGGAACCAAATGGAAACTCCAAAGATATGTTTAATGGGAGTATCACCTGTTTTTGTGACATTCTCTTAAACAAAAAGGTAATAAGACCAAATCCAAATAAATAGTGTGCAAGGTTTTGGTAACAGTGTTGTTACCATCATCAGATAAAAGTACTGAATCAAGTATATCAAGTACTAAATCATTCCGTACTTTTGTCTGATGGTAACAACGCTGTTACCGAAACATCACACACTATTAATTTATTTGGATTTGGTTTTATTACCTTTTGTTTATAATCGATAATCCAAATTGTGCCATAGTGACATTCTCTTTATGCGATATTTTGCTGTAAAATGTCCTTATATCTATATACAATAGAACCTCCCTGTAAAAGACATCTAGTTGAAGAGCCAAAGTGTCCTTTAGGGAGAGGTGTCCTCTTGCCCGGAGAGCTACTAAATAGTAAAAATGGTAATTTTGATCATTGAAAACTGTCTTTTGTAGAGAGGTGTCCTCTAGCACGAGTGTCCTTTCATGGACATTTTTTTAACAATATAAAACAATTATATTGATTCTTCTAATCAATTGTGTTATAAAGATGGAAAAAATATATAATAAAATAGTAAATAAAGGGTAGATAAAATGTAGGGGAATATATATAGTTGTGTATGTGTACAAATTTCTTCAGCAAGGAAGGCTTCCCCACCTTGAGAGAGTTCTTCTTATGGAGGTTCCAATGTATAAGACAAATGGGAAGGGAAGACGTGTAATAAACATAAGCAAGGTGGAGACCAAAAATAAAATGTAAAAAGACACAGTTAAAGGTTAAAGATGTTTTTTAAAAAAGTGAAAAGTGTGTGTGCTATTACAGACACAGTAGAACGTTATTTCACATTTTGGCAACCTTCCAAAACAAAGTCTGTAAGGTCTCATTTTGAAACCATCAATTTGTGTACTCACACAAGGGGAGTTAACAGCATTACCTTCCACCTGTTTGACATTGTTTTTTATTATTCCTAGTCCACGTGGTACAGGCCATGATAATCATGGCAGGTAGTTAGTGACTGCATTTTACTGTAAGTTGTAACATATGCCTAAACATGTAGAAAGCAGTTTGACTTAAAGTTTTTTTTTTTTGTTTATCCCTAGTACACGTGGTACAGGCCATGATAATCATGGTGGGTAGAAGTTGATGACTGCTTTTACTGTAAATGCACCACATGTCTACACATGTGAAAAGCAGTTCGACTTTGCACTTACAAATGTGCCAGAGCTCCGTTTGGTAACTTGCACTCGCTGGTGGGGTCGGACTTTTGCAAGAATCGGAGGCCATTGGAGCTTTTTTTTTTTAATCAGAAAAAGTGCCCAATGCGAGAATCGAGGTTGTAGTGGTCGAAAACCAATGGTTTAGACCATCCTTCCACCAACCACCCCACTTATAGGGTGCCAGGGCTTTGTTTGGTTATTTGCACTCACTGGTAACTTGTGCAAAAATTAAGGGGGTGTGTACCCACAATGTTGGATTTAATCCTAAGTCATGGCTGTTGAAAATCCAGAGCATCCATTTATATGAGGTGTTTTGGTAACAATTCTGTTACCGAAATGTCACAAAAAAAAATTATTTGGCTAGGGAGTCAGTCTAAACCGTTGGTTGACTGCTACGACATGGGATCGAATCCTGCATTGGGCACTTTTTTTCTAATTAAAAAAAAAAAAAAAAAAAATGCTCCAATGGACCCTGATTCTTGCAAAAGTTCAACCCCACCAGCGAGTGCAAGTAACCTTGCACATTTGTAAGTACAAAAGTCGAATTGCTTTTCACATGTGTATACAAGTGGTACATTTACAGTAAAAGAAGTTGCCTCCTTCTACCCACCATGATTATTATGGCCTGTACCACGTGTACTAGGGATAAGCAAAAAAAATACTTTTCATCAATGCTGCTGATGGTCTACGGCCCATCTATTGGAAAAATATTAACTTAATGTGGATTTTTTTATACATTTAAACCTGTCTATAGTGCCCCCTCTAAATAGCACCTCCCTCTCTATAGCGCCTGATTTTAAATACGTAGTGGGATGCGATTTACATTAAAAGTTACCTGTCTATAGCACCCTATTTTGGCGAGTCCCAAAGGGGGCGCTATAGACAGGTTTAACTGTATTTTCCGAGAGGAAACTGGCAAATGTCCTTTCTTGACTTATCAAGACAAAGACAACCATGTATATGTTTCAGGATGTTGACCCCCTGTGTATTGAAGAGACATCAAGATTTTCACCATTTCTTTCCTAGAAAAGGGGGTATATTCCAAGCCAAAAGTGCATAAGCATTTGTACATGCAAATACTGGGGTAGAACAAACGACAATATCAAGATTACAAGCAGGACATCTTGGAATGCTCAAATTTAATGGAAAAAAATCAACCAGCCAGTTCTGAACATCTATTGAATTATAGATGGAAATTTTGCCGGGAGGAAATTGATCTAAAGAGACAAGGGTCGCCTCTCCCAACAAAATAGATGTCTAAAGTCCGGATAAAGTCCGCTCTAGGCTGACGAGGGCCATTAGCCCGAAACCATGGTCTCTAGGTGGACGCTTTTCAGTTTGCCAAAGTTGGTGTTGTGGCTTTGTCACCGACCCAAGGCCACTAGGTTTGCGGCAACGGTCAATAGATGGCGTCTGGTTTTTAGACATCTATTTTGTCGGGAGAGGCGACCATTGTCTCTTTAGATCTATTGAATTGTATCAAATCATCCAAAAAAATATCTCTGGGAAAACCCCAGGACTATAATAGAAAAGCTGTATCAATGGAACCTAATGGAGATCGTTTAAATGCCTTGAGGAATAAGCAATAGCATGCAAATATTCTTTACAAAGAATTTAAAAGTAGAGATGAGAAAGATCAGAGTGATAAAATGGCATTGTGCAACTATATCTTCTCAGCCTTTGCCGGTTCCAAGTCCGGATGAAAAAGGAGGAGGGGGAGCAGTAACAAGCTCACTAAAAAACCTGGGCTCAGCTGGCCCGGCTGATAGTACCCTGTAAGGGCTCCTAATCCAGGTATACAGGATGAGCAGCGTTTGTACTCCATGTTAGGAGCGGCTGCACATGGCGTCTGTTTCTCATGTCAGAGGCGGTTATTTCTTTTGGAGCTTAGTCGGCCTGCCACTGAGTAGTGCTCCCAGTCTTAATGACAATGGCAGAGGCATTCTACTTCACCCAATCATGATGGCTGTCAACAGACACCATCAAAAGTCTCAAGCTTTACAAGCTTGACAACCTAATATGATTGAGTGGAGATAAGATAGAAGAAGAAGATCTTCTATGAAGGGGGTCGGTGGAAGAGGGTCTAAACCGTTGGTTTTTGACAGCTACAACCTGGGATTGAATCCTGCATTAGCCTTTTTTTCTAATAAAAAAAAAACTCTTGTAAAAGTCCAACCCTACCAGTAAGTGCAAGTAACTAAACAGGGCTCTGGCATATTTGTAAGTGCAAAAGTCGAACTGTTCTTCACATGTGTAGATATGTGGTGCACTTACAATAAAAGCAGTCGCAACTTCTAACCATGATAATCATGGCCTGTTTCACATGTACTAGGGATAAGCAAAAAAAAAAAATTCTCTATGAATCCTTTAAGAGCAGCTTAAAAGAACATGTTTGCATATCTACCTATGATTTTTTTGTAGATAAAGATATAGTTTAAGAAATTTACACTATTTTTGATGCATACGATTCTTTTTGAAACAAGGTCATTTCAATAGATGGTACATTAAAGCATCATATTAAGGTATTCTTTGTTATACCTTCACTGTCCCCCCTCAATGTAAAAATGCCTATTTTTGATTGGCTGATGGAAGCATTTGGTAGTTAGAAAGATATGACTGCAAGAGGTGTCTTCTGACTTCTTAAATTTTAAATTTACAAACTAACTTCTTTATAATTTGTGTCAAATTGAGATTGATGGGAATATGGTTGATTGTAAGAAAATGTGCATCTTTTATCCTCTGTAACCATTTGATATTGGAAAATACTTGAAAAAAAAAAATTAAAAAATATTCAAATAGAAATAATTGCATAAGAAAAATGGCAAGATAGAATTTTTATATCATATATCTATTGATAATTGTGTTTTATATCTCATTTTATTCTTGAAAATAGCATTGCAAAAGATCTTTTTTTTTTCTTTTGATTACAATAATGTTCTTTACAATAAAATAAATGTATTAGTAAATGTATAACAAAATTAAATATTTAATCAAGTAAATATTGACTATTCCTTTAAATGAACAACTATGTTAAATTTTCAAATTTAGGGAAACAAAAAATACCATTTAAACCGTTATCAAAATTAGGGCAAATTTTAACAAAATGGCACATTGGATATTTTTATAGAATTGTAGTAGGAATATTTTGCAATTTTACTTTAAAATGGCTATTTTTTCGACAATTTTATACGGTTCACATTCTTTCAAAAGTATCGTTTAATGTTTTGCTACCTTAATCGGCGTATGCATTTTAAAGAGGAATAATAATGATATTAATATTGGTGTAAAATAAATAAAAATGCCAAAGAATTTTCAAGGACATAACTGATATTAATAATGACAATTTAAAAAATAAATAAACCTAAATGTTCGTTAACTTGGTTCCGGAAAACTGGTATTTAAAAAGGACAAATTAAATGGCCAACTCAATATACTTACCATGGATCAAATTCATGAATAATACTTTCAAAACGAATTACAGCAAAAAGTCTTGAACTAAATCCTGCCAACCATGCTAATGTTAAAATTGTGAACCTTAAAAGACTTTGCCATCCTATTTTTTGAAAAAATGGATCTTTGGCTGCTTGTTTACAACCGGTATTCGCCATTATACATCGATGCAGGCAGCCACGTTCGGAATCACAAAACCTGTGTTGCCACGAAAGTAAACAAAATTCGCTGCTTTTTAAATTGCATGATAATTCTTAATTTTATTTTGACTAAAAATGCAGAATGGAAAATATGAACCTTTATAATTTTTATGAGTACATTCTTTATTTTAATAGAGATATTTTCTTTTTTGTGTACACATTTATCTATTTTCACTTTGTATATTAATTTTATTCCATATACAATTTTTTTTTTTTAATTTAACACAAAGATCCCTACTTTAGTCAGGATAAAGTACTTCGATTTTGAATCTATATATATTTTATATGAAAATTATAAAATGTTAAATCAGCGATTGTCTCTCATATTGATTTTTTATTTATATAGCCCAGGTTTCTGGAGCGTACAGAAGTCGCCAACTACATTATATTGAGGAAATGCAAAACAAAGACAAAAAGTGGCCTATATATCTAATATCGCTTCAAAATAAATTACTTTCATTCAAAATAAAATTGTAATGATCTATATTTGTGCTAAGCATAAAATTTTTAAAACAGGTAAAAATTACAAAATGAAATTTTTCAATATGTACATTTAAAAAAAAATAAAATATTGCCTTAAATGTTTAAAATATAGTTTTATGCATTATATAAAAATGCACTTATGATTTTAAAAACAGTATATAACTTGATATATTTCATTACTCAGGGTATTTAGGTGTACATAGGTCGCCAACTACCTCAGTTGTTCTTCAGAGCTATTTTTTTTTATTTTGTTCACAATGGGGGTAGAAACCCAAGTTATATATTAGTGGAACCACAAGAGAATTTATTTTTTGGAAGATCTTCCAGTGATGATGTTTTGAGGTTGGGAATTCCTAGGATTGTTCCTATCTGATATCTTTGGTGTTTGAAAGCTAGGCGGACGTGAAGAAAAGATGGACCTCATTTAATATTTATCTTGGAAATGATAAGAAATAAGGTCTTCTTCAAATAATTTTGCGTAATCAGTCTGGACTAATTATGACCAGTTAGGATGGTTGCTGAAGTGCATCCATGTTTATTTTTAAATAGCATAGAGTGATAAAGTCTTGGCGTGGCAGCAAATTTCCTGGGGTTCCTGGTGGAGTAATTCCTGATGTATAGATCGTCCATAAATTCTGTATGAGCTGATTTATTTTTATGGGAAACGCTTTTAAAAAAATAGGTTTTAGAAATAATGATGAGTTAGAATGTCAGTATATTTGATTACTTTATATGCTAGCCTATTTTTTCTATACAACTGCGACCTCTGATTCAGCAGAATTTTATATTAAATACACAATGTAAATTACAGATGAGTTCTGAAATAGAGTTTGTTCTTGGGGGCCAAGGACTAAAATGGCATGAATTATTTGAAAGTATATGAGGTAATTAGGAATTTTTAATATGGGAAGATCTAGATAATTTTTTATATGTAAAGTGTGCATGCTAAACGCCCGTCGTGAAGTTTAAGATGCATGGATCATATGGAAGGTAGCTATACAACTTCCAGCTCCATCTCCTTGAGCGGATTGGGATCCATCAATTTATATGGTGGCGATATTTTCTTTGAGAAATTTTGTAAAATGTATTATACCTCGGGAAAGATAGTAGGTCGATAGGAAACAGAAGAAGGGAAAGGAGTAATTTACAAATGGGATCATGTTGAAGACTACAAGGTTTGCGATCGGCATATTTGTATAAGACACACAGAAGCGAATTTGAGATATCAACGCATTTCGTGTCCTGCCATTAAAATCTGACCACAGGTGTCTTCGCTTACAGTGGTGGAAAACCCTATAAGCTTGGAAGTTCACTGCATGGCGTTCAGTGATGTTTAATTATTAATTAAATTTATGTTGGACACTGATGATCACTGTATTTGGATTTGGAGATTTCCAAAATATTGGCACAATTCCATTTTCGATGTCAAACTCCACCTTTCATGAACTGCTGATATCATGGTATGGAATGTTTTTACTTACGATAACTGAACCTTCCTTATTATTTGTTTACATGGAGAAATTTCCAGCAGGATAATCTCTGGATTTCTCATTCTAAAAAATAAAAGAGATAAGTGAATTTAGAAAAATTAAATCTCCTGAAAATAAAGTCGGTGTATGTAGAATTCCCTCACATTTCTTTCTAGTAAAAAAACAACATATGACCTCAGCAATTATGACATCTAATTTAGTTGGGCAATTCATTGTTTGTCTATTTGTTATAGATTGTGTGTATAAAGGTACCTCTATCCATTTTAAAAATCATACATTTATTAAATACATCAATATAATGGGCATCTTTAGGTATTTTCTGTCCAGAATTCGCAGATTCGGTTGAGTAATTAGGATGCAGTTTTAACAAATTCAAACAACATCTAGCTGTATACAATAGTTTTAGAATATGATATTCATATATACTGAGATGGATATAATTTTTCAACATTCTTAAAACAGGCTTATCTGGTAAGGAGGTGCTTTATTAGTGGTGATGTAGTAGTCCTAAATAATATGTTATATCGATATTTAGAATCGTGATTTAAAATTAAAATAAAATATTCCACACACAAATACATTATGATGAATACATTTTAGATGATATGCGCATGTTTTAAATACCTTATTATTTACATTGCTCTTTTCCTAATCAAACGTTTGGATCAACATAAAGCATTTTATTAATTTGAAATCTAATATATCGCTAGGCTGTACATCTAGGCACAGGGTGTTTTTTATTCTATTTTTTTCTTATTTTGTTTCCTATATATATATATATATTTGATATATATATATATGATGATCCCCGTTCCAGCAGATCTCTTTTTCCAATTCATTTCAATTTAAAGTCTTTTGTGTATGTCTGGTCTACCATTAGGGTTTCAAAACATAATATCCAAACTTATAACAAATGTTAATTCATACTATAGATATATTACTAAATACAACTATTTATAATCATATTATAAAATAAAAAAACCTTTAAAAATCTTTAAAAAAAAAAAAAAGGATAAAATATAAAATCATAAAAAAAATATATATATATATACTAACAATCTTATCTACCTTCTTTATAAAACTCTTTTTTTTTTTCCTTATTATTAGTTTGATTAAAAGTGCATGGTTCTGTCTTTCTCTCTTTTTTCTAACTATTATATATATTCTCTCTTCGATTATTCTATATATAGGATTAGAGTATGTCTGAATGACGTGTAAAAGCCGATGTAATAGACGTTACTTTGTTAATTTTTATTGTTATTAATTATAAATATATAATTAACTTGAGGATGTAGTAGAAGTAAAGGATTTTTTTTTTCTCTCTCTATCTACAAATTAATAACATTTTACAAATTTTATAATTTGAATTTAAATGATCATAATAGTGAAGATAATCTTAATACAAAAATGGACTATAAAATTAAATAACTATTTATTATTATAATTAATTTAGATTTAGCTTGCTAATCTAATCAAATCTAACTGATATAAGTTATCATTATTATCAGTTTGCTCCTTAAGTTTTAAAATTAGAATCACTGTTATAATTTTGTTATATAGTTTCTACACTATATATATATATATATATTTCTAGAATAGAATTCATAATCACAAACAACTAAATAGAACACATCATTATATAATTTTGACAATAATTTGTGTTCCTATATATATTTATACCCACCACCAAATGACAACTTTATTTTAACAAAAATTCTTAAAACATTCAAGTTTTTCGATAAAATAATTAAAACTATTTTATAAACTTATATGGCATTTATGAAATAATTCAACAAAACGCTACTGATTTCTCGATCTCTTGGTAAGCTTCTGAAGTCTGGACAGATGTAAATCTGTTTGATCCGCTAGAAATCAAAACGATTTCTTTTTATTTTTGCACACTCTTCAATTTAATATGCTCTTTCCATAGTACTGGAGAAGTTTGGGAAATGACTATAAGGTTCCATTTCCTAGGAAGAGAAAATCCTTACTTGCATCTCCACATGTCAGAGGTTGGACAACTTCCTAGAGCGGCTACGCCAGGAGAGATTCAAGCAGAGGCCAGGATAAGTCTTCAACTCTATCTTGATATGGAGAGGAAACTCACTTGCCACTGAAGTTGGAATTGGATTCTAAAAGCGAATGAATCTACTACAGTAGAACCTCCATGAGAGGACACTCACGATAGAGGTCATCTCTCTACAAAGGACAGTTTTCATCGACAAAATCACCATTTATACTATTTAGCAACTCTCTGGTATGAGGACACCTCTCCTTTAAAGGACAGTTTGGCTCTGCAACTAGGTGTCCTTTAAATGGAGATTCTACTGTACGAGGGGTGTCCCATATGTCCGTGGCCCGACCATGAGAACTAAATATTTGAAACTAATAAATTTTATCATATATACCTTAAAGCCTTGTATAAAATATGCAAATTTTTAAGTTTCTAGAACTATAACCGTTTTTTTGTTATGGGTTCTGAAAGAGGACAAGAAACAGGAATCATCTAAAATGGAGACAAACGAGATTCGTGCTGTAATAAAATATCTTTGTAGGAAAGGAATGTCACCAAAGGAAATCTATGAGGGTATGGTGGATACATTGAGGGAAGATGCTCCTTCCTATAGTACAGTAAAAAAAAAGGGTAGCTGCGTTTAAATTAGGGAGGATCAGCACCGAAGACGAACATCAATCAGGAAGACTTGTTGAGTCAGTTACTCAAGAAAACATCGACAAGATACATGTTTTGGTTATGTTGGACAGAAGAATGACAGTTCGTCGGATAGAAGAGACCTTGGGTATACTAAAAACAACAGTGGATCGGATTATGAGAGAACACTTGGGCTTCAGGAAGCTTTCTGCCCGTTGGGTTCCCAAACTTTTGACACCAGATCAAAAGGCTGTAAGAAGAAAGTTATTTTCGGACAATCTTGCGTTATTTGAAGACAATCCAGAGGAATTTGTCAGTAGATTTGTTACCATGGATGAGACTTGGGCCCATCACTTTACACCAGAGTCCAAGCAACAATCCATGCAATGGAGACACTCCGGTTCCCCTCCCCCCAAGAAAGCCAAGACAGTTCCATCAGCAGGGAAGGTTATGGTGTCTGTCTTTTGGGATTCCGAGGGTGTACTTCTTCTAGACTTTCTGAATAAAGGTCAAACCATCACTGGGAATTATTATGCAAATCTTGTGAAGCAACTACGAGAAGCTATCAAGGAAAAGAGACGAGGAATGTTGTCCAGGAAGATTGTTTACCATCAAGACAATGCTTGAGTCATCGGTCGCTGCAAGCCATGGCTGCTATTTATGATTCCGACTTTGAACTTTTACCACATGCACCCTATTCACCAGATCTAGCTCCGTCTGACTTCCACTTATTTCCTCATTTGAAAAAATCACTTTCTGGCATTCATTTTAGGTCAGATGAAGAGGTCATTGATGCTGTAATCTCATTTTTTGAGTCACTTGAAACATCTTTATTTTTGGAGGGCATAAAAGCATTAGAACATCGCTGGAAAAAGTGTATAGACCTTAAAGGGGATTATGTTGAAAAATAAATCATAATCATTTTATTAGTGATTTTCTTTATATGTCGGGCCACGGACTTATGGGACACCCCTCGTATTAGGCCGAAAGAATACGGATGTGGAATGTAAAGGAAACAACACTATGGACTAGCTGGACCAAGGAAACATCTTACCATCAGCCTATGGCTGTAGATCGCTTTCTAGGAGCCTAATTGAGGAGGCCCAACAGTCTAAGACACTGATTCACATGGAATACTTAATTTAAGAATATATATATGTGGTGCATTAGCGCGCCATCTGTTATATAAGAAATTTAAATTATTTTCGACGCGTTTGATTTTTTTTAATAATAAACTATTTTCTACTGTCCTTACTGCAATGATAAATTAATGGGAGGACCTGGCTCTTCAGTAGTGAACCCTCCAAGCGGTTTCGCTAGTTTAATTTACCATACCGCATATGTGTGTTTCAAATACTTAATAAAATACTCTGTAAAAAGTTTCTTTTCTAATTTACTAGCATTGGCAAGATTTCGATTTAAAGAAATCTTCCACAGGCGTTTTTTCTTCATAGTATAAACATTGAAAAATAAATATCTGCAAAAATCTCTTACACACACGCATCTGGACAAATATTTATTTTGAAATGTTTATACTTGGAAAAAACACTTGTGCAAGAGTTCTTTAACTCGAAATCTAACCAATGCTAATAAATTAGAGAAGAAACTTTTTAAGGAGTACTTTATTAAGTATCTAAAGAACTTTTTATGCAATTTCCAATGGAATATATATGTATGTTATCATCTTATAAAAATAATGAATACCTATATTGCATACTCTCAAATCATTATAGCTTCGATTTATACATTGAAACTTTATGCTTTAAATTGTTGCATCATGATTAATGTGCGTATTCAAAAAAAAAATATTTCTAATATTATTTTTAATATATTTAAAATTTAAATTATATATTTATTCATTTTTATAAAACAGATTATTACTATAAAATATTATGTACTATAAAACATTTGTACTTTGATACACTAAATACCCCACCTGCTTTAAACTTCGATGTGATAAATAAAGGGAGATTCTAGGTGCTACCTAAATATATAGTTGTCTTATTATTGACTGGTTTAACATTGTAGAATGGTTGAGATACGTTCTGGAAAGATGCAAGACGCGTCTGATGAGAGAATCAAGACTGAAGAATCTGCCAAACCGCAGCCTGGTGCAACAATATATACATTATAGAAAAACCTCGAATAGAAACATTCTGTGATTTTTAAATGATTGAGTCCAGACGTTACTCATAAAATAGCATTTATTTATATCGATGAAGTATATATGTATATAAGACGAAATTCTTTATCTTCAATTTTTCTTGTTTGTAACACACGTAAAACAAATATTAGATTAAAACTGAGAAAGATTCAGTAGTTTCAATATATGAGAGAATTGGGTGTGTGTGTGTTGTGTGAAAATTTCAATAATATATATTCGATTTAGATGGAATTGTGTTATATCAAGATTTGAGAATTCTAATAAAAAGGATCAGCGTACCATTTATATATATACTAGCGGATGTACCCGGCTTTGCCCGGGTATTACCCGAGTAAAGGTTTGTCTAACGAACATTTGTTAAAACAATGCTCTATAAACTTATTTTAAAAAAAGATATATTTTGATAATTTGAAACTCGTAAATTTGAATCTCTCGATAAAGTGATCATTTTTTCCCGGTCCCTGTGTGCCGTGTCATCCTGAATTTTGTCTTTCCTAATTTTCTACATTACAAAATCATCGAAGTGAACATTTTTCCCGGTCCCTTGAAAAATACTCGATAAGTTGAATAAAATCATGGTCGTTTATGGAAGATGGACGAAGTTCCCGGAGGTCATCTTGGGCAAGCCCCCGCGAGGCACAGCTGTGTCACCAACTCTGCCCCCGCGCGCCAGGACTTCTTGATCCCTCTGATTGTTCGGTGGGTACTTGGACTGTCCATCCGGCCGGCGGTCGGACGATTACATTCTCTCGACAGGGGGTGGGGCAGACCTAAGCCTATCTCCGTCGCAAGGTGGCGCTGCTTGCGAGTTAAAGCTACAAATCTGCAAATAACTCTAAGGATATTCAAGAAATTATTTTTCAGAAACCTTCCCAGTACTTTACTTAATAACTTCCCAAAGTTTCATGGCGTTCCAATGAGTGGTTTGGTCAGGCATAAAGGACAGACAGACACACACACACATACATTCATTTTTATATATATAGATAAGAAACGATACCTGATTTTCACATGTGTAGACATATGGTGCACTTACAGTAAAAGCAGCCGCTAACTACCCACCATGATTATCATGGCCTGTACCACGTGTACTTGGAATAAATAATTAGAAAAAAGAAATGATACTAAGACAACAAAAACACCCTTTTCGCTATAGAAGAAATGATACTATTCTTACAGCAGGGTTTTTTTAAAAGCGAAACACTTCCTACTATCCTTATTGCATTGGAAAAATATTGGAAAGGCCTGGCTCATCACTGGAGAACCCTCCTAGTAGTTTAGCCAGTTTAATCCATCAGAAAACTTTACTATTGTATTGAATTATTCTGTTTATATATCCGGAAATTGAAAGGAAGAAGTTGAGGTATTTAACGAATGTACAAACAAAAGTTTTGAGGACAGTAGTTTCCGCTTCTTACGTAATCCATAATAAATATTTTATAGACTCGAGGCGTCTGCTTATCTTGGACGGTTTAATGATCCAAATATCGTAAATAAAACATTTTAAAGTATAAAAATACGTTCTATGAAATATTCATTTACTCGTCAAGGATCATTCCATGTAAAAAGTTAAAGAATTATATACACGCATGCAGCTTTATTAAGACCACCGGTCTCATATAGATTCTCTCTCACCGCAGGAAGGAAGCATAGATAAGTGGTGGTGTCTTGTATAGCATCGATAAGTAAAATAATAGGATAGTTTATACTAACCTTTTAGGTAACCCATTGTTGGATTTCGTATCAGGTTTAGAATGTTTGTTGGATTCTTTTGCCAGTGAATAGGATTTAGAAGAACTCTCTTCGTCCAAGGAGATCTTGTCTGTGCCTCTGATGATGGACTCAGGGATTCCCTCTATGATCACTTCGGGTTCTATGGCGACATCGCACTGCACGCGGGTTACCATCGACCTGATCTTCAGTGGTTTCTCGGTATAGGTTCCATTGTTGTTCTTCTTCTTGATGACTATGGTGATGTCTATCTCAGTGAGGTATTCGGACTTTCCATTGGCTGCGATATTGTCTCTGCATGGAAGGATTTTTATATTGGGGATGATAACTGTTGAAGGATCTTTGGTCATTGGAGGTTCATTTGGGGTTACAGTAGTTAAGGTGGGAAGGGTTGGTTTTTGTGATGGTGTTGTCATTTGGGGAACCTTATTTGGAAGTGTTGGCTCTGTGATAGGATTTACATTATTCGATGGAGTTGAACCTTTAACTGTTGCTGTGATATGAGGAGTTTTACTATAAGGATTAGTTGGACCTTGAGATTTTTGAGAAGGTGTTATATTTGAGGAAAGAGTTGCATTACGAGAAATGGTGGAACCATTAGAATGAGTGATATCATTAGGATAGTCGTGAGTTGTCATTTGGGTTGCCTTGTTAGGAGGATTTAGTTCGTAGGTTGAATTGTAAGAAGTTGGCCTTGGGGGAGATGTTACATTATGAGGTATCTTTGGGCCATCTGGTGGAGTCATATTCTGAGATGGCGTTTCTTTATTGGAAAGAGTTGTAGTGTAAAGTGGAATTGTAGAACTTGAATATCCTGGATTTGTTACTATTTGGATATTGTCATCAGAATCTTCTTTTGGAGCTCCATTGTTGCGATCAGACTTTAGAATGGATGGATTAATAGTTGTAACATCTTTGATTGTCTCACTGTTTGATAGAGGGGTCGTGACAACTTCTCTATGTATGCCTGACAAATGTGTAGTTCTAGTTGTCTGTCTGTTTAATACAGAAAGAGATGTGGCGACATGTCCAGCTGTCCCTCGGTGAATCCCTGACAAATGAGCAGTAGTGATATATACTGCTGTGTCTCTGGATATATTTGACCGAGGAGTGGTAACACCGTCACCCATGGAGTCAGACAAAGAGGCGTTGTTGTTCTGAACGCAACAGGTTCCCAATACTCCATTCTTTAGACATACAGCAACCTTTTCTCCGTTGATATTATCACATTAAGAGTTCTTCATGCAGACTCCATTTTCACAGATTACTCCACCTGCACACAATCACCAGAGAGAAATAAATAAAACAATAAAATCAATTCTTGATACATACACATCTCTTGACATAAAAAAATATGGCAACAAACGGCGTTTCATTCATTATAAATCTTCTCCTTTAGAAGGGCAGAGAATCCCGAAAGCTTAAGACAGGTTTAAATAAAAAGAAACTCATCTCCGGAAACCATTTAATTGTTTAATCAAAAACTATATCACTAATTGGAATAACCTCTGACTACCATAAAAAAATAACAAGTCGGTGGACGAGTAGGTAACACCCTCGATTCCCGACAGTCATGAACTGGGATTGAATCCGTGTTAACATTTTGTTTAATACGTGAATAACCTTCACACATATTATTCATTGTTTCAATTATCATAAACTAGGCTGCTCTTGTTGAGCGGTACCTAATAAAGTGATTTTGAACCGAACTCTGACCACCACGGGATCTACAGCTGTTACCACTATCTTGTAGTGCATCACAGGATAGTGTTTACCTCTGAGAAGGCGTCGACTCTAACTTTAATTTTGTTTTCATTTAATCACTTTGTTATTTAATCTATATATATATAATTCAATGTCTGTCTGTTTGTCTGTACTCTATAGATTCAAAAACCATACATCCAATCGCCGTGAAATTTTGGGATATTATTAGGTATATCACCGGGAAGGTTTTTGAAAAATAATTTCATGAATATCTTGAATATCCTTAGAGTTATTTGCAGATTTGTAGATTTAACTCGCAAGAAGCGCCCCCATTGTGACGATGTTAACAAGTTTTCTTATCACTATAAGTTTGTTATCTTAAATATATTTATCAAAAGTAAGATTATCTCAGGATGACACGGCAATTTATTTGAGACAAGAATAATGATACAATTCCAAGGCGAAGATACTATTCCTTTAACTTCCAATTACCGAGGGAACCAATTAATATTGATTTTATTCAACTTATCGAGTATTTTTCAAGGGACCGGGAAAAAATGTTCACTAGATAAAACTATGATTTTCTAATGTAGAAAATTAGGAAAGACAAAATTCAGGATGACACGGCACACAGGGACCGGGGGGAAAATGTTCACTTTATCGAGAGATTCAAATTTACGAGTTTCAAATTATCAAAATATATCTTTTTTTAAATAAGTTTTTAGAGAATTGTTTTAACAAAGTTCGCTAGACAAACCTTTACTCGGGTAAAACCTCGGGCGAAGCGGGTACGTCCGCTAGTGTTATAATAAAATTAAGCTAAGTTTAATCTACAAAGTTTACTCTTCTCTGATACATTGCGCTCAAAGATAATTTAAAACCCAAATTCGCTTTATCGAAAGTTTCATTTGGAGTGTATGATGAATTTATTTTGAATAAATGGATAGGCGTATCAACCATAATGTAACAATATATATATTCAGATAAAGTCCAATCTGTATATATAATGGTTTCGAGCTATGATCCTTTGTCAGTACAGTGGCGGCGTTGTTGCTTGCTTCTAATTTCGGGGTAATATTTAATGAATGAAAAGCAGAAAATAAACGTTTAAATATATTTAGGAAATTATTAAAAAAGCATGCAATCTATTATCCAGGCCTGTGTAATTTACTTTTAAAAATATATACAATTTTCATAAATAATATTTGAGTTTGCAATATGAGAGAGAGAGAGAGAGAGAGAAAAAATTCAGGCCATTGTAGAAACTGCTTTTGAATAAACCCTTACATGTATTTTTTTTATTTTAAAAAGTGAGATCTCGATTGTATGTAAAGGCCTTTTTACAGGCCTATATAAATGAAGAAAGATCACGTTTTACAATAAAATATAAAACTATTTTAGAGGCGTATTATTCTTTTTAAAATAAAACAATTTCTACTGTCCTTACTGCGATGAAAAAATTAAAGGGAGGGCCTGGCTCATCAGTGGTGAACCCTCCCAGCGGTTTCGCCAGTTTAATCTACCATACCGCTGTTATATTGCATTTTTGGAACTTCCTTTTATAGGTGACCGTTGTAAGAATCTTGGAATGGGTATTTTAGAAGAACTATGGACATAAGCTTTTAGGACAGCAGAATTAAATATATTTATAAATATATAATATGCTTCGAGCAATCGCTCTTTCCGCAAATATCAAATTGTGTCTTTTATTAGAACTATAATGTTACGATGTACTAGAGCGCCATCTGTTATCAAATTATAAAACTATTTTAGAGGCGTATTATTCTTTTTAAAATAAAACAATTTCTACTGTCCTTACTGCGATGAAAAAATTAAAGGGAGGGCCTGGCTCATCAGTGGTGAACCCTCCCAGCGGTTTCGCCAGTTTAATCTACCATACCGCTGTTATATTGCATTTTTGGAACTTCCTTTTATAGGTGACCGTTGTAAGAATCTTGGAATGGGTATTTTAGAAGAACTATGGACATAAGCTTTTAGGACAGCAGAATTAAATATAATTATAAATATATAATATGCTTCGAGCAATCGCTCTTCCGCAAAATATCAAATTGTGTCTTTTATTAGAACTAAAATATAACAGCGGTATGAGATTAAACTGGCGAAACCGCTGGGAGGGTTCATCACACAGTTTAGCCAGGCCCTACCTTTAATTATTTTCATAGCAAGTAAGACAGTAGAAATTGTTTTATTTTAAAAAGAATAATACGCCTCTAAAATAGTTTTATAATTTGATAACAGATGGCGCTCTAGTACATCGTAACATTATAGTTCTAATAAAAGACACAATTTGATATTTGCGGAAGAGCGATTGCTCGAAGCATATTATATATTTATAATTTATATTTAATTCTGCTGTCCTAAAAGCTTATGTCCATAGTTCTTCTAAAATACCCATTCCAAGATTCTTACAACGGTCACCTATAAAAGGAAGTTCCAAAAATGCAATATAACAGCGGTATGGTAGATTAAACTGGCGAAACCGCTGGGAGGGTTCACCACTGATGAGCCAGGCCCTCCCTTTAATTTTTTCATCGCAGTAAGGACAGTAGAAATTGTTTTATTTTAAAAAGAATAATACGCCTCTAAAATAGTTTTATAATTTGATAACAGATGGCGCTCTAGTACATCGTAACATTATAGTTCTAATAAAAGACACAATTTGATATTTGCGGAAGAGCGATTGCTCGAAGCATATTATATATTTATAAATATATTTAATTCTGCTGTCCTAAAAGCTTATGTCCATAGTTCTTCTAAAATACCCATTCCAAGATTCTTACAACGGTCACCTATAAAAGGAAGTTCCAAAAATGCAATATAACAGCGGTATGGTAGATTAAACTGGCGAAACCGCTGGGAGGGTTTCACCACTGATGAGCCAGGCCCTCCCTTTAATTTTTTCATCGCAGTAAGGACAGTAGAAATTGTTTTATTTTAAAAAGAATAATACGCCTCTAAAATAGTTTTATATTTTATTGTAAAACGTGATCTTTCTTCATTTATATAGGCCTGTAAAAAGGCCTTTACATACAATCGAGATCTCACTTTTTAAAATAAAAAAAAATACATGTAAGGGTTTATTCAAAAGCAGTTTCTACAATGGCCTGAATTTTTCTCTCTCTCTCTCTCTCTCTCATATTGCAAACTCAAATATTATTTATGAAAATTGTATATATTTTTAAAAGTAAATTACACAGGCCTGGATAATAGATTGCATGCTTTTTTAATAATTTCCTAAATATATTTAAACGTTTATTTTGCTTTTCATTCATTAAATATTACCCACCCGAATTAGAAGCAAGCAACAACGCCGCCACTGTACTGACAAAGGATCATAGCTCGAAACCATTATATATACAGATTGGACTTTATCTGAATATATATTGTTACATTATGGTTGATACGCCTATCCATTTATTCAAAATAAATTCATCATACACTCCAAATGAAACTTTCGATAAAGCGAATTTGGTTTTAAATTATCTTTGAGCGCAATGTATCAGAGAAGAGTAAACTTTGTAGATTAAACTTAGCTTAATTTTATTATAACACTAGCGGACGTACCCGGCTTCGCCCGAGGTTTTACCCGAGTAAAGGTTTGTCTAGCGAACTTTGTTAAAACAATTCTCTAAAAACTTATTTAAAAAAAGATATATTTTGATAATTTGAAACTCGTAAATTTGAATCTCTCGATAAAGTGAACATTTTCCCCCCGTCCCTGTGTGCCGTGTCATCCTGAATTTGTCTTTCCTAATTTTCTACATTAGAAAATCATAGTTTTATCTAGTGAACATTTTTTCCCGGTCCCTTGAAAAATACTCGATAAGTTGAATAAAATCAATATTAATTGGTTCCCTCGGTAATTGGAATTAAAGGAATAGTATCTTCGCCTTGGAATTGTATCATTATTCTTGTCTCAAATAAATTGCCGTGTCATCCTGAGATAATCTTACTTTTGATAAAATATTTAAGATAACAAACTTATAGTGATAAAAAAACTTGTTAACATCGTCACAATGGGGGCGCTTCTTGCGAGTTAAATCTACAAATCTGCAAATAACTCTAAGGATATTCAAGATATTCATGAAATTATTTTTCAAAAACCTTCCCGGTGATATACCTAATAATATCCCAAAATTTCACGGCGATTGGATGTATGGTTTTTGAATCTATAGAGTACAGACAAACAGACAGACATTGAATTATATATATATAGAAAATAACAAAGTGATTAAATGAAAACAAAATTAAAGTTAGAGTCGACGCCTTCTCAGAGGTAAACACTATCCTGTGATGCACTACAAGATAGTGGTAACAGCTGTAGATCCCGTGGTGGTCAGAGTTCGGTTCAAATCACTTTATTAGGTACCGCTCAACAAGAGCAGCCTAGTTTATGATAATTGAAACAATGAATAATATGTGTGAAGGTTATTCACGTATTAAACAAAATGTTAACACGGGATTCAATCCCAGTTCATGACTGTCGGGAATCGAGGGTGTTACCTACTCGTCCACCGACTTGTTATTTTTTATGGTAGTCAGAGGTTATTCCAATTAGTGATATAGTTTTTGATTAAACAATTAAATGGTTTCCGGAGATGAGTTTCTTTTTATTTAAACCTGTCTTAAGCTTCGGGATTCCTGCCCTTCTAAAGGAGAAGATTTATAATGAATGAAACGCCGTTTGTTGCCATATTTTTTTATGTCAAGAGATGTGTATGTATCAAGAATTGATTTTATTGTTTTATTTATTTCTCTCTGGTGATTGTGTGCAGGTGGAGTAATCTGTGAAAATGGAGTCTGCATGAAGAACTCTTAATGTGATAATATCAACGGAGAAAAGGTTGCTGTATGTCTAAAGAATGGAGTATTGGGAACCTGTTGCGTTCAGAACAACAACGCCTCTTTGTCTGACTCCATGGGTGACGGTGTTACCACTCCTCGGTCAAATATATCCAGAGACACAGCAGTATATATCACTACTGCTCATTTGTCAGGGATTCACCGAGGGACAGCTGACATGTCGCCACATCTCTTTCTGTATTAAACAGACAGACAACTAGAACTACACATTTGTCAGGCATACATAGAAAGTTGTCACGACCCCTCTATCAAACAGTGAGACAATCAAAGATGTTACAACTATTAATCCATCCATTCTAAAGTCTGATCGCAACAATGGAGCTCCAAAAGAAGATTCTGATGACAATCCAAATAGTAACAAATCCAGGATATTCAAGTTCTACAATTCCACTTTAAACTACAACCTTTCCAATAAAGAAACGCCATCTCAGAATATGACTCCACCAGATGGCCCAAAGATACCTCATAATGTAACATCTCCCCCAAGGCCAACTTCTTACAATTCAACCTACGAACTAAATCCTCCTAACAAGGCAACCCAAATGACAACTCACGACTATCCTAATGATATCACTCATTCTAATGGTTCCACCATTTCTCGTAATGCAACTCTTTCCTCAAATATAACACCTTCTCAAAAATCTCAAGGTCCAACTAATCCTTATAGTAAAACTCCTCATATCACAGCAACAGTTAAAGGTTCAACTCCATCGAATAATGTAAATCCTATCACAGAGCCAACACTTCCAAATAAGGTTCCCCAAATGACAACACCATCACAAAAACCAACCCTTCCCACCTTAACTACTGTAACCCCAAATGAACCTCCAATGACCAAAGATCCTTCAACAGTTATCATCCCCAATATAAAAATCCTTCCATGCAGAGACAATATCGCAGCCAATGGAAAGTCCGAATACCTCACTGAGATAGACATCACCATAGTCATCAAGAAGAAGAACAACAATGGAACCTATACCGAGAAACCACTGAAGATCAGGTCGATGGTAACCCGCGTGCATGCGATGTCGCCATAGAACCCGAAGTGATCATAGAGGGAATCCCTGAGTCCATCATCAGAGGCACAGACAAGATCTCCTTGAGAAGAGAGTTCTTCTAAATCCTATTCACTGGCAAAAATCCAACAAACATTCTAAACCTGATACGAAATCCAACAATGGGTTACCTAAAAGGTTAGTATAAACTATCCTATTATTTACTTATCGATGCTATACAGACACCACCACTTATCTATGCTTCCTTCCTGCGGTGAGAGAGAATCTATATGAGACCGGTGGTCTTAATAAAGCTGCATGCGTGTATATTTTCTTTAACTTTTTACATGGAATGATCCTTGACGAGTAAATGAATATTTCATAGAACGTATTTTTATACTTTAAAATGTTTTATTTACGATATTTGGATCATTAAACCGTCCAAGATAAGCAGACGCCTCGAGTCTATAAAATATTTATTATGGATTACGTAAGAAGCGGAAACTACTGTCCTCAAAACTTTTGTTTGTACATTCGTTAAATACCTCAACTTCTTCCTTTCAATTTCCGGATATAATAAACAGAATAATTCAATACAATAGTAAAGTTTTCTGATGGATTAAACTGGCTAAACTACTAGAGGGTTCTCAGTGATGAGCCAGGCCTTTCCAATATTTTTCCAATGCAATAAGGATAGTAGGAAGTGTTTCGCTTTAAAAACCCTGCTGTAAGAATAGTATCATTTCTTCTAGCGAAAAGGGTGGTTTTTGTTGTCTTAGTATCATTTCTTTTTTCTAAATTATTTATTCCAAGTACACGTGGTACAGGCCATGATAATCATGGTGGTAGTTAGCGGCTGCTTTTACTGTAAGTGCACCATATGTCTACACATGTGAAAATCAGGTATCGTTTCTTATCTATATATATAAAAATGAATGTATGTGTGTGTGTGTCTGTCTGTCCTTTATGCCTGACCAAACCACTCATTGGAACGCCATGAAACTTTGGAAGTTATTAAGTAAAGTACTGGGAAGGTTTCTGAAAAATAATTTCTTGAATATCCTTAGAGTTATTTGCAGATTTGTAGCTTTAACTCGCAAGCAGCGCCACCTTGCGACGGAGATAGGCTTAGGTCTGCCCCACCCCCTGTCGAGAGAATGTAATCGTCGACCGCCGGCCGGATGGACAGTCCAAGTACCCACCGAACAATCAGAGGGATCAAGAAGTCCTGCGCGCGGGGGCAGAGTTGGTGACACAGCTGTGCCTCGCGGGGCTTGCCCAAGATGACCTCCGGGAACTTCGTCCATCTTCCATAAACGACCATGATTTTATTCAACTTATCGAGTATTTTTCAAGGGACCGGGAAAAATGTCACTTCGATGATTTTGTAATGTAGAAAATTAGGAAAGACAAAATTCAGGATGACACGGCACACAGGGACCGGGAAAAAATGATCACTTTATCGAGAGATTCAATTTACGAGTTTCAAATTATCAAAATATATCTTTTTTTAAAATAAGTTTATAGAGCATTGTTTAACAAATGTTCGTTAGACAAACCTTTACTCGGGTAATACCCGGGCAAAGCCGGGTACATCCGCTAGTATATATATAAATGGTACGCTGATCCTTTTTATTAGAATTCTCAAATCTTGATATAACACAATTCCATCTAAATCGAAATATATTATTGAAATTTTCACACAACACACACACACCCAATTCTCTCATATATTGAAACTACTGAATCTTTCTCAGTTTTAATCTAATATTTGTTTTACGTGTTTACAAACAAGAAAATTGAAGATAAAGAATTTCGTCTTATATACATATATACTTCATCGATATAAATAAATGCTATTTTATGAGTAACGTCTGGACTCAATCATTTAAAAATCACAGAATGTTTCTATTCGAGGTTTTTCTATAATGTATATATTGTTGCACCAGGCTGCGGTTTGGCAGATTCTTCAGTCTTGATTCTCTCATCAGACGCGTCTTGCATCTTTCCAGAACGTATCTCAACCATTCTACAATGTTAAACCAGTCAATAATAAGACAACTATATATTTAGGTAGCACCTAGAATCTCCCTTTATTTATCACATCGAAGTTTAAAGCAGGTGGGGTATTTAGTGTATCAAAGTACAAATGTTTTATAGTACATAATATTTTATAGTAATAATCTGTTTTATAAAAATGAATAAATATATAATTTAAATTTTAAATATATTAAAAATAATATTAGAAATATTTTTTTTTTGAATACGCACATTAATCATGATGCAACAATTTAAAGCATAAAGTTTCAATGTATAAATCGAAGCTATAATGATTTGAGAGTATGCAATATAGGTATTCATTATTTTTATAAGATGATAACATACATAATTCCATTGGAAATTGCATAAAAAGTTCTTTAGATACTTAATAAAGTACTCCTTAAAAAGTTTCTTCTCTAATTTATTAGCATTGGTTAGATTTCGAGTTAAAGAACTCTTGCACAAGTGTTTTTTTCAAGTATAAACATTTCAAAATAAATATTTGTCCAGATGCGTGTGTGTAAGAGATTTTTGCAGATATTATTTTTCAATGTTTATACTATGAAGAAAAAAACGCCTGTGGAAGATTTCTTTAATCGAAATCTTGCCAATGCTAGTAAATTAGAAAAGAAACTTTTTACAGAGTATTTTATTAAGTATTTGAAACACACATATGCGGTATGGTAAATTAAACTAGCGAAACCGCTTGGAGGGTTCACTACTGAAGAGCCAGGTCCTCCCATTAATTTATCATTGCAGTAAGGACAGTAGAAAATAGTTTATTATTAAAAAAAATCAAACGCGTCGAAAATAATTTAAATTTCTTATATAACAGATGGCGCGCTAATGCACCACATATATATATTCTTAAATTAAGTATTCCATGTGAATCAGTGTCTTAGACTGTTGGGCCTCCTCAATTAGGCTCCTAGAAAGCGATCTACAGCCATAGGCTGATGGTAAGATGTTTCCTTGGTCCAGCTAGTCCATAGTGTTGTTTCTTTACATTCCACATCCGTATTCTTTCGGCCTAATACGAGGGGTGTCCCATAAGTCCGTGGCCCGACATATAAAGAAATCACTAATAAAATGATTATGATTTATTTTTCAACATAATCCCCTTTAAGGTCTATACACTTTTTCCAGCGATGTTCTAATGCTTTTATGCCCTCCAAAAATAAAGATGTTTCAAGTGACTCAAAAAATGAGATTACAGCATCAATGACCTCTTCATCTGACCTAAAATGAATGCCAGAAAGTGATTTTTTCAAATGAGGAAATAAGTGGAAGTCAGACGGAGCTAGATCTGGTGAATAGGGTGCATGTGGTAAAGTTCAAAGTCGGAATCATAAAGCAGCCATGGCTTGCAGCGACCGATGACTCAAGCATTGTCTTGATGGTAAACAATCTTCCTGGACAACATTCCTCGTCTCTTTTCCTTGATAGCTTCTCGTAGTTGCTTCACAAGATTTGCATAATAATTCCCAGTGATGGTTTGACCTTTATTCAGAAAGTCTAGAAGAAGTACACCCTCGGAATCCAAAAGACAGACACCATAACCTTCCCTGCTGATGGAACTGTCTTGGCTTTCTTGGGGGGAGGGAACCGGAGTGTCTCCATTGCATGGATTGTTGCTTGGACTCTGGTGTAAAGTGATGGGCCCAAGTCTCATCCATGGTAACAAATCTACTGACAAATTCCTCTGGATTGTCTTCAAATAACGCAAGATTGTCCGAAAATAACTTTCTTCTTACAGCCTTTTGATCTGGTGTCAAAAGTTTGGGAACCCAACGGGCAGAAAGCTTCCTGAAGCCCAAGTGTTCTCTCATAATCCGATCCACTGTTGTTTTTAGTATACCCAAGGTCTCTTCTATCGACGAACTGTCATTCTTCTGTCCAACATAACCAAAACATGTATCTTGTCGATGTTTTCTTGAGTAACTGACTCAACAAGTCTTCCTGATTGATGTTCGTCTTCGGTGCTGATCCTCCTAATTTAAACGCAGCACCCTTTTTTTTTTACTGTACTATAGGAAGGAGCATCTTCCCTCAATGTATCCACCATACCCTCAAGATTTCCTTTGGTGACATTCCTTTCCTACAAAGATATTTTATTACAGCACGAATCTCGTTTGTCTCCATTTTAGTGATTCCTGTTTCTTGTCCTCTTTCAGAACCCATAACAAAAAAACGGTTATAGTTCTAGAAACTTAAAAATTTGCATATTTTATTACAAGGCTTTAAGGTATATATGATAAAATTTATTAGTTTCAAATATTTAGTTCTCATGGTCGGGCCACGGACATATGGGACACCCTCGTACAGTAGAATCTCCATTTAAAGGACACCTAGTTGCAGAGCCAACTGTCCTTTAAAGGAGAGGTGTCCTCATACCAGAGAGTTGCTAAATAGATAAATGGTGATTTTGTCGATGAAAACTGTCCTTTGTAGAGAGATGACCTCTATCGTGAGTGTCCTCTCATGGAGGTTCTACTGTAGTAGATTCATTCGCTTTTAGAATCCAATTCCAACTTCAGTGGCAAGTGAGTTTCCTCTCCATATCAAGATAGAGTTGAAGACTTATCCTGGCCTCTGCTTGAATCTCTCCTGGCGTAGCCGCTCTAGGAAGTTGTCCAACCTCTGACATGTGGAGATGCCAAGTAAGGATTTTCTCTTCCTAGGAAATGGAACCTTATAGTCATTTCCCAAACTTCTCCAGTACTATGGAAAGAGCATATTAAATTGAAGAGTGTGCAAAAATAAAAAGAAATCGTTTTGATTTCTAGCGGATCAAACAGATTTACATCTGTCCAGACTTCAGAAGCTTACCAAGAGATCGAGAAATCAGTAGCGTTTGTTGAATTATTTCATAAATGCCATATAAGTTTATAAAATAGTTTTAATTATTTTATCGAAAAACTTGAATGTTTTAAGAATTTTGTTAAAATAAAGTTGTCATTTGGTGGTGGGTATAAATATATATAGGAACACAAATTATTGTCAAAATTATATAATGATGTGTTCTATTTAGTTGTTTGTGATTATGAATTCTATTCTAGAAATATATATATATATATATAGTGTAGAAACTATATAACAAAATTATAACAGTGATTCTAATTTTAAAACTTAAGGAGCAAACTGATAATAATGATAACTTATATCAGTTAGATTTGATTAGATTAGCAAGCTAAATCTAAATTAATTATAATAATAAATAGTTATTTAATTTTATAGTCCATTTTTGTATTAAGATTATCTTCACTATTATGATCATTTAAATTCAAATTATAAAATTTGTAAAATGTTATTAATTTGTAGATAGAGAGAGAAAAAAAAAATCCTTTACTTCTACTACATCCTCAAGTTAATTATATATTTATAATTAATAACAATAAAAATTAACAAAGTAACGTCTATTACATCGGCTTTTACACGTCATTCAGACATCTCTAATCCTATATATAGAATAATCGAAGAGAGAATAATATAATAGTTAGAAAAAAGAGAGAAAGACAGAACCATGCACTTTTAATCAAACTAATAATAAGGAAAAAAAAAAAGAGTTTTATAAAGAAGGTAGATAAGATTGTTAGTATATATATATATATTTTTTTTATGATTTTATATTTTATCCTTTTTTTTTTTTTAAAGATTTTTAAAGGTTTTTTTATTTTATAATATGATTATAAATAGTTGTATTTAGTAATATATCTATAGTATGAATTAACATTTGTTTAAGTTTGGATATTATGTTTTGAAACCCTAATGGTAGACCAGACATACACAAAAGACTTTAAATTGAAATGAATTGGAAAAAGAGATCTGCTGGAACGGGGATCATCATATATATATATATCAAATATATTATATATAGGAAACAAAATAAGAAAAAAATAGAATAAAAAACACCCTGTGCCTAGATGTACAGCCTAGCGATATATTAGATTTCAAATTAATAAAATGCTTTATGTTGATCCAAACGTTTGATTAGGAAAAGAGCAATGTAAATAATAAGGTATTAAAACATGCGCATATCATCTAAATGTATTCATCATAATGTATTTGTGTGTGGAATATTTTATTTTAATTTTAAATCACGATTCTAAATATCGATATAACATATTATTTAGGACTACTACATCACCACTAATAAGCACCTCCTTACCAGATAAGCCTGTTTTAAGAATGTTGAAAAATTATATCCATTCTCAGTATATATGAATATCATATTCTAAAACTATTGTATACAGCTAGATGTTGTTTGAATTGTTAAAACTGCATCCTAATTACTCAACCGAATCTGCGAATTCTGGACAGAAAATACCTAAAGATGCCCATTATATTGATGTATTTAATAAATGTATGATTTTTAAAATGGATAGAGGTACCTTTATACACACAATCTATAACAAATAGACAAACATGAATGCCAACTAAATTAGATGTCATAATTGCTGAGGTCATATGTTGTTTTTTACTAGAAAGAAATTTGAGGGAATTTCTACATACACGACTTTATTTTCAGGAGATAATTTTTCTAAATTCACTTATCCTTTTTATTTTTTAGAATGAGAAATCCAGAGATTATCCTGCTGGAAATTTCTCCATGTAAACAAATAATAAGGAAGGTTCAGTTATCGTAAGTAAAACATTCCATACCATGATCAGCAGTTCATGAAAGGTGGAGTTTGACATCGAAAATGGAATTGTGCCAATATTTTGGAAATCTCCAAATCCAAAATACAGTGATCATCAGTGTCCAACATAAATTTAATTAATAATTAAACATCACTGAACGCCATGCAGTGAACTTCCAAGCTTATAGGGTTTTCCACCACTGTAAGCGAAGACACCTGTGGTCAGATTTTAATGGCAGGACACGAAATGCGTTGATATCTCAAATTCGCTTCTGTGTGTCTTATACAAATTGCCGATCGCAAACCTTGTAGTTCTTCAAACATGATCCCATTTGTAAATTACTCCTTTTCCTTCTTCTGTTTCCTATCGACCTCTTCTTTCCCGAGGTATAATACATTTTACAAAATTTCTCAAAGAAAATATCGCCACCATATAAATTGATGGATCCCAATCCGCTCAAGGAGATGGAGCTGGAAGTTGTATAGCTACCTTCCAAATGATCCATGCATCTTAAACTTCACGACGGCGTTTAGTATGCACACTTTACATATAAAAATTTATCAGATCTTCCCATATTAAAAATTCCTAATTACCTCATATACTTTCAAATAATTCATGCCATTTTAGTCCTTGGCCCCAAGAACAAACTCTACTTCAGAACTCATCTGTAATTTACATTGTGTATTTAATATAAAATTCTGCTGGATCAGAGGCCACAGTTGTATAGAAAAAATAGGCTAGCATATAAAGTAATCAATATACTGACATTCTAACTCATCATTATTTCTAATGCCTATTTTTAAAAAAGCGTTTCCCATAAAAATAAATCAGCTCATACAGAATTTATGGACGATCTATACATCAGGAATTACTCACCAGGAACCCCAGGAAATTTGCTGCCACGCCAAGACTTTATCACTCTATGCTATTTAAAATTAAACATGGATGCACTTCAGCAACCATCCTAACTGGTCATAATTAGTCCAGGCTGATTACGCAAAATTATTCGAAGAAGACCTTATTTCTTATCATTTCCAAGATAAATATTAAACGAGGTCCATCTTTTCTTCACGTCCGCCTAGCTTTCAAACACCAAAGATATCAGACAGGAACAATCCTAGGAATTCCCAACCTCAAAACATCATCACTGGAAGATCTTCCAAAAAATAATTCTCTTGTGGTTCCACTAATATATAACTTGGGTTTCTACCCCCATTGTGAACAAAATAAAAAATAATAGCTCTGAAGAACAACTGAGGTAGTTGGCGACCTATGTACACCTAAATAACCTGAGTAATGAAATATATCAAGTTATATACTGTTTTTAAAATCATAAGTGCATTTTTATATAATGCATAAAATATATTTTAAACATTTAAGGCAATATTTTAATTTTTTTTAAATGTACATATTGAAAAATTTCATTTTGTAATTTTTACCTGTTTTAAAAACTTTTATGCTTAGCACAAATATAGATCATTACAATTTTATTTTGAATAAAGTAATTTATTTTGAAGCGATATTAGATATATAGGCCACTTTTTGTCTTTGTTTTGCATTTCCTCAATATAATGTAGTTGGCGACTTCTGTACGCTCCAGAAACCTGGGCTATATAAATAAAAAATCAATATGAGAGACAATCGCTGATTTAACATTTTATAATTTTCATATAAAATATATATAGAATCAAAATCGAAGTACTTTATCCTGACTAAAGTAGGGATCTTTGTGTTAAATTAAAAAAAAAATTGTATATGGAATAAAATTAATATACAAAGTGAAAATAGATAAATGTGTACACAAAAAAGAAAATATCTCTATTAAAATAAAGAATGTACTTATAAAAATTATAAAGGTTCATTTTTTCCATTCTGCATTTTTAGTCAAAATAAAATTAAGAATTATCATGCAATTTAAAAAGCAGCGAATTTTGTTTACTTTCGTGGCAACACAGGTTTTGTGATTCCGAACGTGGCTGCCTGCATCGATGTATAATGGCGAATACCGGTTGTAAACAAGCAGCCAAAGATCCATTTTTTCAAAAAATAGGATGGCAAAGTCTTTTAAGGTTCACAATTTTAACATTAGCATGGTTGGCAGGATTTAGTTCAAGACTTTTTGCTGTAATTCGTTTTGAAAGTATTATTCATGAATTTGATCCATGGTAAGTATATTGAGTTGGCCATTTAATTTGTCCTTTTTAAATACCAGTTTTCCGGAACCAAGTTAACGAACATTTAGGTTTATTTATTTTTTAAATTGTCATTATTAATATCAGTTATGTCCTTGAAAATTCTTTGGCATTTTTATTTATTTTACACCAATATTAATATCATTATTATTCCTCTTTAAAATGCATACGCCGATTAAGGTAGCAAAACATTGAACGATACTTTTGAAAGAATGTGAACCGTATAAAATTGTCGAAAAAATAGCCATTTTAAAGTAAAATTGCAAAATATTCTTACTACAATTCTATAAAAATATCCAATGTGCCATTTTGTTAAAATTTGCCCTAATTTTGATAACGGTTTAAATGATATTTTTTGTTTCCCTAAATTTGAAAATTTAACATAGTTGTTCATTTAAAGGAATAGTCAATATTTACTTGATTAAATATTTAATTTTGTTATACATTTACTAATACATTTATTTTATTGTAAAGAACATTATTGTAATCAAAAGAAAAAAAAAAAATCTTTTGCAATGCTATTTTCAAGAATAAAATGAGATAAAAAACACAATTATCAATATATAAGATATAAAATTCTATTTTGATTTTTCTTATGCAATTATTTCTATTTGAATATTTTTTTTTTTTTTTTTTCAAGTATTTTCCAATATCAAATGGTTACAGAGGATAAAAGATGCCATTTTCTTACAATCAACCATATTCCCATCATCTCAATTTGACACAAATTATAAAGAAGTCAGTTTGTAAATTTAAAATTTAAGAAGTCAGAAGACACCTCTTGCAGTCATATCTTTCTAACTACAAATGCTTCCATCAGCCAATCAAAAATAAGCATTTTTACATTGAGGGGGACAGTGATGGTATAACAAAGAATACCTTAATATGATGTATTAATGTACCATCTATTGAAATGACCTTGTTTCAAAAAGAATCGTATGCATCAAAAATAGTGTAAATTTCTTAAATATATCTTTATCTACAAAAAAATTCATAGGTAGATATGCAAACATGTTCTTTTAAGCTGCTCTTAAAGGATTCATAGAGAATTTTTTTTTCTTATCCCTAGTACATGTGATACAGGCCATGATAATCATGGTTAGAAGTTGCGACTGCTTTTATTGTAAGTGCACCACATATCTACACATGTGAAGAGCAGTTCGACTTTTGCACTTACAAATATGCCAGAGCCCTGTTTAGTTACTTGCACTTATTGGTAGGGTTGGACTTTTACATTAATTTTTTTTATTAGAAAAAAAGGCCAATGCGGGATTCAATCCAAAGTTGTAGCTGTCAAAAACCAACGGTTTAGACCACTCTTCCACCGACCCCCTTTATAGAAGATCTTCTTCTTCTTCTTATCTCCACTCAATCATATTAGGGTGTCAAGCTTGTAAAGCTTGAGACTTTTGATGGTGTCTGTTGACACCATCATGATTGGGTGAAGTAGAATGCGTCTGCCTTTGTCATTAAGACTGGGAGCACTACTCAGTGCAGGCCGACTAAGCTCCAAAAGAAATAGCCGCCTCTGACATGAGAAACAGATGCCATGTGCAGCCGCTCCTAACATGGAGTACAAACGCTGCTCATCCTGTATACCTGGATTAGGAGCCCTTACAGGGTACTATCAGCCGGGCCAGCTGAGCCCAGGTTTTTTAGTGAGCTTGTTACTGCTCCCCCCCTCCTTTTTCATCCGGACTTGGAACCGGCAAAGGCAGAGAAGATATAGTTGCACAATGCCATTTTATCACTCTGATCTTTCTCATCTCTACTTTTAAATTCTTTGTAAAGAATATTTGCATGCTATTGCTTATTCCTCAAGGCATTTAAACGATCTCCATTAGGTCCATTGATACAGCTTTTCTATTATAGTCCTGGGGTTTTCCCAGAGATATTTTTTTGGATGATTTGATACAATTCAATAGATCTAAAGAGACAATGGTCGCCTCTCCCGACAAAATAGATGTCTAAAAACCAGACGCCATCTATTGACCGTTGCCGCAAACCTAGTGGCCTTGGGTCGGTGACAAAGCCACAACACCAACTTTGGCAAACTGAAAAGCGTCCACCTAGAGACCATGGTTTCGGGCTAATGGCCCTCGTCAGCCTAGAGCGGACTTTATCCGGACTTTAGACATCTATTTTGTTGGGAGAGGCGACCCTTGTCTCTTAGATCAATTTCCTCCCGGCAAAATTTCCATTTATAATTCAATAGATGTTCAGGACTGGCTGGTTGATTTTTTCCATTAAATTTGAGCATTCTAAGATGTCCTGTTTGTAATCTTGATATCGCCGTTTGTTCTACCCTAGTATTTGCATGTACAAATGCTTATGTAATTTGGCTTGGAATATACCCCCTTTTCTAGGAAAGAAATGGTGAAGATCTTGATGTATCTTCAATACACAGTCTGGGACAACATCCTGAAACATATACATGGTTGGCTTTGTCTTGATAAGTCAAGAAAGGACATTTGCCAGTTTTCTATAGGAAAAAGAGTTAAACCTGTCTATAGCGCCCCCTCTTGGGACTCGCCAAAATAGGATGCTATAGACAGTGTAATTTTAATGTAAATCACATCCCACTACGTATTTAAAATCAGGCGCTATAAGAGGGCGCTATTTAGAGGGGGCACTATAGACAGGTTTAACTGTATAAAAAAAATCACATTAAGTTAATATTTTTCCAATAGATAGGCAGTAGACCATCAGCAGCATTGATGAAAAGTATTTTTTTGCTTATCCCTAGTACACGTGGTACAGGCCATAATAATCATGGTGGGTAGAAGTAGGCAACTTCTTTTACTGTAAATGTACCACTTGTATACACATGTGAAAAGCAATTCGACTTTTGTACTTACAAATGTGCAAGGTTACTTGCACTCGCTGTGGGGTTGAACTTTTGCAAGAATCAGGGCCATTGGAGCATTTTTTTTTTTTTTTAATTAGAAAAAAAGTGCCCAATGCAGGATTCGATCCCATGTCGTAGCAGTCAACCAACGGTTTAGACTGACTCCCTAGCCAAATAATTTTTTTTGTGACATTTCGGTAACAGAATTGTTACCAAAACACCACATATAAATGGATGCTCTGGATTTCAACGGCCATGACTTAGGATTAAATCCAGCATTGTGGGTACACAACACCCCCTTAATTTTTGCACAAGTTACAGTGAGTGCAAATAACCAAACAAAGCCCTGGCACCCTATAAGTGGGGTGGTTGGTGGAAGGATGGTCTAAACCATTGGTTTTCGACCACTACAACCTCGATTCACGCATTGGCACTTTTCTGATTAAAAAAAAAAAGCTCCAATGGCCTCCGATTCTT
>CP092872.1:75550625-75606171 GCA_030710605.1 Cordylochernes scorpioides
AATACAGCTATTTTTGTCCAGAACCTTTCAATTTCAAATTTTCTTGACTAAAAATCCGATAAATATGTCTTCCAGATTTTTCTCTATGTCCTGTCGAAACACGTTTTACATATACATTAGGTCAGCTGGTATTACCTCCCATTTTCACCGCTAGAGGCACTGCTTTCGAGCGAAAGGGCAAATTCGCAACGCAATTTGAAAATAACTCGAAAAATATTCGGGATAGAGACCTGAAATTTTCACTAAAAGTTTTTTCTAGATTCTACTCTATATACTGTTAAATTTCAGTCAGATTAATTACGTATTGTGGACGTGTATAGCCGACATAGGAACAAAAACACATACATACATACACTGCCTTTTATATATATAGGGATTGACAATAATTTGTGTTCCTATTTATACCCATCACCAAATGACAACTTTATTTAATTTTTTTTAAAGCGTTCAAGTTTTTCGATAAAATGATTAAAACTATTTTTATAAACTTAAATGGCATTTCTGAATAATTCAACAAAACGCTACTGATTTCTCGATCTTTTAGTAAGCTTCTGAGTCTGGACAGATGTAAATCTGTTTGATCCACTAGAAATCAAAACGATTTATTTTTATTTTTGCACACTCTTCATTTAATATGCTCTTTCCAAAGTACTGGAGAAGTTTGGGAAATGACTTACTATAAGGTACCATCTCCTAGGAAGAGAAAATCCTTACTCGGCATCTCCACATGTCAAAGGTTGGACAACTTCCTAGAGTGGCTACGCCAGGAGAGATTCAAGCAGAGGCCAGGATAAGTCTTCAACTCTATCCTGATATGGAAGAGGAAACTCACTTGCCACTGAAGTTGGAATTGGATTCTAAAAACGGATTAATCTACTACAGTAGAACCTCCATGAGAGGACACTCACGCTAGAGGTCACCTCTCTACAAAGGACAGTTTTCATCGACAAAATCACCATTTATACTATTTAGCAACTCTCTGGTATGAGGACACCTCTCCTCTAAAGGACATTTTGGCTCTGCAACTAGGTGTTCTTTAAAGGGAGATTCTACTGTATTAGGTCAACAGAATACGGATGTGGAATGTAAAGGAAACAACACTATGGACTAGCTGGGCCAAGGTAACATATTACCATCAGCCTATGGCTGTAGATCGCTTTCTAGGAGCCTGAATGAGGAGGAAGCCCAACGGTCTTAAGACACTGATTCACATGAAATGCTTAATTTAAGAATATATATATGTGGTGCATTAGCGTGCCATCTGTTATATAAGAAATTTAAATTATTTTCGACGCGTTTGATTCTTTTTAATAATGAACTATTTTCTACTGTCCTTACTGCAATGATAGGGAGGACCTGGCTCTTCAGTAGTGAACCCTCCCAGCGGTTTCGCTAGTTTAATTTACCATACCGCTATGTGTGTTTCAAATACTTAATAAAATACACCTATCCCCCGATTTACGGGTACTTGTTTTACATGTTTTCGCTTTTACACGGTTTTCCAAATAAGTTTTTTTTTGTTTTTATCACACTATACTAAAATGCGATATTCTACTCTATACTACCTATGTTGAAAAGAATATTGGGAGGCTCTGATTCATGAGGGGGCGAACACCTATTCAGATTTGACAGTTTAATATACACCTATCTCTCGATTTACACGTTTTTCTCAGGAACGTATCTACCGTGTAAATCGGGGGATAGGTGTACTCCGTAAAAAGTTTCTTTTCTAATTTACTAGCATTGGCAAGATTTCGATTTAAAGAAATCTTCCACTTGAGTTTTTTTGTCTTCATAGTATAAACATTGAAAAATAAATATCTGCAAAAATCTCTTACACACACACACATCTGGACAAATATTTATTTTGAAATGTTTATACTTAGAAAAAAACACTTGTGCAAGAGTACTTTAACTCGAAATCTAACCAATGCTAATAAATTAGAGAATAAACTTTTTTGCGGAGTACTTGATTAAGTATTTGAAGTACTTTTTCTGCAATTTCCAATGCGATTGAATATATATGTATGTTATCATCGTATAAAAATAATGAATACCTATATTGCATACTCTCAAATCATTATAGCTTCGATTTATACATTGAAACTTTATGCTATATACATTATAGAAACATTCTGTGATTTTTAAATGATTGAGTCCAGACGTTACTCATAAAATATCATTTATTTATATCAATGAAGTATATATGTATATAAGACGAAATTCTTTATCTTCAATTTTCCTTGTTTGTAACAGACATTAAACAGATATTAGATTAAAACCGAGAAAGATTCAGTAGTTTCAATATATGAGAGAATTGTGTGTGTGTGTTGTATGAAAATTTCAATAATAGAATTTAGATGGAATTGTGTTATATCAAGATTTGAGAATTCTAATAAAAAAGGATCAACGTACCATTTATATCTTCTATATATATAAAAAATGAATGTTTGTATGTTTGTTTGTTTGTATGTCCGGTATACAAATTCGCAGTAGTTCACTAATTCAAACCAAAATTTCCATACATAGATAAAAAAATACGGGGAAGACGATAGGCTAATTTAAAAAAATAAATAAATCAATTTTTAAAACTATATATTCAAATTATTCTACTTAGCTCACGAACAGCGCCCTCTATCAAAGATTAGATTAAATTATGCTGATGCAAACAAATACATAATGCTAATAACAAACAATTATAAAAAAATCTTATCTAAATATATATCACTCGGGTAGATATGCACATGGGTCAATCCCGGGGCGAAGCCCGGGTCACCCGTCTAGTATATATATAAAAAACGATACCTGATTTTCACATGTGTAGACATATGGTGCACTTACAGTAAAAGCAGCCGCTAACTACCCACCATGATTATCATGTCCTGTACCACGTGTACTTAGGATAAACAATTTAAAAAATAAATGATACTAAGACAACAATAATCTCTCTTTTCGCTATAGAAGAAATTATACTATTCTTACAGCAGGACTTTTTAAAAGCGAAACACTTCCTACTGTCCTTATTGCATTGGAAAAATATTGGAAAGGCCTGGCTCATCACTGGAGAACCCTCCTAGTAGTTTAGCCAGTTTAATCCATCAGAAAACTTTACTATTGTATTAGATTATTCTTTTTATATATCCGGAAATTGAAAGGAAGAAGTTGAGGTATTTAACGAATGTACAAACAAAAGTTTTGAGGACAGTAGTTTCCGCTTCTTACGTAATCCATAATAAATATTTCATAGACTCGAGACGTCTGCTTATCTTGGACGGTTTAATGATCCAAATATCGTAAATAAAACATTTTTGAAGTCCGAAAATACGTTCTATGAAATATTCATTTATTCGTCAAGGATCATTCCATGTAAAAAGTTAAAGAATTATATACACGCATGCAGCTTTATTAAGACCACCGGTCTCATATAGATTCTCTCTCACCGCAGGAAGGAAGCATAGATAAGTGGTGGTGTCTTGTATAGCATCGATAAGTAAAATAATAGATAGTTTATACTAACCTTTAAGGTTACCCATTGTTGGATTTTGTATCAGGTTTAGAATGTTTGTTGGATTCTTTTGCCAGTGGATAGGATTTAGAAGAACTCTCTTCGTCCAAGGAGATCTTGTCTGTGCCTCTGATGATGGACTCAGGGATTCCTTCTATGATCACTTCGGGTTCCATGGCGACATCGCACTGCACGCGGGTTACCATCGACCTGATCTTCAGTGGTTTCTCGGTATAGGTTCCATTGTTGTTCTTCTTCTTGATGGCTATGGTGATTTCTATCTCAGTGAGGTATTCGGACTTTCAATTGACTGCACTCTGGCCTCTGCATGGAAGGATTTTTATATTGGGGATGATAACTGTTGAAGGATCTTTGGTCATTGGAGGTTCATTTGGGTTTAAAGTAGTTAAGGTGGGAAGGGTTGGTTTTTGTGATGGTGTTGTCATTTGACTCTGTGATAGGATTTACATTATTCGATGGAGTTGAACCTTTAACTGTTGCTGTGATGTGAGGAGTTTTACTATAAGGAGTAGTTGGACCTTGAGATTTTTGAGAAGGTGTTATCTTTGAGGAAAGAGTTGCATTACGAGAAATGGTGGAACCATTAGAATGAGTGATATCATTAGGATAGTAGTGAGTTGTCATTTGGGTTGCCTTGTTAGGAGGATTTAGTTCGTAGGTTGAATTGTAAGAAGTTGGCCTTGGGGGAGATGTTACATTATGAGGTATCTTTGGGCTATCTGGTGGAGTCATATTCTGAGATGGCGTTACTTTATTGGAAAGAGTTGTAGTGTAGAGTGGAATTGTAGAACTTGAATATCCTGGATTTGTTACTATTTGGATATTGTCATCAGAATCTTCTTTTGGAGCTCCATTGTTGCGATCAGACTTGAGAATGGATGGATTAATAGTTGTGACATCTTTATTGTCTCACTGTTTGATAGAGGGGTCGTGACAACTTCTCTATGTATGCCTGACAAATGTGTAGTTCTAGTTGTCTGTCTGTTTAATACAGAAAGAGATGTGGCGACATGTCCAGCTGTCCCTCGGTGAATCCCTGACAAATGAGCAGTAGCGACATATACTGCTGTGTCTCTGGATATATTTGACCGAGGAGTGGTAACACCGTCACCCATGGAGTCAGACAAAGAGGCGTTATTGTTCTGAACGCAACAGCTTCCCAATACTCCATTCTTTAGACATACAGCAACCTTTTCTCCGTTGATATTATCACATTAAGAGTTCTTCATGCAGACTCCATTTTCACATATCACTCCACCTGCACACAATCACCAGAGAGAAATAAATAAAACAAGAAAATCAATTCTTGATACATACACATCTCTTGACATAAAAAAATATGGCAACAGACCGGCGTTTATTCATTATAAATCTTCTCCTTTAGAAGGGCAGAGAATCCCGAAAGCTTATGACAGGTTTAAATAAAAAGAAACTCATCTCCGGAAACCATTTAATTGTTTAATCAAAAACTATATCACTAATTGGAATAACCTCTGACTACCATAAAAAAAATAACAAGTCGGTGGACGAGTAGGTAACACCCTCGATTCCCGACAGTCATGAACTGGGATTGAATCCCGTGTTAACATTTTGTTTAATACGTGAATAACCTTCACACATATTATTCATTGTTTCAATTATCATAAACTAGGCTGCTCTTGTTGAGCGGTACCTAATAAAGTGATTTTGAACCGAACTCTGACCACCACGGGATCTACAGCTGTTACCACTATCTTGTAGTGCATCACAGGATAGTGTTTACCTCTGAGAAGGCGTCGACTCTAACTTTAATTTTGTTTTCATTTAATCACTTTGTTATTTAATCTATATATATATAATTCAATGTCTGTCTGTTTGTCTGTACTCTATAGATTCAAAAACCATACATCCAATCGCCGTGAAATTTTGGGATATTATTAGGTATATCACCGGGAAGGTTTTTGAAAATAATTTCATGAATATCTTGAATATCCTTAGAGTTATTTGCAGATTTGTAGATTTAACTCGCAAGAAGCGCCCCCATTGTGACGATGTTAACAAGTTTTCTTATCACTATAAGTTTGTTATCTTAAATATTATTTATCAAAAGTAAGATTATCTCAGGATGACACGGCAATTTATTTGAGACAAGAATAATGATACAATTCCAAAGGCGAAGATACTATTCCTTTAACTTCCAATTACCGAGGGAACCAATTAATATTGATTTTATTCAACTTATCGAGTATTTTTCAAGGGACCGGGAAAAAATGTTCACTAGATAAAACTATGATTTTCTAATGTAGAAAATTAGGAAAGACAAAATTCAGGATGACACGGCACACAGGGACCGGGGGAAAATGTTCACTTTATCGAGAGATTCAAATTTACGAGTTTCAAATTATCAAAATATATCTTTTTTTAAATAAGTTTTTAGAGAATTGTTTTAACAAAGTTCGCTAGACAAACCTTTACTCGGGTAAAACCTCGGGCGAAGCCGGGTACGTCCGCTAGTGTTATAATAAAATTAAGCTAAGTTTAATCTACAAAGTTTACTCTTCTCTGATACATTGCGCTCAAAGATAATTTAAAACCCAAATTCGCTTTATCGAAAGTTTCATTTGGAGTGTATGATGAATTTATTTTGAATAAATGGATAGGCGTATCAACCATAATGTAACAATATATATATTCAGATAAAGTCCAATCTGTATATAACCATGGTTTCGAGCTATGATCCTTTGTCAGTACAGAGGCGGCGTTGTTGCTTGCTTCTAATTTCGGGGTAATATTTAATGAATGAAAAGCAGAAAATAAACGTCTAAATATATTTAGGAAATTATTTAAAAAGCATGCAATCTATTATCCAGGCCTGTGTAATTTACTTTTAAAAATATATACAATTTTCATAAATAATATTTGAGTTTGCAATATGAGAGAGAAGAGAGAGAGAAAAAATTCAGGCCATTGTAGAAACTGCCTTTGAATAAACCCTTACATGTATTTTTTTTTATTTTAAAAAGTGAGATCTCGATTGTATGTAAAGGCCTTTTTACAGGCCTATATAAATGAAGAAAGATCACGTTTTACAATAAAATATAAAACTATTTTAGAGGCGTATTATTCTTTTTAAAATAAAACAATTTCTACTGTCCTTACTGCGATGAAAAAATTAAAGGGAGGGCCTGGCTCATCAGTGGTGAACCCTCCCAGCGGTTTCGCCAGTTTAATCTACCATACCGCTGTTATATTGCATTTTTGGAACTTCCTTTTATAGGTGACCGTTGTAAGAATCTTGGAATGGGTATTTTAGAAGAACTATGGACATAAGCTTTTAGGACAGCAGAATTAAATATATTTATAAATATATAATATGCTTCGAGCAATCGCTCTTCCGCAAATATCAAATTGTGTCTTTTATTAGAACTATAATGTTACGATGTACTAGAGCGCCATCTGTTATCAAATTATAAAACTATTTTAGAGGCGTATTATTCTTTTTAAAATAAAACAATTTCTACTGTCCTTACTGCGATGAAAAAATTAAAGGGAGGGCCTGGCTCATCAGTGGTGAACCCTCCCAGCGGTTTCGCCAGTTTAATCTACCATACCGCTGTTATATTGCATTTTTGGAACTTCCTTTTATAGGTGACCGTTGTAAGAATCTTGGAATGGGTATTTAGAAGAACTATGGACATAAGCTTTTAGGACAGCAGAATTAAATATAATTATAAATATATAATATGCTTCGAGCAATCGCTCTTCCGCAAATATCAAATTGTGTCTTTTATTAGAACTATAATGTTACGATGTACTAGAGCGCCATCTGTTATCAAATTATAAAACTATTTTAGAGGCGTATTATTCTTTTTAAAATAAAACAATTTCTACTGTCCTTACTGCGATGAAAAAATTAAAGGGAGGGCCTGGCTCATCAGTGGTGAACCCTCCCAGCGGTTTCGCCAGTTTAATCTACCATACCGCTGTTATATTTTTAGTTCTAATAAAAGACACAATTTGATATTTGCGGAAGAGCGATTGCTCGAAGCATATTATATATTTATAATTATATTTAATTCTGCTGTCCTAAAAGCTTATGTCCATAGTTCTTCTAAAATACCCATTCCAAGATTCTTACAACGGTCACCTATAAAAGGAAGTTCCAAAAATGCAATATAACAGCGGTATGGTAGATTAAACTGGCGAAAACCGCTGGGAGGGTTCACCACTGATGAGCCAGGCCCTCCCTTTAATTTTTTCATCGCAGTAAGGACAGTAGAAATTGTTTTATTTTAAAAAGAATAATACGCCTCTAAAATAGTTTTATAATTTGATAACAGATGGCGCTCTAGTACATCGTAACAATAAAATATATTTTTGAAAATAGAGCAATCCATAAATAAATCGTTAATTAAAAAGGCATATAACATTGAATATAAAAAATATTTTAAAAACTTAATTCTGTTGACGTTATGTGGCGCTGAGTTTGTTGTTGACACATATTAAATATGTTATAACAACTTGATAAAGGTTGGCGTTCAGTCAAATGAAATATTGACTGGTGTCGGCTTCACTTGCTCTCTCGCCATCTCTGTGGTGACATCCAACATGCCTCGTCCTTTTGTGTAATCCCAATCACGCCTGAACCCACTCTAATCATTGTGGCCACCACGACTGCAACCAACATGCCACACTACATTCATCCAACAGGATAACAACAATCTACATTACTACATATATATATATTATCGCTAATGAACATATATCGTTGGATTTTTATTTTGCTATTTTTCCAATTTTTTATCTTTCCTTACACTATAACTCATTTTCAATTATCTTTAGAGATAGAATAATCAGTTTAAGCTATTGATTCTCAATTAAGCTAACGATTATGGCCATTTATTCCTTAATTAATTATTTTAAACCAATATATACATGTTTATATTAAACTGATCTTTGCCAATTTACCCTTTTAAAACCAAAAATTCGCGTCTGAATTTGAAAAAAGCTTCAACTTATTGATGAAATTAAGAGATATTTTAGATAATAAAATGTACATATTATAAAATAAATGAAGCTTCCAGGGTTAAGTTTCTTGTGCAACATTTTATTTTCAAGCTTTCGGACTTGTCAGTCATTCAACACGATTATCACGTTAACAAATTAATAATAAATACATTTTTTATATACAAATTATTATATACATATTTCAAATACCTATTATATACTGAGCGTACGTATATAGGTACAAAATATTTGGATCGAAAAAATAACACTGGTCAGCAACATTTTTGCCCAAGAGAACCTGATGGTGTTTCTAGTGTAACTTTTCATGCTGAACTCAAAAATCTAATCAGAAATTTTCCATCACCCATGGTTTTTGCGTGACAGCCTTTTTTTGGTATTGGGATAAATACAGCAAAAAATGCAAAAAATATTACGTAAGCATTTTTGCATAAACCTTAAACCTGCATAAATTATAATTTATTCACCAATATATCATAAGGAGAGATAACGCGCCATATATACGCAAGAAATGGAAGCATTTAAGCACGAATGTTTATTTTTAAATTTAAAACAAACTTTTCTATTGTTCTTACTGCGATGAGAAAATATATTGAGAGGGCTTAGCTAATCAGTGGTGAACCCTCCCAGCGGTTTCACCAATTTAATCTACCAGACCACTTCTTAGAGCTCTAATACTGTTTTGAATTTTCACTTGTATAATTTATAACTAGTAGGATTATTGAGATTATAATTATTTAGACAGGAGTGTGTTACATACACATTTTGGTTAATTTTTCTTTTTAAAGACATTGAAGAATGATATTTTCTCTTTTATACCAAAAATATCTTATACTTCTTTAAAACAGACATCATATATAAAAAGTTAAATATTATATAAGATTCATATAAAAAAATGAATTTAAAAAATTCAACCTATATGAATATATATCTTTCAAAATTTTATTTCTATTTTATTTTTCAATTATTTTAACTATGGTGAATAAACGTTAGTAGTAACATAAAGATAACCCAGGCTCCTGGAGCGTATATCCTTAGATCGCCAAATACCCGGGCAAAAATAAACAGTATTTTTCATTTTCAATTCTAATATTTTTCTTATATTATTAAACCTATATATATATATATGTTATATAAAAATATTATTTTATTTTAAATTATACATAGTTTCATAGATTCAAATACTCTGCTAAATCGACCGCCAGAGGTCACTCTTCCCCTATAAAAACTCGTTGTTGTTTTTTTTTTTTTTCCGTTGGTCATCTAATTATACCAATATACGTTAGATCGTTGGTCACAACAATTTGTTCCTGCCATGGCTCCTAGGAAGAAGAAGAAGAATGCCGAGAAGCCCCTCGTAACCCTCGCCCAACTGGAGATGGAGAACGAAGAGGTGAAGCAGAACTTCGAGCAGAAAATACAGAATCCTTACCCTACCTCCCGATTTTACCTGCTCCAAAGCCTAATGGAATTCATCAACTTACGGTCTGAGCAGATCAAGGCCCTCATTGCCGAGGTAGAGAACCTCTCTGGCACCCTCGCGTCCTTTAAGGAACTGGACGAAATCAAGCCACAGACAGCCTGCCACAGCACTCAAACCAGCCCCTCTCCCTCCTGCAAGGAAACCAGCACTCAGACTGACCCCACCAAGCCCGCCACTCCCGCTCCAACCAAAAGGAAGCAGCCTGAGGCTCCCTACCCGCCCGCAAAGAGGACTAACCTCAATGGTCCCGCAAAACCTGCGCCCTCCCGAGTCCCCAAGCCTGCGGCCGCCCAAGTGGTCCTCCATGGGGAAAAATCGGCGGCCCACACAGTGGTCATCTCTGATGACCCACAGGCTGACCCAAGAGCAATGCTTAAAGCTGTCCGCGCTGCCCACACTCTACCCCAAGGCGTTTGGGCCTCCCTGCGAACCAAAGGGAAGCTTGTCCTCCACTCCAGCAACCCCGATACCATCCCAGCTGTTACCACCTCCCTGGCCAACAAGCTGGATGGCATGAAGGTCCGCCAACAGAAGGTGATCCTGCCTCGCATCTGCCTCTTCAAAGTGGATGAGGAAACATCCAACTCCACCATTGAAGAGACGCTGCTGGAAACCCCTGCTGTCAGCCAACTCCCTGGGGACAAGGTGGTGCGCGTGGCGCATCGCTCTGCACCCAGAAACGGGACCTGCACCGCCTTCATCGAGGTGGACCTCACGACCTTCAGAGCTCTGGGAAATCGTGGAAGGATCGTGGTGGATGGTGTGATCCTCAACTTCGAGGAGTCCATCCGCGCACGAGTCTGCTTCCGCTGTTGTGGCTTCGGCCACAACTCTGCCCAATGCACCAGAGCTCCCACGTGCTTCCACTGCGGTGAAGGCGGCCATGAAGGCCGTGCCTGCCCCTCAGTTGCCGACTGGCACACTTCCAAGTGCGCCAACTGCTGTGCCAAGGGCCTCCCAGACAAGCACGAGGCGAGAGCCTCAAGCTGCCCCATCTTGAAGCTTAGAGCCCTCAAGTTCTAGGCTTCCAGGACCTCCTGCCTCCTCAACTGGCCTCCATCCAGGCTTCTCACCCATCAAGGCGCTGTTTCCTTGACCTCTCCAGCTTCCTCCCCCCTGCGATGACACCTCCACTGCCAGATCCTAGGATCCCTTGCGATGATCCCTGGCCACCCATCCCCAGGCCTCCCAACTATGCTTTGTATATATTCCGCTTTATGCGTCCATCGGGGCTCAAAAATCATTCATTTTGGTTAGCAGCCCCGTAAAATAAAGATATTTTCTCTTTTCCGTTGGTCGGCTCAAACCTTTTGTACATTATGTAAATAAGTTATTCATTTTTTTAATTCTTACGCCTTAAGCCAGGCAGTACTTTTTACCAAATTATGTTATTCATATATATTTCTCAGCTCAAATAAAGAAATCTCTGATCAAAATTATTTTATTATTCCCACGACTGCATCACCATTACAATAATCCTCAATATGATCCAAAACAACAGAAATCTTATCATTTTTTAAAATATAATATATATATTGTCGCGTGTTTACCTACTGGTTCTTTGCGACAACGCGCTTCTTCCCTTCGTGGTTCACCTACTTAGGCTCCCGTTGCTCTTCCCTGCGGCTTTTCCCCGCAGGCCACCCAAAGACGTCCTGAGCTCCACCTCTCCAGTGGAAACTCCCTTCCTCTGGCAGTATCTCTCGGCCTTACCACTGGTGGGGGGACACGAGAGACTTACCAGAAGAGTAGTAGCAGCAGCAGTAGTCTGGCGATGATTGCAGTGGCGAGAGTAACGACAGGAGGCGGCACGTAGACTTGAAGCACTTCCTTTATTGTCATCTATTACTAAACATTACATCTAAATAAAATAACAGACAATGTGTATTTACATTACCCTACATCCTGGGGCCAACACAAAAGCGTATTTACAGCCAACCTCCCCAGGAAACGGGACCACAGCAGTCGGCGACTCCCACATCAACCAGCAAGGGAATCCGGCGAAAGCGCCATCTATTGGCGGAGGTTGTAAACGTTTGGAGGCCTTACACGTAACACTGCCTCCCCCTCAAGGCGGATCGTCCCGATCCGGCCTCATCGCTTCCGTCGCCCAGATGTCACGCTTCTCGCTGGTGCCGCTTCTCTTGCCTGAACTGCCCATCTCGCTGGAATCACCTTTCTCGCCGAAGCCAATCTTTCTCGCTGGAGCCTCCCCTTTCCCCGGAGTCGCCCTTTCCTCCGGAGCCGTCCCTCTCGCCGGAGCCGCCCCTCTCGCCGGTACCGCTTCTCACGCCGGAACCGCTTCTCACGCCGGAGGCACCCCTCATGCTGACTCAGCCTCTTATGCCGACTCCGCTTCTTATATCGGTACCGCCTTTCGTGCCAGAGGCGCTTCTCATGCCGGCACCGCCTCTTATGCTGGTACCACCTTTCTCGCCGAGACCACCTCTCTCGCCAGGACCATTCATCTTTCCGGGACCTCTCCTTTCGCCGGGACCTCTCCTCTCGCCGGGACCTCCTCTCCCGAGGGCACCGCCTCTCTCGTCGTAGCCGTTTTTCTCCCTGGCACCGCTTCTCCCGACGGCACTGCTTCCCTCGCCGGTACCGCTTCTCTCGCTGGCACCGTTTCTCCAGCTGGGGCCGCTTCATTCGCGGGTCCGCGTGGAGCAGATTCAGGGTCTGTCCAGGAGGCTTCTCAATCAGGCCCTCCACTCCACGCAATTCCCCCATGTGACCCAGCTCGACTTCCAGTCCTCGGGACTCTGCCCGGCCCTCGCTGTCATCATCCAAAGCTGTCTCGGCCGTACCTGTCCCATTCTGCCAGTGGGCCTTCATTAGAGACAGCAGCCTCTCCATCTCTAAGTTTCTGAGAAGCCTTTTCTCTTCCGTTCGGCGCTTTAAATTGTCCCTCTCCTCCCGGTGTTCCTGCAGCCACCGGCCAGCGAGTCCTGCTCAGAGGCCATCCCTTGCCTCTCACGTCAATGGGCCTTTGTCAGCAACCCCCCCCCCCCAAAAAAAAACTTTTAATAAAAGCCGACTGGTGACCTCCACGAGGAAGAATCCCACTTCTGACACCAGTTGTCGCGTGTTGACCCTACCGGTTCTTTGCGACGACGCGCTTCTTCCCTTCGTGGTTCACCTACTCAGGCTCCCGTTGCTCCTCCCTGCGGCTTTTCCCCGCAGGCCACCCAAAGACGCCCCGAGCTCCACCTCTCCAGCGGAAACTCCCTTCCTCTGCAGTATCTCTCTGCCTTACCACTGGTGGGGGACACGAGAGACTTACCAGAAGAGTAGTAGCAGCAGCAGTAGTCTGGCGATGATGGCAGTGGCGAGAGTAACGACAGGAGGCGGCACGTAGACTTGAACCACTCCTTTATTGTCATCTATTACTAAACATTACATCTAAATAAAATAACAGACAATGTGTATTTACATTACCCTTCATCCTGGGGCCAACACAAAAGCGATTATTACAGCCAACCTCCCCAGGAAACGGGACCACAGCAGTCGGCGACTCCCACATCAACCAGCAAGGGAATCCGGCGAAAGCGCCATCTATTGGCGGAGGTTGTAAACGTTTGGAGGCCTTACACGTAACACTAATATATATGAGAAAACACTAGATGGCGCTCTGCGCCATCTAAAAAGCACATGTGCTCGTGGTCAGGAGATGCCTTCTATATTTTTAATATATATATGTCATAATATATGCTCTTCCAGGATTAATAAAACAAATCTACAGTCGACCAGAGAGAGAGAGAGAGAACGCAGCTAAGGCCGGTCACTTGATATAGCAGTCACATCCCAAGGGGGCGACCGCAGGGCCTTTTCTTGGAACCTCAGTTCTATGTTTACTCAGTCGGGGGGGTGGTGGACACACAAGACGTGCATTTCCGCGGTGGCAGCCGCTAGCGCTCCCTCTCTCCCTCGGTTTGCTGGGTTCCATCTTCCAAACTTGTTGTTTCATTATTTCTCACCTCACCACATCATTACCACTATATTGCCACATTGTAAGTCGACAGGATCATATCACATTGTAAGTCGACAGGATCATATCTCATATATATATAAATGCCATATAATATTCTTATCTCAGTGTATATGGAACCATATCATACGAATGTTCACAACTTTTTTCGCATACAACTTTCATTAAAAACTATCTCAACTATAAATCAATAAAATACGAACTGAAAAAAAAAAAAAATTTACAACGGAAATATTTACAACAAAAGTTGGCGAAGAAAAAGCTATTATTACGAATCATTTGTATTAATCCATTTATAATGCTAATTACACAATTCGCACTATTTTTCCAAACGGAATTCCTACACAGTTCCATCCAAATTTTAGTCACTCAATTTGTCACATTACACGGAAAATTAGAGAAATACTTACATAAAAGAGGTTTATCAGAAACACCAAATATTTCCTGCAGAGAAACTGAACAAACTGCTCTTCACCTTATCTATAACTGTCCGAACTTTATAGAAGTGAGACATCGATTGTTCCCTGATCTAAATGATTTAACTCTCTTACATCAGCTACTTTGTCTATATAAATTTTATGAATTCTTTCGATTAATACATGTGTAAATTCGTAAATATTTAATTATAAGTTCTAATTTTTGTTGTCTTATTTGTTTCCTTTGTAATAGGCGCAAATTTTTCAATATCGCGCCTGGTTGATTAATAAAATGAAAAAAAAAAGAAAGAAAAAAACCTATTCAAATGCCATGGAATTATTGTTTTGTTTTCTTAACAGATCCAGAGGTATGCCCGTTTCATATAAATATATTCCATAGATCGCCTTTGGACTAAAAAATATATATTAGGCTTTTAAAAATAATTGTACCATTAAAGTATGGTTACTATAGAGGATAAACACCAAGACTTACCTTGTACAAGAGATGAGTCAAACATGGCTATTGCCATGATCGCTAGGATCATAGCGAGGCCCATAGACTTCATGTTCTTGCGTGGTTGAAGGAACGTGAAGTAAAAAGATAAGAACATATAAGAACTTACTTATAACAGATGTAATGCTACGTCATGGCTAGACGCTGTTATCTCCGATCCTCTGACGTGGGCATGATACTTTACCAATTCCAATCCTTTTTTTTTTTTGCTTATCCCTAGTACACGTGGTACAGGCCATTATAATCATGGTGGGTAGTAGTAGGCAACTGCCTTTTACTGTAAGTGCCCCATATGTCTACACATGTGAAAAGCAGTTCGACTTTGCACTTACAAATGTGCCATTGACCCGTTTGGTTACTTGCACTCGCTGGTAGGATTATTCTTTTGCAAGAATCGGGGGTCATTGGAGCATTTTTTTTATCAGAAAAAGTGCCCAATGCGGGAATCGAACCTGGGTTGTAGCGGTTGAAAACCAACGATTTAGACAATCCTTCCACCGACCCCCAATTCAATAGCTGATATACTTAGCTAAGGATTTTAGCTACGTATGAAAGGTGAGGCCGGCAATTATTTAGGTATTATTGTCCTTTCATACCAATTCATGAATAGTTGAATGTTACTATGGGGGAAACGACTTAGCTCAGCAATCATATTCAGTTGTTAACGTTACGATTTCTGATTCTTAGTAGAACAGTTATGATTGTTATTAACGACTAGTTTTTTTTTTTACTTACTCAAACTATGCTTTGTTAAGGAACTTAAGGAAATATACGAATTTCAGCCTTTTGGCCCAACTTGGAGAAGTTAGTGCTTGATAAAAACGGCCAAACAGCCGGAATATCATCAACAGTCAGGATAGTAACAGAACAATATATTAAAAACTAGCGGACGTACCCGGCTTCGCCCGGGTTTTACCCGAGTAAAGGTTTGTCTAACGAATTTCTCGATAAAGTGACATTTTTTCCCGGTCCCTTGAAAAATACTCGATAAGTTGAATAAAATCAATATTAATTGGTTCCCTCGGTAATTGGAAGTTAAAGGAATAGTATCTTGCCTTGGAATGTATCATTATTCTTGTCTCAAATAAATTGCCGTGTCATCCTGAATTTTGTCTTTCCTTATTTTCTACATTACAAAATCATCGTATCATCATGATAATATTTAGAGCAGATTGTTGAATTATAACAGATAAATTATATTATTTATCTTGATTATTTTTAGGCGAAAAGTTATTTCAAAAATTTTATTTGCTAGAAACCTTCCCAGTACTATACTAAATAACTTCCCGAAGTTTCATGGCGTTCCAATGAGTGGTTTGGTCAGGCATAAAGGACAGACACACATACATTCATTTATATATATATTACTCTGATCAAAAGTTTCGACACTTTGCTCATAAGTTAAAAAAAACTTCATTATTCTAACAAATTCAAATTGTCCTCTTCAGAGTAGTCCCAGTTGGCCGCGATGCACTTCAGCCACCTTTTTTTCCAGTCGGCAAAACACCTCTGGTAGTCTATTTTCGGGATCGCCTTCATGGCCTTCTTCGATTCCACTTTGATCTCTTCTATGCTCTGAAATTTCCGACCTTTTAACTTTTTTTTGAGCTCTCCAAAAAGGAAGAAGAAGCAGGGGGCCAAATCGGGACTGTAGGGGGGTTGGGGGAACACAGAGGTTGAGTGATCCTGCAGGAACTTCGAGATTTCAAGGTCTGTGTGCGCCGGCGCGTTATCGTGGTGGAGGATCCACGACTTGCTCCTCCACAGCTCCGGCCGTTTCTGCCTGATCGCTTCCCTCAATCGCCTCAAAACTCCCAGGTAGGAGTCAGCAGTTATTGTAGAGCCTTGTTGTTGAAATTAATTATGAACGATGCCCTGGTAGTCGAAGAACACCGTCAACATGACCCTTGACTTTGCTGGGAGCCTTCCTCGCTTTCTTTGTTTCGGCTCATTTTTGAAGCGCCACTCCGATGCCTGTTGGGTAGTTTCCGAATCAAAGCCGTAATTCAATGTTTCGTCTCCAGTAATGACCCTCTTCAGCAATTCGGGTCGTCGGTTGTCGCTTCGAGATTGAGACTAGCCGTTTCTTTGCGGGCGTTCTTTTGATAAAAAGTCAAATCTTTGGGAACGAGAACGGTGTTGAGTTTTCTCATTCCCAAAATGTCCGTCATTATCGATTGAGTCGACCCGAATGATATCCTTGCTTCTTCGGCGACCTCCCTGACAGTTATTCGTCGGCCTTCACGCAGCAGTTTCAACACCTTGTCAACTTTTTCAGGCGTGGTTGATGTGGAGGGTCTCCCGGAACGCTCGTTGTCGGTAGTCTCTTCCCGACCCTCCTTGAAGCGCTTGTACTACTCGAAAACTCGTTTTCGGCTCATGACGGCATCCCCGTAGGCTGTTTGCAACATCTAAAAAATTTCGGCACCCATGAATCCGTTTTTCACACAGAACTTGATGCAAATTCGTTGATCCTCCATTTCGGTGACTAACGAAATCGAAGCACGGGCAAAATGGCTTCACTTTCGAACAGCCGCTGCTCGCGCTGTTGTGGCGCGTGATTTTTGAAAATTGGCAGGTCTTCAAGCCAAGGGTGACGCTTGCGTTTACCCTATACCGGGAGAAAATATATTTAGTTTTCAGGATTTTATGAGCAAAGTGTCGAAACTTTTTGATCAGAGTAGTATATACAAGCCGAATGACCCGGGCAACGCCCGGGTTTTACCCGATTAAATGTTTTATTAAAATACTATTCTTTACAATTATAAATTGGCGTCGTGGATGGCACTCTTTTGAAACGTCCCGCTTCAATATTTGTGTGTTTTTAAAATACAAAAATAAAAATGTAAATTTTCACAACGATATTTGAAAATTGTATTATTTAGATTTTTTGTATGAATATATTTTAAATCTGATATATACATAAAATGATATGATAATGATAGCAAGTGATTTCTTGTTCCTACCCTGTCATTACGTCACTCAAGGTCACCGTCGCGCCACGTGGTGGCGCAGCAAACGGTGACAGAACGCATGACGCTCATAACTGTATATAGAATAGAATAGATAGATAGATGATCAGGTTAAAATAGAAAATTCTAAATTCTATCCTCACTATACTTGCATAGTTAATTTTTGGCTGAAAGCTATTTACTTAGTGACCTTCCATTTTCAATAAAACTCTATATTGCACAACAGAGAATACTCCATTCGTTTTTTCAGGAATACCATTCCAAAAATTTCAGTGAAGGAGATAGCAAAAAAAAAAAAAAAATCGAAATATCTTATTACATCTTTGAGTGCCAGTATATTATCGAGGAAAGATTGATATTTTTCTCAAAAGTAAACGACAGCCAACTTATCTCAGTGTAAAGTATTACAACCAGCGCTATATCAAGTCAAATGGTTGCTCTGTCTTCTGAACAACTTTTACAAAGCAGAAAGTAGGAAAGAGAATTTAGATTTATGTTCTCTCACGGGTTTCTTTATTAAACATACCCCATATACATTTACTAATTATTGATATGTTTTAAAAACTAAAGTATAAAATTTATATTTATCAAATCCATCTTTTTTCTCTTCGTCGGACTATCATTGAGGCCGCCACAACAAAGACTTTCTCATTTTAACAACCGAGCTACTAGCGAACCTAGCGATTGACGCGACCTAGCTATTCAACTACTCGTGCGGTCAGGAACGATCAACCAACCAGTGCGATCAAGAAGGATCTAACTACCAGTGCGATCAAGAAGGATCTAACGACCAGTGCGATCAAGAAGGATCTAACGACCAGTGCGATCAAGAAGGATCTAACGACCAGTGCTATCAAGAACGATCTAACGACCAGTGCTATCAAGAACGATCTAACGACCAGTGCGATCAAGAAGGATCTAACGACCAGTGCGATCAAGAAGGATCTAACGACCAGTGCGATCAAGAAGGATCTAACGACCAGTGCTATCAAGAACGATATAACTACCAGTGCGATCAAGAAGGATCTAACTGTACGATCAAGAGCGTTTAATTACTATTGCGTCCAGAAACGATCTAACCACCACTGCGATCAAGAGAAATCGAACAACCAGTGCGTTCAAGAGCGATCTAGCGAGCATTGCGATCAAGAGCGATCTAACTACCAAAGATATCAAGAGTGTTCTATTGGCCTAAACGTTCTAGCGTCCAATGCGATCAGAAACGATCAAACATTGAGATAAAGAGCGATCTAGCGCTCAAGAGCGACCAGCAACATCAAGAGCTATCTACGACAAGCGCGATCAACGCTCAGTGTGATTTAGAGATCACCATGAAGACTGATGCGGCAAGAAGAGGCGTGATAAGTAAGTTTATTTTAACTCTACCACACTGTATAGTTACTTATAATTTGAGGCCACAAATAACAGCACTAGTTTTGGTAAAGGAAGAAAGGACTATGAGCAAGATTTACTCATATTGCATTACTAGAACGGTCAGATCTTTAAAGAACAAATTATTATGGGGATCATTAAACATCCTGGATTTGAACTAAATCGTCAAAATTGATTTAAACACTTTGACCATTTTCCATTTTCTTCAATATCATTTAAAATTATATTTTAATGAAGAGGAGCGAAGACAAGAGATATCAAATCAAAATTTATTTCGTAGATAACATGTTGACCAAGTATCAAATGATTGAATTTATAGACTTCTGCGAAGTGTGGTTCCTGCCAGAATCAGTAGCCAGAGTAGCCACCATTTTTAGAGATCACCGCTGCCACACGCCTCGGCATTGATTCAAGAGACTTTGGATGTGTTCATGGACTACAGCAGACCAAGCAGCTTCCACACGTTGCCAAAGTTTATCTGGTGTGGCAGCTGGGGATGTAATCTGGGTTAATCGTTTAGCAACCATGGACACATGTTTTCTATCGGCGAAAGACCCAGAGAGTGAGCCGGCCAGAAAAGCAATTCAATCTGGCGATTGACGAAGAACTTTTGGACAATGCGTGCCACGTGTAGTTGCGCATTATCCTATTGAAATATGGCTGTGGGCAAGCCCTGAAGGTAATGAGGGACAATTGGCTCCAACACCTCGGAGATGTAGCGTTGGCTGTTTAAAGTACCGGCAATGCGTACTAGAGGAGTGCGAGAGTGATATCCAATATTGCCCCATACGATAATTCCCGGTGCAGGACCAGTGTGGCGGTGCATAACGCAGCTGTTCAGCATTCTCTCTCCACGGTGTCTCCAGACTCGAATCCGACCATCGTGGTGTTGCAGACAGAAGCGTGACTCTTCAGTAAAGACAATTTCACTCCATTCTGCCGTCCACATCCTTCTTTAATCGCACCATTGGCGGCGTAAACGTCTGCGGTTCTGCGTCAAGGGTTGACGAAGCAATGGACGTCTTGCGGACAGACCACTCTGCTGTAAACGGCGTCGAATGGTACACGCAGACACTGGATGATGCGTTACAGACTGAATGAGCTGTGCTACGGTTCGTGATGTGACAGAGCGATCTGTCACTGCCATGTGCACAATTTGCCTGTCAGCACAATAAGTGGTGCACTGAAAAACGAAGACACAGTTGCACTAAGAAAGTTCCGTGAACAGATAAAAGTTGAGCTAGGAGCGAAAGATGGAGATAGTCGAGTTCTTACTGGTCTACATGGTGGATGAGGTGGACCTGGAGTACAACCGACGAGGTCTCACGCAGACGGTGAACTAACTGTCAAGTGACTGCATTTATAGGTTAAGACGGGGGCCTTATGCGACAGGGGCGTGGATCGTCTGGTGAAATTTTAAACTGGCGCCGTGGAAGTTTCCTTATTTAGACCTTGTTGTTTTGTGACTTCCATCTATCTCGAATTTAGACGTTTTTGACTTCTATCTTTTTAGCTCAACTCTTAATCTATTACAGAGTTTTATTTATTTATTCTCAGTTTGTACAAAGTACATTACATATGATGATGTAATGGCACATGTCAATCATGCGTATAATAATTTACAGATGTGTTTCTATTATACAACATGAAAATCTTGTTATAAGTTATATACAATATGGGGTTGTTGATTTAAATTACCATATATATAAATATATACAAGGGGGGATCAATAAATAAGGTGAATTATCTTATTTCTTAAAAATTAAAAAAGCAAAAATAATTTAAACCACAGAATATAAAAATATAACATCGAGAGACTATTTAAGGTGTTCTGTTCTTTTTCCCACGCGCGGCGCTAGACTTATAAATAAACTAAAATGGAAGCTCCCTTGAAGGATTGCACCACGCTTGAACAACGTGCAGTTATTCGTTTATTGAATGCAGTAGGTATTCAAACATCTCAAATATGCCAAAGAATGAAAAATATCTATGGTGAGTCTTGTTTGTCTCAAAAAACATTTATGAATGGGTTAACGAGTTCAAAAATGGACGAATTCCACATTTCCTTAATTTGGACCAAAAACTTAACCGTATTCGGGTTTCAAAGGCCGCACACATCATGTAAAACTGTACCTACATTCATTAAATTAGGTTTTGAAGTTTTAGAACATCCTGCATATACAGAAGAAGTTCGTTTTATGTATAAAAGAAACATTTGCTTTGTGTTAATTTATTCCTAATGACCTTGTCTTTATAGTTTGCTGAAGAGCATTGCTCGAAGCAAATATTTGAATATAATTCTACTGTCCTATAATCTTATGTCCATAGTTTACTTGAAAACCATTTCTAAGATTCCATCCTTCAGTGTAGCATATAAAAGCAGCATGATCCAATACAATATTAGAGCTCTGAGAAGCGGTCTGGTGGATTAAATTGGCGAAACCGCTGGGAGGGTTCACCACTGATGAGCCAAGCCCTCCCAATATATTTTTTCATCGCAGTAAGGACAGTAGAAGTTCGTTTTATGTATAAAGAAACATTCGCGCTTTTAAATCCTTTTATTTTATATGTATAGATGGCGCGTTATTGCTTTGTGTTAATTTATTCCTAATGACCTTGTCTTTATAGTTTGCTGAAGAGCATTGCTCGAAGCAAATATTTGAATATAATTCTACTGTCCTATAATCTTATGTCCATAGTTTACTTGAAAACCATTTCTAAGATTCCATCCTTCAGTGTAGCATATAAAAGCAGAATGATCCAATACAATATTAGAGCTCTGAGAAGAGGTCTGGTGGATTAAATTGGCGAAACCGCTTGGAGGGTTCACCACTGATGAGCCAAGCCCTCCCAATATATTTTTTCATCGCAGTAAGGACAGTAGAAGTTCGTTTTATGTATATAAAAAAAACAATGGTTGCCTGTAAAGTCGGTTTTACGGGCGAAGATTTTACGTGACAACGGTAGAATATTTATTGATATGAATATAATTAAATTGCACAATAGGAACAAGGAATTGAATGAAAATAAGAATTGCACAAATTTTAACTATAGAAATATATTTTGTTTACTAAAACATTGTACAGGAGGCGAAACTGACCGGACGTGTGTCGCTAGGCTCCGATAGTTCCGGTAAATATTGTTTTAAATATTCAGTTTACTTATTGTATAATTTATAAGAGTTATATAAATTGTTTAATTTAAAAATATTTTAACCTTTTTAAATTGGCAATCATTGTTCAAGAGTTTAGGAGATTTCCTTTTTTGTTTTGTTTTATTATCATTTTGAAATCCTTTTCCATTGTTGATTTCGCACAAATATGCAAAAATAGAATATGGAAATAATTATTCAAACTTTAAATGATAAGTTGGATGAAATTTATAACCATTTTGACAAAAAAGTTCAACAAAATCAAAAAAATCTAAAAATGATATTACATTTTTGTCAACTATGGTTAGGCAAACCAAGGATGGTATTTCAACTTTAAAAGAAATAAATAACCAATATATATTGGAACTAATGAAAACAACAATTACAGATGTTATGGACCAAAAACTGAAAGGGATCCAAGATGAATTAGTTAAAACAACTCCAACATATGCTCAAGTAGCTCGTACAGAAACATCACAAGATTACATTAAAAAAAAACAAAATTTACATAAGGAGTTCACAATAGTGGCAACACCTATAAATGTGGAAGATAATACAAAAATGTATCAAACTATATCAGGCAAAGTTAAAAAGCTTAGGGACGAAGGAAAAAAAATAAAGATTAACAAAATTATAAATGCAGGGAAATCTGTAATAATAAAGACCCCTACAGAATCAGACGTGGAATCTCTAAATGATGAGTTAGGCAGGGCAGAGGAACTCGCAAATATCAGCAAAATTTATATCCCCAAACCAAGAGATCCTACAGTAGTAGTTAAAAATGTTAATAAACTAACAGAAACCTCTAATTTTACTAAAACAATCTGCAGTATGAACCCCGAATTAAACGAAATGGAAAATGATATCCATGTTCTGTTTAGCATGAAGTCGAACACGCCCCACCACAACATAGTTCTTAGGGTTTCTCCAAAGGTTTACCAGATCCTTAAAAATATGAATAATAGGTTATATACTGATTTTGAACGCTGTTTTGTGGAAGATAGGATTCTGGTAAAACAATGTCAGAAATGCCTTCAGTTTAATCCCAACCATAAATTGGCCGATTGTACTAACGTCGAGATATGCAAAGTATGCGGCGCGCAAGGAATTCATGACTGTTCAAAAATTTGCAGTTGTTATAACTGTCTAAAACATCCTAAATTTAGAAACTCGCCGAATCATAGAGCTAATTCCTCGGACTGTCCTCTATACAAAATACAGATAGATAGAATTATCCAACGAACGAGATATCATCCAACCGACAATTAGGCAAATTTCGCAGCTAAGATTATTGTTTATTTAGTTTGAATATCATGCAGGGAAAGGGAATTAAATGTTTACAACAAAATGTAAGAAAAAGTATCTTGGCACTGAATGAGCTTCAAGCTTCTATAAAAGACAACCCACCAGATATCATCCTAATACAGGAACCTTATCTGATTGATAGAGATGTAATTTTCGATTTAGAATCTCAAATAGTGCATTCAACGACAGATGAACAAATATACACTGCAACGATCTTTATGAATAAGTGTTTAAAATACAATAAAATCAATAAATTCACAAACTCCTTTTGTACAACCACCTCTATAAATTCAGCGGAATCAAATACTGTTATTGCAAACTTTTATATTCATCCACATAGATTTAATGACACTCATCAAAAATTTATCAAGGAGCTTCTGGATACCTACAATCAACAACCTATTATACTATGTGGCGACTTCAATTCTAGACACCCAGTCTGGTTTGATCCGACGACTAACTCCAATGGTTTCAAATTCCACTCCATCATAGATGAACATAGCCTATTTATCCATAATCTTAAGATACCCACCTGCCGAAATTCAAGCATTATAGATCTTACGATTTCAAACAAAAAATCAATAAGTTTTGTACAAAACTGGAAGACGACTATATTGACGAACATTTCAGATCACGTTGCAATAACCTTTGACATTTATCATAATTTTAACAGGCAAAGGACAGTTCAAAACTCAACATGGAAATTTATAGAGAAAGATGCTGATTGGAAAACATTTACCGAAAAAATCTCAATACAAGATGTAGATAACATTATCACCAAGATAAACCACGCGTCAAACATCGAAGATATTGACAACATTGTAAAGACTCTCACACAAATAATTAGAGAGGCAGCTTATCTGTCCCTAAATGTCAAGACAAGAAGCGGAAATCATAAAACAAACACATACTGGTGGGATGGGAAGCTGGAGAATTTGAAAAACGATTTCCACTATATTAGAAATTTGTATTATCGGCATGGAGCGATCTATGAAAAGACCTATAAATCAATGAGAAATAAATATTTAAATAAAATTAAAAAGGCAAGAAGAGCGAGTTGGAGAAATTTTATAGAAGAAAGTCATTCAACTAACGCATTTGGTAATGCTTATAGGATTTACAAGTCATTGAGATCAAAAAACAGAAATTTAGGATTACCTCTAATAGATAATTTACCAGATCATTTAAAGTTCGACAAAATAAAAAGTTTAATGAACGATCTATTTCCAGATGATATTGGAGGTTTGGATAAAGATGATCATATTTTGATTAGAAATTATACTCCTAAATATAAAAATAAAAGTAGTGTTCATATCGAATCTAAGGAAATAGAGGAAACAATTTTAAAAACTAATATTAAAAAAGCACCGGGCCCTGATTACATTAGTAACAATATGATCAGACAAGCTAAAATAAAAATAATCCCAATTCTGCATCAATTATTCAATAAATGTATAGAAATGGGATACTATCCGGATGAATGGAAAAAATCATTCTTAAAAATAATTCCAAAACCAGGCAAAACGAGTTATGAAGTAAATAAAAGTTATAGACCTATATCATTGACATCTAATCTCTCTAAAACATTTGAGAATATAATAAAAAATAAATTAAGTAACTATTATTTAGAAAATAATCTAATGAGCTCAAGGCAGCATGGCTTCATGAAATCTAGATCAACTATTACTGGAATGGAAAAAATTATGGAAACTATATTGAAACATAAACAAAAAGAATTGACTTCCTTGATAGCTATAGATATAGCTGGTGCATTTGACAATGCATGGTGGCCTGCGATTATAAAACGAATGGATAATGACAACGTTCCCTCAGATTTAATACGGATCATAAAATCTTATTTGAATAAAGAAAGGGAGGTGAAATTTACATACGAATCAGAAACTTTTTATAAGAAAATAACTAAAGGATGTCCACAGGGTGGACCTTTATCACCTCTTCTATGGAATATTTTGCTAAATGATTTGTTGATAAATTTCGAATCAATTAATGCAGATATTATATGTTATGCAGACGATGTTACAATAATTTGCTGGAATAAGACTATTGAAGGACTAAAAACCGTAAGTGAATACACCTTAAATTATGTGATCCAATGGTGTAATAGAAATAAATTAACGATCAGTACAGAGAAAACTAATTTGCTATACCTGCATAACAGAGAAAAAATACCTATTGAGGTTAATAACAATATAATCAGGCCGGTCAAGCAAGTAAAAATTCTGGGAATGAAATTTTCAAATCACAAATGGAAAAATAAAGTTAACTTTACTCCACATGTAAATGATATTCTGTGTAAGGCAGGGCGTATGAAAAATTTATTATGTTCACTAAGCGGCAATGTGTGGGGTTTAGATACACAAAAGAGGTTAACTTTATATAAAACAATAATAAGGCCTGTACTTACATACGGATCAGAAATTTGGCTTAAATATTTAAACAATCGTTCTAAACAAAAACTGAATTCCATGCAGTACCAGATCATTTTATGGGCAGTTAGAGCTTATAAAACCACATCATCTAACTGTGTGCATAGTTTGGCAAAAATTCCACTCCTAACAGACTATATAGAATCTAGAATAATCAAATATGATCTAACTCATCTGTCCACTGAAGATCTAATTACTTACGAACCCCATGCTCCAAGTATAGTCAAATCATTCTTACACGCAAAAATGAAGGAAAATTTTGATAATACTAATGAAATCTTCAGAAGCCTTTTCGTGTCCGGAATCCCAAGATTTTTCCGTCCAAATTTTTATAATATCCAATTCATTACAGATCATGGTAATTTTGGGAAATCTTTGGCAACTATCGGCGCGGTGAAGGAACCAGGATGCTTCTGCGGAGGTGAAATTCAGGACTCGAAACATCTACTTATGAATTGCCCAATTTTCCGGGTTTATAGAGAAGACAAATTTGGTCGTATTGGACGGCTTGATGAATTTGTAGGCAATAAAGAGAGGTGCAAAAGTTTTGATCAATTATGCAAATTTATTTACAACTTTCTTTTAAATTGGAAAAGGGAGAGGGAAAATTAGAAGGAAAAGAATTGCTATGCTTGCTTTGTGAGTTTTGCTTTGTTGCTTGTTTTTATCTTCGGACAATTTTCTTTGTTAATTATGTAATATAATGAATTGAACAGGATTGTATATAGCCGATTTGTTGTGATGTAAAGAGGTCTCGACGCAAATATCCCTGAGTTTGGGATATCGCGTTTCATGATGTTAATAAAAGTATCAGTAATAAAAGTATTGTACATGTAAACTTAAACTTAACTAATTCCTATTTGAGTGATTTTGTTGAGGATAGGACGATGATAGGAGAAATATGAAATGAAAGGAAGTGTTTCTGCTGTAATGTGTCTTGCGAAAGTCAAGTCGATAGTTGTTCCTCTTAACGTAGTTGACTTAGAAACGTTTGATACGCAATTTTTTAATACGCCATTTTTAATTTTAAAGAATCAATTTGAAAATCAAAACACTTATTCAGATCGAAGGTTCAAATTTTTGCTAAATAAATTTGAAATTAAATAAAATTTGTAATTGTAAATGATGAAGTTGAAAATTAAAACATTTACTTATATTAGATGTTAAAATTCTTGCTCAACACAGTTTAAATAAAGTTTTCTTATATCTGCCACTTTTTCTTAATATTTGTAATTTTAAATAATCAATTCGAAAATCAAAACATTTATTCAGATCGAAGGTTCAAATTTTTGCTAAATAAATTTGAAACTATTTAAAATTTGTAAAATAATAATTAATTAATTAATTAATTTTAAACTAATAATTTACTTAACACTATCAACATTTATCAATAGTATGACATAACCTATAAACTCAGTTTCTCAACTTTTGTGTCAATCTAACAATTAATCAATCAATCATAGTTTACGATAATGAAATATCAGTGTACAATTATTTACCTTTATTGTTGTAGTTGTTGTAAATGACGAATCTAAGCACTCCACATTTTCACTACAGACACAGCTGACGATACTTTAACCACACGTGTGAACTTGTATTATGACGCTTTCTTGTTTTTCCAACGCCAAGAACGTTCGAGAAAGACAAAGACAGAGACAAGCATGCGCCGATTCAATGCGCCTAATTCTCTAGCGCTGCGCGCGCAGCTGCGCGCGCAGCACTCTCGTTCGGTGACTCATCGTAACGTTACCGGGCGTTACACTTTTTCATAAGTGACTCCCAGCCGCAACCTAATTTAAGACGTTGTCACGTCAAAAAGAAACATTCGCGCTTTTAAATCCTTTTATTTTATATGTATAGATGGCGCGTTATTGCTTTGTGTTAATTTATCCTGCATATAGTCCAGACCTAGCCCCCTCTGACTATTTCCTTTTTGGACTACTAAAGAAGGAGTTAAAGGGAAAGCGATTTGACTCGGATGAAGATGTCTAGAAAGTGGTGCAAAATTTTTTCACACGTTTCCTAAGAGTGCCTATAAAGAGGGTATTTACAAGTTGCCAGAACGATGGAGACGATGTATAGAAAGCCAAGGTGATTATTTTGAATAAATCAAGTCCTAATTTTTAATATCGTTCTTATCTTTTAAAATAAATCATAATTCACCTTATTTATTGATCCCACCTTGTATATAATAGCGGATGTGTACCCGGTTTCGCCCGGGTTTTATCCGAGTAAAAGTTTGCCTAACGAATATTATTGATAATAATTTCCGGAACACACAGAATATTATGATAATAATATTCATTACATTATATATTTTTATAATATTTAAAATACATTTTTCGAGCAAACATATACACTCTCTATACTGAATAGATTTTTAAAAAGATACAAGGTGTGTCCCATAAGTTCCCGGACTGAGTCCATAAAAAAAAAAGGTAAGATATTTTTTAAAAAAATTATTGAAACTTTTTAAAGTAATCCCCCTTTGCTTCAACGCACCAGCGCCATCGTTTCCCCAAATTGTCGAAACAGTTTTTATAGAGCTCTTTTGGAATGCTCTTCAATGCCAACAGCGATTTTTCTATTATGTCATCCCTGGTGTCAAAATGTCATCCTTTTAGAACTGCTTTAAGTTTGGGGAACAGGAAAAAGTCATTTGGTGCGATGTCTGGGGAATAGGGTGGTTGAGGTAGGATTTCTGTCCCGTTTTTAGTCAAAAAAACTCGTCACCAAGTGCGCTGTGTGAGGGCGGGCATTGTTATGGTGTAGGATCCAGTCACCATTGGGCCATTTTTCTGGCATTTTTTTTCGAATCGCTTCCCTTAGATGGCGAAGAATGTCCAAATACATTTCCTTAATAACCGTTTGGCCTGCAGGAAGATACTCGTGATGAACAATGCCCTTGTTATCCTAAAAAGCGACCAGCAACACCTTGTTTCTGGATTTCAATATCCTGGATTTTTTTGGTCTAGGCTCACCCTGACCTCTCCACTCGGCATATTGACGCTTGGTTTCAAGGTCATAGTCATAGACCCATGTCTCGTCGCCTGTGATTATCTTGTCTTTCCATTCCGGATCCGTTCTTGTCATTTCCAACATGTTCTCACAGGTTGCAAGCCGACACAGTTTTTGCTCATTAGTGAGGAATCTTGGGATGAATTTTGCAGGAGTCTTTTTGAGCTTCAAATCTTTGGTTACGATCCTTCCAATCGTTGTTTTAGAGATGCCTGTGTCTGGCTCTAGCTCCAGCAAAGTGGTTCGAGGATTTTCTTTTATCAAATCGGTGATTTTTTGCACATTTTGGGCGTTCTTGCCGAGGATCATCTTCAATAGAAATTCTGCCAGCTTTAAATCTAGAATGTCATTTAAAAACAGTTGTTCTCTTTGGGGTGTCATTGGGGAATGCTTTATTAAGCATTTCAAAAGTTTCGGTTGCTGATATTTGAAGTTTCACGCAAAAATCTATGAAAATCCTCTGCTTCAATTTTTGTTTCATCGTAAAATCGCCGCAGCGCAAGGTGTAACCTTTAAATAAATTAGAATAACTTTGGCGCACGCGCACGTACCGCCTCGATATTGGTACCACCGTGTTTCCAGATATTTTTTCTATAATAAACAGTCAAATTTATTTACATTTTTCATTTATTTATTTTTTTATGGACCCAGTCCGGGAACCTATGGGACATACCTTGTATATATAAATAAAAATATCTAGTGATATACTACATGATCTTAGCCAAAAGGCCGAAAAACAATATTTTATATACAGAGATGACCTGGCTTTGTGTGTCTTCTGCCCGAGTGAATGTTTTGCTGGTAGAATTTTGTTCCTGCCTATTAAAAATTATTATCTGGCTTCGCCTGTGGTCTGCTTCAGTTAATTTCCCCCTAAAAATTTTGTTTATGTCAATCAAGCATGATAAAGCAATATTGTCATCATCATTTCTGACTAAAAAATATTGTTGCTCAGTACCTGGTTAATTTATAATTTTTCTTGGTTAAAGCGCGAAAAAAAAACTCTTCCAGATTTAACTATCTGTCCTGTTCAAATTTCAGCGAGATGGGTTACATATTGAGGGCGTGCATAGCCGACAAACATATATATATAAATATGTTCCCGGCTTCGCCTGGTATTTACCCAAGTAAAAGTTTGCCTAACGAATATTTGTTAAAACGATTCTAGCAAACATCCAATCCCTACTGAATCTACAATTGCCCATACTCTCGATAATTTGAAATTTTTTCCTGGTCACTCTAAAAAATACTCGATAAGTTGAGTAAAATCAATATTAATTGATCCAATCGGTAATTTGAAGTTGAATGAATAGTATCTTGCCACAAACGAACATTTGTAAATAACTGTATATAGCGAATGAACCCGGCTTCGCCCGGTTTTTACCCGAGTAAAAGTTTGCCTAACGAACATTTGTTAAAACGATTCTAGAAAACATCCAATCCACTTATATATAGATTTATAAACGTATATATATATGTAAATGTAAATATATATTTTTAAACATAATTTTTTTAAAATAATTATTAAATTTTAAATAAGATATTGTCACGTTTGTGAATTTTATAATTAATTATTTCTTTTTTTTTATATATACAAACAAACGATAATAAACAACAACAACAACAATGTAATTTGCATCTTCATTATTATAAACCAACAACAATTTAAATTAACAATATAAATATACATTTTAATATTTTAACATTTAACACAAAAACGTTACAATATTTTCTTTAAAAATATATTAATATCGAAATGCCAAGTTTTTTTTACAACGTCATTGGAATATTATATTAATAAATTCTCAAATAAAATTTAGTATACTTGGAACACATTTTAGCATTTTTACAATTTATAAATGTAATTTCACCAGAAGCCGCGAGAGGCGCTGCTTGCGAGTGAAGGTAGAAAATTTGCAAATAAAATTGCAACGAATATTTATTTAAAATCAAATTCAAACCAGAAACCTTCCCAGTAGTATAGTAAATAAATTCCTAAAGTTTCACGGCGATTGGATAATCTTAGCTTTAAAAAACATTCATCGTGTAAACAAACTACGTGTAAAATTATTAACCAATCAAATTCATTTATCGTCGCGACCAGTGCGGCGCCAAGCGGTAAAAGGCTGGAACTAACGCTTTTTGGTTTTACATAAAAAAAAGCACATTAACCTTTTTAGTTTTTTGAATAGCCTATATGTTAAAGGAAATTTTCAGCTACCTACATGCGAAATTTCATAATGATTGGTTCTGTAGATTTTGCGCAACGCGATAACAAACATCGATTTTCGATTTCATTTTTATATATATATATACTAGCGGATGTACCCGGCTTCGCCAGGTTTTACCCGAGTAAAGGTTTGTCTAACGAACATTTGTTAAAACAATTCTCTATAATCTTATAAATAAAAAAAGATATATAATGATAATTTGAAACTCGTAAATCTGATACTCGATAAAGTGAACATTTTTTCCCAGTTCCTTGAAAAATACTCTATAAGTTGAATAAAATCAATATTAATTGGTTCCCTCGGTAATTGGAAGTTAAAGGAATAGTATCTTGCCTTGGAATTGTATCATTATTCTTGTCTCAAATAAATTGGCGTGTCATCATGAATTTTGTCTTTCCTAATTTTCTACATTACAAAATCATCGTTTTATATAGTGAACATTTTTCCCCGGTCCCTTGAAAAATACTCGATAACTAACTTTGACGTTTGCCCAATTAATATGTAGAAAATCTTACTTTTGATAAATAATCTTTAAGATAATAAACTTAGTGATAATAAAACTTATAGATAAAAAAACTTGTTAACATCGTCGCAATGGGGGCGCTGCTTGCGAGTTAAATCTACAAATCTGCAAATAACTCTGAGGATATTCAAGATATTCAAGAAATTATTTTTCAGAAACCTTCCCAGTACCATACTAAATAACTTCCTAAAGTTTCATGGCGTTCCAATGAGTGGTTTGGTCAGGCATAAAGGACACACACATACATTCATTTTTATATATATACTAGCGTACATACCCGGCTTTGCCCGGGTTTTACCCGAGTAAGGGTTTGTCTAACGAACATTTGTTAAAACAATTCTATATAAACTTATAAAAAAATAATAGATTTATTTTGATAATTTGAAACTCGTAAATTTGAATCTTTCGATAAAGTGATCATTTTTTTCCCGGTCCCTGTGTGCCGTGTCATCCTGAATTTTGTCTCTCCTAATTTTCTACATTACAAAATCATCGTTTTATCTAGTGAACATTTTTTCCCGGTCCCTTGAAAAATACTCGATAAGTTTAATAAAATCATGGTCGTTTATGGAAGATGGACGAAGTTCCCGGAGGTCATCTTGGGCAAGCCCCCGCGAGGCTTTTTTCTTGCCTACTTGGCACAGCTGTGTCACCAACTCTGCCCCCGCGCGCCAGGACCTCTTGACCCCTCTGCCCCTCCGATTGGTCGGTGGGTACTTGGACTGTCCATCCGGCAGGCGGACGATTACATTCTCTCGACAGGGGGTGGGGCAGCCTATCTCCGTCGCAAGGTGGCGCTGCTTGCGAGTTAAATATACAAATCCGCAAATAACTCTAAGGATATTCAAGATATTCAAGAATTTATTTTTCAGAAACCTTCCCAGTACTATACTAAATAACTTCCCAAAGTTTCATGACGTTCCAATGAGTGGTTTGGTCAGGCATAAAGGACACACACACACACATACATTCATTTATATATATATATAGATAGATATATAAAAGGAAAGGATATATATATAACGAATGTTCCCGGCTTCACCCAGTTTTTACCTGAGTAAAAGTTTGCCTAACGAACATTTGTTAAAACGATTCTAGAAAACAGCCAAACTACCTATATATAGATTTATAAAGGTATATAAATATTGTTATACTACCGGATGTGTACCCGGCTTCGCCCGAGTTTTATCGGAATGAAAGTTTGTCTAACAAATATTATTGATAATAATATTCCGGAACACGCTGAATATTATGATAATAATGATAATAATATTCGTTACATTATATATTTATATAATATATAAAATAATTTTTTCGAGCAAACATATCCACTCTCTCTACTGAATAGTTTTAAAAAGATATATATAAATAAAAATATCTAGAGATATACTACATGATCTTAGCCAAAAGGCCGAGAAACGATATTTTATATATAGAGATGACCTGGCTTCGTGTGTCTTCTGCTCGAGTGAAAGTTTCGCTGGTAGAAATTTGTTCCTGCCTACTAAAAATTATTATCTGGCTTCGCCCGTGGTGTGCTTTAGTGAAATCTCCTCTAAAGAATTTGTTTATGTCAATTAAGCATCTTACAGCAATATTGTCATAATCGTTTCTGAATGAAAATATATTGTTACTCAGTACTTGGTTAATTTTAACTTTTCTTGGTTAAAAGTTCGACAAAAAACTCTTCCAGATATAACTCTCTGTCCTGTTCAAATTCCAGCGAGATTAGTTACATATTGAGGGTGTGCATAGTCGACCAACATATATATATATATTACTAGACGGGTGACCCGGGCTTCGCCCCGGGATTGACCCGTGTGCATATCTACCCGAGTGATATTTATTTAGATAAGATTTTTTTATAATTGTTTGTTATTTGCATTATCTATTTGTTTGCATCAGCCTAATTTAATCTAATCTTTGATAGAGGGCACTGTTCGTGAGCTAAGTAGAATAATTTGAATATATAGTTTTAATAATTGAATTATATATATATATATATTAAAATAGCATATCGTCTTCCCCGTATTTTTTACCTATGTATGGAATTTTGGTTTGAATTAGTAAACTACTGCGAATTTGTATACCGGACATACAAATAAACAAACATACAAACATTGATTTTTTTATATATATATAGATATAATCTAAATATAAAATATTCTCTAATTTAAAAAATATATTTTATTTTCATTCATTGATAGTTCTACTTGTTTTTTGACCATAGTTTTAGAATACACCAACTTTTAATACTTGTTGTAAATATGTAGTTATCTAACCTATTTTTGAAATTCACTAATATATAATTCATTTCATAAATTCTATATAACTATGAAAAATGTCTTATTGTAATTTTCTTCAAGTAATTTAAAATAAAAACTACTTTATAGTAAATAGTTATTTTTCTGCTTTTCTTTCAAAATGACACACGACTGCAAACAATACCATTAGGTACTCATGTACTCAAAAGAACCAGCAATTAATTTCTATCTCAAAATAATATTTATTATAACATATATATATGGTAATTTAAACCAACAACCCCATATTGTATATAATTTATAACAAGATTTTCATGTTGTATAATAGAAACACATCTGTAAATGATTATACGAATGATTGACATGTGTGTTTACATCACCATATGCAATGTAGTTTGCACAAACTGAAGATAAATAAATAGAACTCTGTAATAGATTAAAAGTTGAGCTAAAGAGAATAGAAGTCAAAAACGTCTAAATTCGAGATAGATGGAAGTCACAAAACAACAAGGTCTAAAAATGGAAACTGCCACGGCGCCAGTTTAGATTTTCACCAGACGATCCACGCTCTTCACATCTGGTGAAATGCAACACCCCCTTTCTCAGAAAAGGTATATAAAGCCCCCGTCTTTAGCCAAAAATACAGTCACTTGACAGTCAGTTCACCCTTAGCGCGAGCTCTCGTCGGTTGTACTCCAGGTCCACCTCATCCACCATGTAGACCAGTCAGAACTTTTCTATCTCTATCTTTCGCTCCTAGCTAAACTTTTATCTGTTCACGGAACTTTCTTAGTGCAACTGTGTCTTCGTTTTTTGTGTGGACATTCCCAAGCTTTCCACTCTGCCTCGACCACGACTGCCTGTACTCTGTGAGAACTTTTAAAGGACTTACAAGGTGCAGAGAGGTACTGGAAAACTCCCCATCCTGACTGTTCCTCTCGGTCAACACAGTATAGCGAGAGTTGACAAGGACTCACATCATAGTTTATAAGTCGACTGGATATCTCATCACATTTTTAGTCGACAAGATTCTACAAGAGTCAACAATAACTCACATGATTACATATATATATATTAAAAACAAAGAAGGCATATCCTGACCAGGAATACATGTGCTTTTCAAAAGGCAGAGCGCCATCTGGTGGAACAGAAATCAACTATTCATTGATTTAACCTGTTCCCTGATATTTGCCCCCCCCCCCCAATTTCTCGATAAATCAAGAAAAGCCATCCACAAACGCGTTTCGCGCTGTTGGCGCTCGTCAACGTGGAATAGGCTGTAACCAGTAAAAATCTTTTAAAAGTTTTCATACATATTTTTGCTTTAATTTTTATTATTTCTTCATGATTTTTTTCGAAACTTAGAGAGAATAAGAACTTTTATATAATGGCGAATTGTCTCTTAAATCTAACAACTATGAAAAATAGATGTTAAAACGTTCATTCTTCATTATGCTGATGATATTGTTTATAAAATGTACTAATTATAAAAAAAAAAACACAATCCATTATTACAATCTACTTATATAATTGCCTTATTCTGTCTGTGTGAAGTTCACGGATAGATTTTGGTCAGAATGGATAAAATAAAAAAAGTGTCAAGGGATGGGAATCGAACCCACGACCTTCCGCTTACCGGGCAGATGCCATGACCACTAGGCCACATGACCACAATTTATAATTGTAACAAATAGTATTTGAATCAAAACATTCAATCGGGTAAAACACGGGCATTGCCCGGGTCATTCGGCTAGTAATATTATAAATGATAAAGTGACTCAAGAAAAAGTATGGAATTCAAAAGTTCAATTGAATTCTTATCATATTATCTAGCTATAAAATTTTTATTTTAAGTATATATACTAATTGAGAAATATTTTTTTCTATCTTACAATAATAAGCTTGAATTGTGGAAGTATACATAGTCAAATGAGTGAAAAAAAATAATTTAATTTCATTAAAAAACTAAATAGGATGGCTGCGCATTATAGAGAAAAAAAAAAAGTGTGCACAACTACCTTAATGCACAAACAATATAGATATATACATTATTTATATAAGATATTTAGAGTTTATCTAATCACCTAATCTATTATTTTTTAGTGACTTATCTTTTTATTTTTAGACACAATAAAGAAGCCCTGGATTAATTAAATATGCCAGTAGAAAATCACATGAACAGTCCAAGCTGATTAGATGCCTAACATATGTTGTTTTATTTCCAGGTATTTTGAATAAGAGCTATATAAATGATATGATTTGAAAATAAAAAAATAAGCGAGTCAACGATTATTGTTATTTTGATAAATGAATAAATTTAATTCTTATTTGATTTATTATAAAGAAATAGTAATCTCTTGCATGTAAATACTTAAAAGAATATTGAACTCATATATAAACAAGTAAATTAATTGTAAAGTTCAAATTTACCACTATTATTATTTATTTAAGTAACCCAGGTTCCTGGAGCGTACAGAAGTCGCCAACTACCCGGGAATTTACCACTAGGCTGGTTAAAATATGACCATGAGTTGACAAAAAAAAAATAAAAATAAAAGTAAGCAATGACGTGGGTCTCTTTAATTTGAAGACGCAGCACTTTTTATATGCCTAAAATGACATTACTTTAATTTTTTGTAAGTTGATGAATTGGAAGCTAAAATTACCATTAGAAATATTAGAAAAAAAATAGTTTGTTATAAAAACAATACCAAGAAATGAGCTCAAGAGATTGAAAATATCAAGGAATTCATATTATTATAAAAAAAAAATTACGTTAGATGCTATACATAAAAATTAAGACAGGATGATAAAAGATTAGGGGAAATAAAAATTTATAAAACCTTGAAAATGTCTAAAAATTCAGAATAATAGTCTTTCCAAGATCAAAATTCCTAAGTAGCAGAGATCCTGGAATCTGAAAAATTAATATAATAATTTTATTGTAAATAAACCCTTTATATATATATAAACCTCCACAAAATGTTAATATAATTAGTTTTGTTGGTATTTATGAGTGATACCTTAAAAAGTAATTTTAACTGGAAAACTGGTGAGGAAAACTTATGACATTTAATAGAATCAAATGAAATTTACTGACAATGATTCAATGGAGCCAATGTAGTAACTGGCTTGTATGGGTCAGGTCCATAGGTCCCAGTCTAAAAAAAAAAAAGAGTGAATAGATATGGAGAAAAGATTATAAAGTAGCTGGTATGTATTGTGCCTGATTGTTTGTACGATCCAGGGCTACTCATCTGCCAGGAGGTTGACTTTTTCCAAATCTTCCTCTGATTGGATAGATACTAATCTAATTTTGACCTCTGTAGATAGACTTTTCAAATTGAATTTTTCCATTGCTTCTATATTTTCCATCATTATATGTCTTCTCAACTTCCCCATCTCAAGTTTTTCTTTTATCATTTCCTCATAGGGACCATAATCCTTTGCTATATATTCCATAGTCTTCTGTTGTATCAGAGGAGCGTCATTATCCAAGTAGAAGGCCAACTTATTTACATCATGCTCACGTAGATAGTTACGCAGGGAAATGGAACTCTCGCCAAGATAGTGGGTTTGTAATTTATTAACCTGGTAAACGCAATCATCCCAAAACAGTGATATAATTTCTTCTTCCATTATATAAGACGGTTTTTCTTCTTTACTATTGTGAAGCAAAATGTAAAGAATTATTAACCGATTTATTTTAAGCATATGATGAGTAAAGTTAAAGCGGTATAATCCATTTGGGTCGATATCTATATCATCATCAACAGGAATCATATGGATCAAATCTTCAGATTTTAATAAACATCCACGTTTCAATGGTGTATGGCCTTCGTTATCCAATATATTTACATTTGCACCTTGTTCTAAAAGTAATTTCACTTTCATTCGATCAACATTTAAGATAGCGTGTTTGACCATATATATCCCTTGCCTCAATGTTTGCCCCTGCATCAATTAAATATTTAAATTTTCTCTGGGATCTAATTTGATAACAATTAAGCAACATTATCAATGTTGCTTCATGCTCATTCGAGGTACATTCAATATCTGCACCTTTGTTTATCAACAACATTACCGAATTCATTTCTTCGGCTTTGAGTGCTAGCTCGAGTAAACTTTTATTTCTTATTTTTGAATTAACATCAAATCCCATTTCTATCAAGACCATTAACGTATGATCATTGTAAATTGCCCACTTAAGAATTCTTTCGCCAATAAATCCATTCATGTTGAATTCGGCTCCTGAATCCAGCAACACTCTGAAAATTTCTTTTGCATTTTGCCGACACCTAAAAACACAGTATTCCAGGAGAGTAAGGCCTAAGAACCCTTCCTTATTAACATCTATACCAGCTTCGATCATTTCTTTAAATATTTCTACACGGCCATATATAATAGCCAAACATAATGCGCGTTGATAATATCCGGAATTTTGATCGCTGTAGCCTTTTTTTTCAATCAATTTTCGAACTCTCCTTATATTATTTTCCATAACTGCCTTATTCCAAATATTTTCCAGTATATTATTCCGTATTGAAGTTATTATTTGCCCTATTTCACATAAAAACATATTATTTTTCTGATACTCACATAAAATATATATAAATTCGTTTTTACAGATAAAATTTGGAGGGTTTTCTTCAATTTTTATTCAAATAGAAGAGCGCTATAGATAATTCTCGTTCTTAAAGTGATTGATGACAAATATCTTGAATTTTAGATAATGATTTTATCACTCTAAATGTAGAGGAAAACTTCTTTTAAAATTTTTATTACAAACAAACAACAGAGTAATAAAACAATATTTAATATGAAAATATAAATATAAAAAAAAACAATATATTTTACAATAACGCTTATTAAAAAAATAAGTAATCATTTTTACAAAATGTTATAGTATAATGAAAAAAATAATGAGTTTTAGAATGTCTCCAATTATAATTGTGACTTTGATATTTTAATGAAATTATTATATCTATAGTGTTACTGATATATATATATATATTTTCAAGAAGTAATATTTTATACACATCTTCAAACCGCTCTCCTGGAACCTGGATTAATAAAAGAAAAGAATTCGCCAAATATCATCTCTTTTTCCTAGAAGTAAAAATCATTTTTATAAAGAAAATTAAAACCATTTAAAATAATATTGATATATAATATATTAGAAAAAATCAAAATTAGAATTATATATACAAGTATATTTTTAATTAGAATTTTTTCTATCCTTCTAAAGATAGATTTCTGACTGGGCCATGGTAAGGAGCGGGTAGCCACCACAGTATAAAGTAGAAAGACATAGGAAAGGTGTTTTCTGTAGGTTCGGATGCAGAAATTCCAAGGTAATTGTCGAACACATGCTACAAGGCATTGGAAAAAGAACAAATCTCAAAACACCATTAGGCATTGTATTGCTACAAATGACAATGTATCAATAAGGGAAATGCTTCATCGATTAATCCTGGCCGAAGATGAGATCATACAAGATATGGTCGACAAGATGCTTGGCGCCCACATCATCCAATTATAGAAAGTTCAAACGCCTCAACAGTAGTCATAGTGAAGAACAAAGACGATCCTTGGATATTTAGAATTGATACAAGAGGCTTGAACAAAGTTACCAAGAAAGATGTGTATCGCTCGAATTAACAATGCCTCGTCAGACATTTTAAGAGCGGAAATTTATACTCAACGATGAATGTAAAATCAGGCTACTGGCAAATTGTTATAGACAAGGATGACCGAGAAAACTGCATTTGTCACTCCAGATGGCCTTTTCGATTTAAAAGTAACGTTTGGACTTTGCAACATACCCAAGACCTTTAAAAGAAGGATGTAGAACCTACTGGCAAAATGCTCATTATTTTTTGAAGTCTTCCTTCTCCATTCTGTTAGATTCTCAGAGCATCTATCACATTTATAAGCCTAGATTGATTCCAAAAACTTGAATAACGACCCTAACTCAAATTGTTGCTTCAATCAGACAAAACAAAAATTCTGACACACCAAGAAGATCAAGATTGAATCAAATTTGTTTATTACAAAATAAAGGCAATGGGTGAATTTTCGAGAAGCTGACGAACCTGCAACAAAAAAAAAAAAAAAACTACGTAATTAACATCTTTTTATCGAAGGTTCATGTGCGTCTGCGTTGAAATTATAATAATTTGCCACATCTCACCTCCGCTAAAATGCAGGCTGTAAATTTTATGTTATTTGCATGCTTTTTAAGGGTGTTACATTTACGGTGGCCAGCAGTTTATATTTATATATTGTTAATATCTTAAATATCTCTGTGGCGACCACACTTTGCTTCAGCGAGCGCGAACTGGGACAAAGTTTGAATACACATACTACCGGCAATAAAGTGGCGGCCCCACTATGCCTTGTCAAGCACGTGCTGGGAGAACATGTCACTACGCATGCGCGAGCATCCAGAACTTTCTAGCGACTGGCGCGGTAAACAAAAAGGCTTGCTCCCAACGGCCGTTACTTCAACCATTACTTCTTTTCTCATTATATATTTCTGGCTTTAAATGAATTAATTTTAATTATAATTTTATCAGCGGCCTTTCCACAAGCCACACCATCACCCAACCACCATCTCCACATCTCTATTTATATGAGTCAATGGGTGCGCATATTTATATATATGTGGTAACCGAGGGTCTCTCTCTGTGGTGTAGTAACCGAGAGGGGCAAACCTGTAGTAACCGAGAGGGACAGTCAGGGCGTGGAGAGTTTTCCAGTACCTCTCTGCACCTTGGGAGACCTTTAACAGTGCCACAGAATACAGGCAGTCGTGGTCGAGGCAGAATGGAAAGCTTGGGAATATCCATCACAAAAAACGAAGAGACACAGTTGTAGTAGGAAAGTTCCGTGAACAGATAGGAGTCGAGCTAGAAGCGAAAGATGGAGAGATAAGAAATTTTCTTACTGTTCTACGGCATGGTCGAGCATCAGAAGATGAAATGACGAGGGCTGCCGCTGATGGTGAAGTGACTACATTTTTTTGGCTAGGGGGGAGGTCTTATATATCTTTGCCGAGAGAGGAAGTATTGCATATCAGCAGATGCAACAAGAGCGTGGATCTGAAGCGAAATTGTACACTGGCGCCGCCTTGACAGTTTCCTATCTATATTTAGACTTTGTTGTGGGACTTCTAAATCTATCTCGATTTTAGATGTTTTTGACTTCTATCTCTTGCTTTAGCTCAACTCTTAATCTATTACAGAGTTTTATTTATTTATCCTCAGTTTGTACAAAGTACATTACATATAATGATGTAATTACACATGTCAACAATGTGTATAATCATTTACAGATATGTTTCTATTATACAAAATGAAATTCTTGTTATAAGTATTATACAATATGCGGTTGTTGGTTTAAATTACCATATATTTATATATATATATATGTGACAATATAGTGGTAATAATGTGATGAGTAAGAAATAAGGAAACAACAAGTTTGGAAGATGGAACCCAGCAAACCGAGGGAGAGAGCGAGCGCTAGCGGCTGCCACCGCGGAAAATGCACGTCTTGTGTGTCCACCACCCCCCCGACTGAGTAAACATAGAACTGAGGTTCCAAGAAAAGGCCCTGCGGTCGCCCCCTTGGAATGTGACTGCTATATCAAGTGACCGGCCTTAGCTGCGTTCTCTCTCTCTCTCTCTGGTCGACTGTAGATTTGTTTTATTAATCCTGGAAGAGCATATATTATGACATATGGCCCCCGTTGAAGAAGGCTGAACATGGTTTAAGTATATTTAAAGCTGGAGAAGCCTGGAATAGAGAAAATAATTTTACAGTTAAAATTAGTTAAGGTAATGGTGACATAGTTTTATGTAAATAAAATATTGTATAGTACACAAGTAAATATTATTTACAAGCAGTTTTACAACACCGGGGAGTTTGACATTTAAGGAAATCTTTGAAAATATCAAGGTTATAAAAGGCTATATACAACAAAATCTAATGTACTATAAGGGAAATGTTATTGAGGAGTGTGAACAAGGGGAAGAAGAGTCACATACATATGATGGAATTCTGAAGATCATTAAGACTGGGGAACTCTACACTTTAAGATATTTTTCAGGCGGACATGGCAAGGGGAAACTTGTCATGGGCTTTCTATGCTATAGGTGTAGAGTATGAGAAATGAGGTTGAGGCTGCAAATTGCGTGAGCTCAGGACTGAGGTAAATATAAAACTACATACAATGTTAGAACCTTGGCGAACAGGGCGAGGGGAAACTTGCCCTGGGCCAATCTAACTTATCTATGCAGCTACTTGTGTAGCGAGTCCGAGGGGAAAAGTCCCGTGTGTAGGTGAGGAAGTCGGATGGACTTATATTTAATTTGCGGGAAGTATACGCGCACAGTGCCGAAAATTGGGACGAGGACTGCGTTGTCCGCTACAAGTGACAAGCTGCTCGGACACGAGGTGTTTGAACCGTCGTGGGAGCTTGTGCAAGGCGATGATTTCGCGGTGGGTTGAAAGTAAGACCCATGTCTGCGCGAAATGATGACGGACCGGACAGAATCAGCGACGATGTTTAACGTACCTCCGTGGGAAATATCGGAGGTAGGCTATATCGTGCTGGTTTGGACAATGGACAAACATAGATTTGAAGACAGGGTCCGTGTGGCGAACGTGTGGCGCGAGGAGAAGAAGCGAACTGTGTCGCTCGATGCAGATTGTTCAAGTGCGAACAAAAAGGGATTGATAAATATCTAGCAGTTAGTCAATCTGCACCCTGTGACGAACACGCCATTGGCTAGATGGTGTGGGTCGGTGGATAGGCTAGAGATGAACTACGAAATAAATTATCATAAATGAAGGGCGAAGGTTAGGATTTTGAAATGACAATATAGAAGTTCGATAATTGATTAATCAATAATTCTCTATAAAGGTCCTGAGCTGGTATAAGTTAACAAAGTTGTAAGAATGAGAGGGACATTAAGGGAAAGATAGATAAAAGTCACCAAGGGTTGGTTGTAAGCAAGGCTCACGTGGTGGTTGGAATTCTTCGACGCCTGAATTACAGGGTGAATTTTGAATCGATTAGGGAAAGAAATTATTTTTCGTGAGCCGTGCTTACAAGTAGGAGAGGTCTATACAAAAGTTTAGGTGCTGGAGGCATATTTTTAAAAATAAATTGATTATGAAAAATCTATTGTTAATAGTAAAAATCGTAAAGCATTAATAGGTAGAATTCCAATTTTTTTTTTAAAGAGTTTTTTTTTTTTTTTAAGAGTTACGTTAAAAATGGAAATTATTTAATTAAAATAACGATTGTTAAATTCTACTGGTAAGGTAACTAATTAAATGAGTTACAAATATCTAGATAAATAGTATGGAGCATAAAATCATTGTTAATAGGCATAGAGAGAATAAATGGAGCTAATTATGTAAATATTGGGACAATTTACAAGGAATGACTTATTTAAAGAATGAATGGAATTGGTAAAACAATTTCACTTACAGGTTATGTTGGTTTAGAGAGCAGGCAAGTTCATTGAGATTCGGGAGAATTCTGTCTGTGACACTGTGCGTACCAGTGTTGTACATCACAGTAGCGGTAGGGAGATGGCGGAGTCTTGTCCATGATGGCGGGAGGTGTCCTGCTCTGGCACGGCGATCGTTCTTGAGTAGATCTAGTGCTTGAAGAAGTGCGTGGCAGCTCCATCTCCGTCGTAGGTGAATACTTCTTCGGGATCACGGTTCAAAGGTTGGCGAGGAAGGGGTTGAGGGCTCGAAGAGGAGTGGTTACAGTTGAGTTGGTTTTGGTCGATCATCGTGGCTTGGCTTCTTGTTTCTTCATACTCCGGTATATGAGGGATTCGCTTCCCGGCCAGGTCTTATCCTGTCGACTTCCGATGTGACAATATAGTGGTAATAATGTGATGAGTGAGAAATAAGGAAACAACAAGTTTGGAAGATGGAACCCAGCAAACCGAGGGAGAGAGAGCGAGCGCTAGCGGCTGCCACCGCGGAAAATGCACGTCTTGTGTGTCCACCACCCCCCCGACTGAGTAAACATAGAACTGAGGTTCCAAGAAAAGGCCCTGCGGTCGCCCCCTTGGAATGTGACTGCTATATCAAGTGACCGGCCTTAGCTGCGTTCTCTCTCTCTCTCTCTCTCTGGTCGACTGTAGATTTGTTTTATTAATCCTGGAAGAGCATATATTATGACATATATGTAATAATATATGCTCTTCCAGGAATAATAAAACAGACCTACAGTCAACCCAGAGAGAGACAAGCAGCTAAAGTATGGTCATTTGAGACACTAGCGACATTCCAAGAGGCGACCAGAGGCCCGGAATTCTCGGGACTATTGGGACAGGATGTGGGGTCCGGTCACTTGAGATATCAGCGACATTCCAAGGGGCCCGTACTTGGAACCTCAGGACTAATTAAGACAGTTGAGGATTGTATTCGGACACAAACGGCCGCCCGGCGGACAGCCGGGCCCACCATCTCCCATCTCTCTCTCTGGTTGTCTGGGTTCATCTTCCAAACTGTGGTGTGATTATTTCTCTCTTTCCCCACCTTATTATTATATTGTCACATTGAAAGTCGACAGGATCTTATCACATAAGAGTCGACAGGATAAGACCTGGCCGGGAAGCAAATCCCTCATATACCAGAGTATGAAGAAAACAAGACGCAAGACCACGATGATCGGCCAAACCCAACTCAACTGTAGCCACTTTACTTCGAGCTCTCACCCCCTTCCTCGCCAACCTTTGAACCGTTACCCTGAAGAAGTCATCACCTACGACGGAGATGAAGCTGCCGCCCACTTCTCCCAGCACTAGATCTGCCCAAGAACGATCGCCGCGCCAGAGCAGGACACCTTCCACCACCATGGACTCCGCCATACCCCTACCGCTACTGTGGCCCACAACACTGGCACGTACAGTATCTACTGACAGAACCCTTCTTCAATGAACTCAATGTTTTACCTCTACCATTCATTTTTAAAGAAGTCATTTCTTGTAAACTCTGATGGCAATATTTCCTATAATTAGTTTAGTTCAATTTATTCTCTCCACGCCTATTAACAATGATTTTATTCTCAATACTATTTATCTAGATATTTGTAACCCATTAAATTTGTACCTTACCAATCGAATTAATAATATACATTTCAATGAAATATTTTTATTTTAGAGTCATCCCTTAAAAATGGACTTCTACCTATTCATACTTTACGATTTTTAAGATTAACAATATATTTTCATAATCGAGTTATGTATAAAAATAGTGTTCCTCTACCTAACCATTTGTTCCACTTTGTATATGACTTCTTCTAATTGTAAGCACGGCTCACGAAAAATAATTTCTTTCCCTAACCGACCCAAAATTCACTCTGTAATTCAGGCGTCGAAGAATTCCAACCACCTCGTGAGCCTTGCTTACAACCAACCCTTGGTGACTCTTATCTATCTTCCCCTTAAGATCCCACTCATTCTTACAACTTTGTCAACCTTATACCAACTCAGAGTCTTTTATAGAATTATTGTTTAATCAATTATCGATAATTATTGCCAACAATATTGTCATTTCAAAATCCTAATCTTCACCCTTGATTTATGATAATATATTTTGTAGTTTCTCTCTAGCATATCCACCGACCCACACCATCTAGCCACTGGTGTGTTCGTCACAGGACGCAGATTGACTAACTGCTAGATGTTTATCAACTCTTTTTTGTTCGCACTTGAACAATCTGCATCGAGCGGCACAGTTCGCTCCTTCTTCTCGCGCCACACGTTCGCCACACGGACCCTGTCTTCAAATCTATGTTTGTCCCTTGTCCAAACCAGCACGATATAACCTACTTCCGATATTTCCCACGGATGTACGTTAAACATCGTCGCTGATTTTGTCCGGTTCGTCAGCAAGTTTCCCCTCGCCCTGTTCGCCAAAATTCTAACATTGTATGTAGTTCTATATTTACCTCAGTCCTGAGCTCACGCAATTTCCAGCCTCAACCTCATTTCTCGTACTCTACATCTATAGCATAGAAAACCCATGCCAAGTCCTCCCCTTGCCATGTCCGCCTGAAAACATATCTCAAAATGTAGAGTTCCCCAGTCTTAATGGCTTAATATTTTCATCATGTGTATGTGACTCTTCTTCTCCTTGTTCACACTTCTCAATAGCATTTCCCTTATAATACATTAGAATTTATTGTATATAGCTTTTATAACCTTGATATTTTCAAAAATTCCCTTAAATATCAAACTCTCCGGTGTTGTAAAACTGCTTGTAAATAATATTTACTCGTGTACTATACAATATTTTATTTACAAAAAACTATGTCACCATAACCTTAATTAATTTCAACTGTAAAATTATTTTCTCTATTCCTGGCTTCACCAGCTTTAAGTATACTCAAACCATGTTCAGCCTTCTTCAACGGGGGCCATATGTAATAATATATGCTCTTCCAGGAATAATAAAACAGACCTACAGTCAACCCAGAGAGAGACAAGCAGCTAAAGTACGGTCATTTGAGACACTAGCGACATTCCAAGAGGCGGCCAGAGGCCCGGAATTCTCGGGACTATTGGGACAGGATGTAGGGTCCGGTCACTTGAGATATCAGCGACATTCCAAGGGGCCCGTACTTGGAACCTCAGGACTAATTAAGACAGTTGAGGATTGTATTCGGACACAAACGGCCGCCCGGCGGACAGCCGGGCCCACCATCTCCCATCTCTCTCTCTGGTTGTCTGGGTTCATCTTCCAAACTGTGGTGTGATTTTTTCTCTCTTTCCCCACCTTATTATTATATTGACACACACACATATATATATATGTCGAACAACAACAAAAAGAACAACCTAGCTTATGATATTTGTAACAATGAATAATATGTAACGTTATTCATATATTAAAACAAAGGGCCAACGTGGGATTATATTCCAGTTCACCAGCAGTTCGTCCACCAACTTATACATTTAGACGGGACATGCGGCCTTTTATTTCATAACTCTTTAATATATAACAATGGACTAAATGTATCAAACCTTTTTATCTTATTTCAATAAAAGACAAATGTATAAAATTTAACTCATTTTGCAGATTTATTTTGAATTTTATATAAAAAAAACTACTAAATTCAATTGGAACGTTTTTATTTATAAATTTACTCTGTTTAGAATAGTTTTATTTGAAAGAATGTTGATTCTAAATTATTCCTTCAAACTTTTCTTAATCTGTAAATTGTTTTCCTCGAATACACTACTTTACAATTGATTTCATTCAAATAAATTTGCATACCAACTCTTTGTACATATTTAAATTATGTTGATTTTTTTTCCCTTTTCATCTACCTAAATTGAATACACACACACGCGTTTTTATTGGGGCATCCAGCCCTATACATGATTCCCCTCTACAGGATTTAGCAAAGGAAGATATTTCAAAAGTAAAAACTAGAATACAAGAAGTAATAAGGAAAAAGAAAAGAGAGAAGAAAGAAAAACAAACAAAAAGAAATATAGCCATATATACAAAAATAAACATACAGAGCAAAAGGAACCATACATGATTAAATATTTAAATTAAAGTACCAATGTTTAGAATATGTCGAGGTTAGGATATCATTGAGAGGGCTAGTGTGGAACCAGCCGCATTCAATCTTCGTTTTCTTCCTCCAAGCAAACCACGACATTCAGCGAATCCATTATTCTCCAACGGACATTGACTGCGGCCTTGTAGAATTTATATAAACCGAAGGAGAGACCCTGATCAACCATCAGTGTGTTCATCCAGCTGCAAATTTGTTGGCAGTCAGGTTGAGACCAGGGTAAGTCACCCAAAATTTCTTTCCTCTGTTTCTCTAAGCAGGAGCATCCAAATATTATATGCATAATTTCGTCTTGGATTCTGTTTTTACACAGATCGCAAGTTAGAGTCAAATCAATCTTCCAGCGCTTTGAACGATTTTCTGGGACCCTAAATTGAATACTAATTATTGTATTGTAGAGATTCTATTTGATTCTTGTAGATTTTGTGTAATAAAGCTCGTCCTGGACTGACGCAGGCCATTAGCTCGAAACTATGATCTCCAGGTGGGCGCTTCTCAGTTTTCCAAAGCTGGTGTGGTGGCTTTGATTCTTTACCCATAGTTTGTGGAGACGGTATATTGATGGCGTTTTAGCGTCTATTTTGATGAGACATTCTTTGTTCCAAAATAACTTTACTGCCAAATTTCAAATAATCTTTCTTTATTTTTTTTCTATGTTTAGTTTACCCTTAATGTAAAAGTGTCCCTAGTGGGACATAGTGCTCTAAGTTAAATAAAATGAGGAAACCTTCCATTGCTTGAATCTCAAGTGACAAAATTTAATGGCTTTATCGTTGCTAAAATCTGTACAGAGTATCTACAAGTTTTCATTTGCAAAATTACCATTTTTACAATTTATCAACTCTCCGGTAAGAAGACACCTTTCCCAAAAGGACACTTCGGCTCTGAAATTAGGTGTCCTTTTCAGGGAGGTTCTACTAGAATATTAATACAATTAATGTGTGTATACAAGAGAGAAAGATTAAAAATTATAATAATGTACATAGTAACATAAAGGTAACCCAGGCTCCTGGAGAGATTGCCAACTACCCGAAATAATGTAGATAAATATAGAAACCTCAGTGAAACCATTCAAAATTCTAAAAACCAGGATAAAAAGAAAGGTACTGAGAGATTCATAAAACCTATAAAATCTGTGTTAAAAATAATGTATCAATATAAAAAAATCCTATAAAGAAGAACCTCCCTGTAAAGGACATCACCTAATGGCAGAGTCAAAGTGTCCTTTAGGTAGAGGTGTCCTCTTAGCTGAGAGCTTCTAAATTGTAAAAATGATAATTTTTAAAATTAAAATTGTCTTTTGTGCAGAGATGTCTGCTAGCGGGGTATCCTCTAAAGAGAAAAAAAAAAGTTCTACTATATTTTAAAATTTACAATTTAAAAAATAACTCCAAACTTTAAATCTCCAAGGAGATAATAAATAAACATGTGAATAAAAAAAAAGAAACTTTATAAGTTCTTCATTGACCTGTCATTTAAATATATTTTTAGATTTAAACTTTTTGAAATTTTTAACAAAAAAAGTAGAAGGCACATTTAGAAAGTTAATTAAAACTTTGGATTTTCTCTCTATCTCCTTCTCATGTTTTAAAATCTGAAGCACATAAACAAAATGTAATCTCTAGAGGCAAAAAATAGGAACTATGTGAATAATAAATAAATTAATTTGAATAAATTTTTATCAATTGACATTTGCATCATTCCAAATTAATTTTCCAAATCTAATATCGTGAATAATCTCCTGGAAATGAGAAATCAGGATGTATAACATTTTAACATTGTTATGAGACCTATTTTCACCCGACCTCACCAAAGCCGAAAAGGTTCGCGACGCGGAAAGAGTGATACGACGCCGGCATAAAAAAAAAAACTGGTTTCCAGGATGCAAAAAGCTATTGATCGTCAAGGCGAGTGGTGAAAAATAGCCAAATGTTCAACCTTTCCAAAAATGTAGGCAAAGTTGTAAATAAATTCCATTTTCCATAAAAAAAGGAGACCTTACTTTTAATTACACCATCGTACATATCAACTGAAGGTTTGTTTATGGAATTTAACTAATGTGTGCCTATCATTTTGAAATTTTGGAATTTGATTTATATCCTAAATTTAATTCATACAAACATAGTAGTTAGATCTTAAAGATAGAGGTTGTATAGCCAGTATTAAGAACTAAGAGACAATTTGGCTAGTAAAAGTTTTTATTTATATTTTTGATTTAAGTTTTATTATTTCATTGTCTAGAACAAAATCATTTTATCAAAACGTCGAGAGAATAAGAACGTTATATAATGGCGAAATGTCTCTTAATTCTAAGATCTATGAATAATAGAGGTTAAAACGTTTATTCTTCATTATTCTGATGGTTTTGTTCATAAAATGTATTGATTATAAAAAAAAAACACAATCCATTATTACAATAATATTATAAATGATAAAGTGACACAAGAAAAAGTATGGCATCCAAAAATTCAATTAAATTCTTCTAATATTATCAAGCAATAAAATATTTATTTGTGGTATATATACTAATTGAGATTTTTTTTTATATCTTACAATATTAGCTTGAATTGAAAGTGTACATAAAGAGTAAAATGAAAGTGAAAAAAAATTTTTTTTTCATTAAAAAAACTAAATAGGATGGCTGTGCATTATAGAGAAATAAAAAAAGTGTATACAACTACCTTAATGCAGAAACAATATAGATATAAACATTATTTATATAAGATACTAGCGGATGTACCCGGCTTCGCCCGGATTTTACCCGAGTAAAGGTTTGTTTAACGAACATTTGTTAAAACAATTCTCTATAAACTTATAAAAAAAAAAAGAAATATTTTGATAATTTGGATTTCGTAAATTTGAATCTCTCGACAAAGTGAACATTTTTTCCTGGTCCCTTGAAAAATACTCGATAAGTTGAATAAAATCAATATTAATTGGTTCCCTCGGTAATTGGAAGTTAAAGGAATAGTATCTTTGCCTTGGAATTGTATCATTATTCTTGCCTCAAATAAATTGCCGTGTCATCCTGAATTTTGTCTTTCCTAATTTTCTACATTACAAAATCATCATTTTAACCATTCTCCCAATATACATGTTGTAGATAAATGATAAAACTAACTTTGATTTGTTCGCAATCAATAGGTAAAAAATCTTACTTTTGATTAATAATCTTTAAGATAATAAACTTAGTGATAATAAAACTTATAGATAAAAAAACTTGTTATCATCGTCGCAATGGGAGCGCTGCTTGTGAGTTAAATATATATATCTGCAAATAACTAAGGATATTCAAGATATTCAATAAATTATTTTTCAAAAACCTTCCCGGGGATATATCTAATAATATCCCAAAATTTCACGGCAATGGTTGTATGGGTTTTGAATCTATAGAGTACAAACATACAGATAGACATTCAATTATATATATATACGCAGATGATATTACGGTGATATGTTGGAATAAAAACCTAATAGAACTTGAAAATACAATAGGAAGCATAATGAGAAAAATAACAAATTGGTGTGAAAGCAGCAAATTAAGAATATCCAAGGAGAAAACGAAGGTTTTGCCTTTGTTCAATAATAAAAAATTTACAATAACTTTGAATAACAATACCATTATTCCGGTAGATAGGGTAAAAATTTTGGGAATAACCGTCAAAAACCACAGAAATAAGAATAAACTTGATTTTATGCCGCACATTGATGATACTATCACGGAAACAACCAGAGCAAGTGGATATCTATTAGGATTAACAAAGAAGGCCTGGGGTCTTGACAGCAAAAGGAGAATTGTACTGTACAAAACACTATTTAGAAATACAATAATATACGGATCTACGATATGGTACCAATTCATCCCAAAAAAAGCCAAAGACAAATTAAACTCGCTACAGTATAAAATTCTCAAACATGGTATACAAGCATACAATACAACATCGTCAAATTGTACGCATATCATTGCTAGAACTCCAAAGCTCACTCACTTCATTGAATCAAATATACTGAAAATAAATATAGATTACAACCGATTTGTCCCAGCAAAAATAGTCATAATTTCTAACTTTATAAACCAGAAACAGCAGGAATATTACGAAGCGACCAATGAAAATTTCAAAAGTTTCTTCAGTGGCCCAAAAATTCCTAATTTTATTAAACCTAACTTCTATAATGTGCAATTCCTCACTGGACATGGCGACTTCAATTCATACCTGTTTAAAACTGACTGCCCGCTGACCGCTGATCTTAGGGAACTAAATCAACTTCCCATAAATTTGCAACATCTGGTCTCCACTAAGGACATATACCAAAGATTCAACAAATTTTGCAGAATGTATTTAGCTAGTTAAGTGATTACTAATGTAATCAATTTGCATACTGATATGTAAATATGTATATATCTTCTTAACTACTTTTCTTTTGTGTCATTCATTTTAAATGTTTATATTTCACGCGCAAATATCCGAATTGTGGATATAGCGTGTACTCTGCAATTGATAAATAAATAAAATATATTTAAGAGTTTATCTAATCACCTAATCTATTGTTTTTTTAGTGACTATCTTTTTGTTTCTAGACACAATAAAGAAACTATGGATTGATAAAAATATGTCAGTAGACAATCACATTAACAGACCAAACTGATTTGATGCCTAACATATGTTGTTTTATTTCCAGGTATTTTGAATAAGAGCTATATAAGTGATATGATTTGAAAATAAAAAAAATAAACAGGTCAAAGATAATTGTTATTTTGATTAATCAACAGATTTTTTCATATTTTATTTACAACAAAGAAACAATAATCTATTGCATGTAAATGCTTACGAGAATATTGAACTCATATATATATATATATATACAAGTAAAAGTTCAAATTTACAACTAGGGTCTTTAAAATATGAACATGAGTTGACAAAAAAAAAATACAAGTAAGCAATGACGTTTGTCTTTAATTTGAAGACGCAGCAATTTTTATATGCCTAAAATGACATTACTTTCATTTTTTGTAAGTTGATGAATTGGTAAAGGTAAAATTACCATTAGAAATATTACAAAAACTATAGTTTGTTATAAAAACAATACTAAGAAATGAGCTCAAGAGATTGAAATTATCAAGGATTACATATTATTTGAAAAAATATGATGGATGCTATACATAAAAATTAAGACAGGATGATAAAAGATTAGGGGAAATAAAAATTTATAAAACTCTCTCTTTGAAAATATCTAAAAATTCAGAATAATAAACTTTCCAAGATAAAAATTCCTAAGTAGCAGAGATCCTGGAATCTGAAAAATTAATAAAATAATTTTATTGTAAATAAACCCTTTATATATATAAACCTCGACAAAATGTTACTATAATTAGTTTTGTTGGTATTTATGAGTGGTACCTTAAAAAGTAATTTTGAACTGGAAAACTGGTAAGGAAAATTTATGAAATTTAATAGAGTCAAATGAAATTTACTGACAATGATTCAATGGAGCTGATGTAGTAAGTGTCTTGCATGGGTCACGTCCACGGGTCCAGGCCTAAAAAAAGAGTGAAGTAATATGGGCAAAAGATTATAAAGTAGCTGGTATGTCAATGTGCCTGATTGTTTGTACGCTCCAGGGCTACTCATCTGCCAGGAGGTTGACTTTTTCCAAATCTTCCTCTGATTGGATAGATACTAATCTAAGTTTGACCTCTGTAGATAGACTTTTCAAATTGAATTTTTCCATTGCTTCTATATTTTCCATCATTATATGTCTTCTCAACTTCCCCATCTCAAGTTTTTCTTTTATCATTTCCTCATAGGGACCATAATCCTTTGCTATATATTCCATAGTCTTCTGTTGTAGCAGAGAAGCGTCATTATCCAAGTAGAAGGCCAACTTATTTACATCATGCTCACGTAGATAGTCACACAGGGAAATGTAACTCTCGCCAAGATAGTGGGTTTGTAATTTATTAACCTGGTAAACGCAATCATCCCAAAACTGTGATAGAATTTCGTCTTCAATTATATAAGACGGTTTTTCTTCTTTACTATTGTGAAGCAAAATGTAAAGAATTATTAACTGATTTATTTTAAGCCTATGATGAGTAAAGTTAAAGCGGTACCATCCATTTGGGTAGATATCTATATCATCATCAAAAGGAATCATATGGATAAAATCTTCATATTTTAATAAACATCCACGTTGTAATGGTGTATGGCCTTCGTTATCCAATATATTTACATTTGCACCTTGTTCTAAAAGTAATTTCACTTTAATTCGATCAACATTTAAGATAGCGTGCATCAAAGGTGTTTGACCATATATATCCCTTGCCTCAATATTTGCCCCTGCATCAATTAAATATTTAAATTTTCTCCTGGATCTAAATTGATAACAATTAAGCTGCATTAACAATCTTGCTTTATGCTCATTCGAGGTAGAATCAATATCTGCACCTTTGAATATCAACAACATTACCGAATTCATTCTATCGTAATCGAGAACTCGTTCGAGTAAACTTTTAGTTCTTATTTTTGAATTAACATCAAATCCCATTTCTATCAAAACCTTCAACGTATGATCATTTCTAAATGCGATCTCAATAATTCTTTCGCCAATTAATCCATTTATGTTGAATTCGGCTCCTGAATCCAGCAAAACTCTGAAAATTTCTTTTGCATTTTGTCGACACATAGAAGCACAGTATTCGAGAAGAGTAGTGCCTAAGTAACATTCCTTATTAACATCTATCCCATTTTCTATCATTTCTTTAAATATTTCTACATGGCCATATTCAATAGCCAATCCTAATGCGCGTCGATAATATTCAGAATTTTGATCGCTGTAGCCTTTTTTCTCAATCATTTTTCTAACTTTCTTTATATTATTTTCCATAACTGCCTTTTCCCAAATTATTTCCAGGCTCTTCTCCCATATTCTAGTTATTATTTTCCCTATTTTACATGAAAACATATTATTAATCTAATACTTACATAAAATGTATAAAAATTTGTTTTTAACAGAGAGAATTTGGAAGGCTTTCTTTTATAGAAATTCACTTAATAGCAATTTATTCAAATATAAGAGCGATATAGATATTTCTCGTTCCTAAAGTGATTGATGACAAATATCTGGAATTTTAGATAACTTTATCACTATAAGTGTTGAGGAAAGCTTCTTTAAACATTTTTGTTTCAAACAAAAAACAGAGTAATAAAACAATATTTAATATAAAAATATAAATATAAAAAAACAAAATATGTTTTATAATAGCGCTTATTTAAAAAAAAATAAGTAATCATTCTTACAAAATGTTATAGTCTAATGAAAAATATAGTGTTTTAGAATGTTCAATTATAATTGTGACTTAGATATTTTAGTGAAATTATTATATCTATAGTGTTACTGATATATATATATATATTTTCAAGAAGTAATATTTTATACACATCTTCAAACCGCTCTCCTGGAACCTGGATTAATAAAAGAAAAGAATTCGCCAAATATCATCTCTTTTTCCTAGAAGTAAAAATCATTTTCATAAAGAAAATTAAAACCATTTAAAATAATATTGATATATAATATATGAGAAAAACATTTTCAAAATTAGTATTTATATGTATTATTGTTGTTCTAATTGGTTATATCCAAATTTTATTTTTTATTTAAACATTTTTTCTATCCTTCTAAAGATAGAT
>CP092872.1:75606271-75713323 GCA_030710605.1 Cordylochernes scorpioides
CGTGATCCATCTCCAATAAAGTGCTAACAATCTTGTAAATTTATAATACAATATAATGCGGCTTATGTAAAACGACGTTTTACAAGATTTACCGCAAGTTTTCCGTTCATTATTACTCTTCAAAATTCATCCTTTTACACTTTATTCCTAAGGATAGAAATAGTCGTTATTTCTCCTTAAAATAAATTACGATTTTTCGTTAAAAAAAGAAAAATATTGCGGTAAAACTTGTCAAACGCCGTTTTAAAATCATAAGCCGCTTAATATTGTATAATAAATTAACTTTATATAATATTTAAAATCGGAAAAATATGTTCAGGGTAGCCTAGTGGACATGACATCTCCCCGGTAATAGGAACACTGTGGGTTCGATTCCCATCCATGGACACTTTTATTTTTCCGTTCACCATTACTCTTCACAAATCAAATTTTCATACTTCATCCCTAAGGATAGAAATAGTCGTTATTTATCTTTAAAATAAATTACCATTTTTTGTTCAAAAGATACATTTACGGTAAAACTTGTCAAACGTTGTTTTACAATCTTGTAAATGTTTATTGGCTTAGTGTCGAAATTTCCATACTTCATTACCTAAGTTACCTAAAATATTATGTGTGTGAATGCTAATTCAACACAATTACCGTGTGAATAACGAGGAAATGCCATATTAATAATTGAAGTAAACGAAAAATTGCGCTACAAATATTAAAAATAAAAATACAACCTTTCGCAATGAGTTTCTTTTATTATTAAAGAAAAAGATAATAAAAATAGAGATAATAAAAGAAACTCATTGCGAAAGGTTGTATTTTTATTTTTTATATTAATAATTGTTTTTAGACATCTTATTTTTCAGCCTGGATATATAAATAAGTTCTATATATATAAATAAATTACTTAACATTTTACACTTCAATTAAAAAGGCATATATTGGATCAAAATATCATTTATTTTACCTTAAAGAAGGTGGAATAATTCCCGCTGAAAGACATCTGTGGTTGAAATGTAAGTGTAACTTCCAACTGTTGATAGAAAGTCGAAGCTTTTCTATTGTTCTTTGTAAATATATTTTGATCCAATATATGCCTTTTTAATTAAAAATTTATTTATGGATTGCTCTATTTTCAAAACAATTTTATACTTCATTGAAATGTTTCGGCAATGCGCAGTCGCACCTTTCAAATGAACTATCATTATAATGAGCACTTGTTGGGAAGTTAAGACGCGCTCTGCGCGTTTTTTAATATCGAATAAATTGGCAATAAGTAAATATGAGGGAAATTGTTTCTTTGAAAATATTGACAAAAAAAAAACGAATCTCTCTTCCAAACGTCGAAATAAACAATAAGAAAGTTAGTGTAACTCATTTATAACTTAATTATTTCTCGTTTTTTTTCTCTCTTTCTCATTGTTAACATCATATGACTATTCTATTCACGGCCTAAAAGTATTGTATATATATGTATAGACAAATGTAAATGCATACATGTATGACAGCGCAAGTGTCCCTAGGGAGACATAGCGCTTTAAATTGAAATAAAATAAAATTTGAAAAATGTATTATTGTAGGTTTTTTTTTTAATTTAATATTTAAGGTGTGTTTTATTAGAGAGAGAGAGAGAGCAATAATATTTTCTTCTCACCTGAAAATCTTACAATTATTTTATGGCTTTCCCTTCAGGTATTATATATATGTGTCGTCTATTCAAGATGAAAATTGTGAGAAAATCGTTTTAAAACAATAAATATTTCTCACAATGAATTTCTCAATGCAATAGCGCGCCATCTGTAGAATAAAAACGAACCTATTAAACGCGAGTTTTTATTTTTCTATTCAAAGAAGTTCCTATTGTCCATACTGGGGTAATTTGTATTTTTAAAATCGCTCAGAATAGTTTCAGTTCTCGCTACAGATATGGCGGTACAAGCTTATTTTAAAGCGAGAGAACCTCGATGAAAAATATTTATAAATATTACTAATTCACTCAAAAATAGTATGTCCATAGTTCCATTAACTACTTTAACCAATAGTTCTTCTAAACGACCAGATATAAAAGCAGAATAAACCACCACATTATTAGAGCGATTCGACAGACCAAACTGGGAAGACCATAGGTTCCACTACTGATCATTAATGCTCCAATTTTTTGTCATTTCAGTATGGAGTATAACAAGTTGGTGTGTGTCTTTTAAAATTCCCGCTTAATAATCTCATTTCTCTTATACCTAAATGTTTCTGCCGCGCTCAAACTACGTTCTTCCCACAGAAGTGCTCTTCAGAAAGCTCCACGCGGTAGAAGGCCGGAGTAATGCCCCGCGGTGCTATCGATTCCTGCACGTGATTGATCGCCGAGCCAGCGTGGAATTGCTCCTGCGGTGCGATCTCAGGTTCTGAGGTTCGAACAATTTATCACTTATTTATTTACCGAGTGTATAGGTACGTTGTGAAATTCTTTCTTAGTTTTCGATTTTGATAAGTCTCGATACATGTGATTTTTTGCACGATGGCCGAGTCAGTGTGGAATTGCTCCTTCGGTTCAATCTCAGGTTCTGAGGTTCGAACAATTTATCACTTATTCATTTACCTATTGTATATTTACGTTGTGAAATTATTTCTTAGTTATCGATTTTGAATAAATCTCGATACGTGTGATTCCTTGCTTGGTTTGGTTATACCTTTTGAATTAATTAATCTCTCTCTTATATGAAGCGGCTTATGTGTTTGACATATCTGGTGTTATGGGAGAACCGTAAAGAAGGTTTAGCGGAAGATGTTAACTTCTCAAGTATTCTCGGAGCATTTTTTTTAAATTCATGTAATGGACAGATATTGAAGACCTAATGTTCTGAGGGAATTATTCTGAATTAGGCAATTATTAAGAAGGATAGTGTAAAAATAAAATAACGTTGATTCTGAAAATCTTCGTCCATTTTTTATATTCTTTTAAATGTTTTATTTCGTTGGTGATTCACAAAAAATATAAGACGCTATTCTTCTTCGAACTGATGGACACCAAAATGTCAACAGAAATGAACAGGAGGCACCACTATTCAGAATTCAACAACAAACATGTGCCAATAGATGTAAGCACAATACTTAATGAAATGTGTCAAAGAAAATGCAAAACAATTACTTTTATTCTAAAACATAATATATTACAAATTCATAAAATACCTTTTTATTCATAAAATGTTTTGTTTAAACTAAATATATTAATAATATTTTTTCTTTAATTTCAGTTTTATTCCCTATTCTAGGTAAAACATAGGAAAAAAAAATTACAAGCGACAAAAGTTATTTGTATTTGTAAAATTACTATACAATATATAATAATGAAATATATGATACTTCGTATTAAAATAACAAAATATTATTGATCTATAAAGCCATAGGGCGCCTCTCTCGTCGAAACAAACTTCGAAACTGAAACGCCATCTATTGACCGTCTCGCAAACTAATAGCCTCGGGTTGGTGAAAAAGCCACATCAGCTTTGTCAAACTGAGAAGAATCCAGCTGAGACTATGGTTTCGGTATAATGGCCTTCTTCAGCCCAGGGCGGACTTTATTCAATGAAATCTACAAAGAATCTAATGGAATCTTCACAATCTGCCAAAGAGTTGTTTAGATTGAAAATTAGCTAGGCCAAATCTATGGCCAAAATATAGATGGACTTTTCTATCTAGATGGCACCCGTACCATCTCCGGACAGAATGGGGTATATGATGAGAAGGTAATAGACTTGATGATTACCAATAGACAGCACCCGTACCACCTCCGGGCAGAATGGGGTATATGACGAGAGGGGTAATAGACTTGATGATTACCCAATAGACGGCACCCGTACCACCTCCGGGCAGAATGGGGTATATGACGAGAAGGTAATAGACTTGATGATTACCCAATAGACGGCACCCGTACCACCTTCGGGCAGAATGGGGTATATGACGAGAGGGTAATAGACTTGATGATTACCCAATAGATGGCACCCGTACCATCTCCGGACAGATTGGGGTATATGACGAGAGAGTAATTGACTTGATGATTACCCAATAGACGGCACCCGTACTACCTCCGGACAGAATGGGGTATATGACCAGAGGGTAATAGACTTGATAATTACCCAATAGACGGCACCCGTACTACCTCCGGACAGAATGGGGTATATAACGAGAGGGTAATAGACTTGATGATTACCCAATAGACGGCGCCCGTACCACCTCCGGACAGAATGAGGTATATAACGAGAGGGTAATAGTCTTGATGATTACCCAATAGACGGCACCCGTACCACCCTCCGGACAGAATGGGGTATATAACAATAGGGTAATAGACTTGATGATTACCCAATAGACAGCACCCGTACCACCTCCGGGCAGAATGGGGTATATAACGAGATGGTAATAGTCTTGATGATTACCCAATAGACGGCGCCGGTACTACCTCCGGACAGAATGGGCTATATAACGAGAGAGTAATTGACTTGATAATTACCCAATAGACGGCACCCGTACTACCTCCGGACAGAATGGGGTATATAACGAGATGGTAATAGACTTGATGATTACCCAATAGACGGCACCCGTACCATCTCTGGACAGAATGGGATATATGACGAAAGGGTAATAGACTTGATGATTATCCAATAGACGGCACCCGTACCACCTCCGGACAGAATGGGGTATATGACGAGAGGGTAATAGACTTGATGATTACCCAATAGACGGTAACCGTACCACCTCCGGACAGAATGGGGTATATGACGAGATGGTAATAGACTTGATGATTATCCAATAGACGGCACCCGTACCATCTCCGGACAGAATGGGGTATATGACGAGATGGTAATAGACTTGATGATTATCCAATAGACGGCACCCGTACCATCTCCGGACAGAATGGGGTATATGACGAGATGGTAATAGACTTGATGATTATCCAATAGACGGCACCCGTACCATCTCCGGACAGAATGGGGTATATGACGAGATGGTAATAGACTTGATGATTATCCAATAGACGGCACCCGTACCATCTCCGGACAGAATGGGGTATATGACGAGATGGTAATAGACTTGATGATTATCCAATAGACGGCACCCGTACCATCTCCGGACAGAATGGGGTATATGACGAGATGGTAATAGACTTGATGATCATCCAATAGACGGCACCCGTACCATCTCCGGACAGAATGGGGTATATGACGAGATGGTAATAGACTTGATGATTACCCAATAGACGGCACCCGTACCACCTCCGGACAGAATGGGGTATATGACGAGATGGTAATAGACTTGATGATTACCCAATAGACGGCACCCGTACCACCTCCGGACAGAATGGGGTATATGACGAGATGGTAATAGACTTGATGATTATCCAATAGACGGCACCCGTACCACCTCCGGACAGAATGGGGTATATGACGAGATGGTAATAGACTTGATGATTACCCAGTAGACGGCAACCGTAACATCAACAAGAGATTATATATAAGGAAGGTAAAAAAATAAATAATAATATTATTCCCTCTCACCTTTCTCCTGTAATTAGAATATGTAACAACTTCGCCTAGTACTTTGTATATGAACAAAGAAGGGTATAATATACTAAAGAATTATTCATTAAATTATCAATATACACTTTGGACATAATGGGGTATAGAAGAAGAAATAAAAACCGTCAATTATCCAGTAGTGCACCCGTCATATCTCCAGACATCGTGTGTGACTATGAGGAAGAGAAGATAAATGTTCCATTCAACCAAATGATTCCACCTCTAGCCTGACATTTTCCGTCTCACGAACTGAGTAGTGCAGAGGAAAAAGCAATAAAATACACAAAAAATACTCAACCAGTAATAAACGATAATTATATTAAATGTATATTTTTGTGTGACCATTTTCTCTTTATATATATATAAAAAATATTCTATTATAAATCATATATAAATATATATTTTTTTCGAAATAAATACATTTTATGAAAACACAATTTGGCTCCTTGGCTTTATATAATTGAGTTTTATAAATTATTTACTCAAACATTTTTTTTAAATTTCATTTTCGATGTTTCAGTAATTCGCTTTCGCCCTTTTTTGTGGAAAACAATTACAGTCTAACCTCTTTAATTCGACATCCCTAGGGATCAGAGATTTCGGTTGAATCAAAGTAATTTTCGAATTAAAGTTTGATGGTTTCATCGCAACATTCACTGCTAGTGGACATTTGGATGAGCAAAAATATATATAATTAAAATTATAATTTTAGAAAATAAGTTTTTATAATGTAATGTAAATTGATACCATTGGGTCTTTTTTACTTAAATTTTCTAAATGTTTCATGTTAAACTTTTAGGGATAGATCTAATTGAATTTATACATTTTTTAACAAAGGAAATATTACAAATATAGTAAATAAATGCATTGGGAACAAATCAAATAAAAAAAGGCTAAACATTTTAATTGAAGAAAATCATATTTTAAAGAAATACACTGATGGCCAAAGGTTGTTACACTTGGTTTTTGCTCCATAAGAAAATATGCAAAGTTAATTCAATATGCAAATTAGATACGGCCGTTCAAACATTTATTGTTTTTCTGACTAGGTCTCTTGCCTGACTTTGTTGTTTTTTGTTGTCTAAACATTTTTGAATCGTTTCTTTTCAAATTAAATTTTATTCTTTCGTACGTAAATGACTTTAAGGCATCATTTAGCTGACTATCCTAGTTGGCGTGCTATTGGAAGGATAGAAATGGGATTAAGCTGAGCAAATGCAGCAAGGCGTCTAAATGTTTCAAGAGTGGTGGTCCCACGTCTCTGTAAACATTTTCAAGATACAGAAGATGTCTCCTGAAGACCTGTTGCAGGACACCCAAAAGTCATTGCACCACAAGATGCCAGAATATTGGCAATAGATTCCAAAAGCAATAGAGTGGTATCACGCAGGATGCTTGTTTCTGAGCTTGAATCGGTCTCTGAAAGAAAAATGTCTGTCCAAACTGTGTCCAGAAGGCTTGACGCTGTTGTCCGCTTTGCAGACCTCCAGTTTCATGGATCCCATTATCATCGATTACAGAATAGTACACATTTGAATTGGAGTTGTCAGCATAAAGTCATAAAGACTGGATAGACAATGACTGGAGCAAGGTTCCCTTCACATATGGATCACGACTTAGCCTCCAGAATGATTCTCGACGATACAAGATATGGAGAGATGTTGGGACACGATATAGCCCATCAAATGTAAGAGAAATTTGATGGTAGCAGTATGATAGTGTGGGCAGACATCTCTTTCAATGGGCGCACCGATATGCATATCTTTGAAGGAGGTTCCCTGACTATTCAAAGGTATCGTGATGAGATCCTAGAGCAATATGTTATTCCGTTGGCTCACACAGAAGACACTTATATTGTGATAATAAACGATAACGATCATCCCCACATGCTGACTCAGTATCTTCAAGACACTGGAATTTAAATAATGGACTGGACAGCCAGATCTCCAATTTGAACCCGTAATAACATGCTTGGGGTGCCCTTTTGAGATAAGTAGAAAGTCTTTGTACCTCTTCCAGAAGCTTAAATGAGCTAAATACTCCTATCTGGATAGAATGAACTCTAATTCCTTTAGAACAGATTAGTAACCTTGTTAAGAGTATAAGAAGAAGGTGTTAAGAAGGTATTGCTAAAAGAGTAAATCATGCCCATTATTAAGTGATAAAATTAATATTATAGTATAGTGCTATTATTATAATACACAAATAAACTAATGTTGTCGAAATTTTATTTTAAAAATGGTCGAATAATCCTTTGGTATTTGATAGGCCGCAGGTCGGGAAATGAAAAATGGCCGAATTAATATAAGGGTCGAATTAAATAGAGTCGAATTAATGACGTTATATATAGTCTAATCTGAAAAAAGGGCGACAGCGGGTCGCCGAAACGTCGGTACTATATAAAGTATAAGAGAAGTTTAAATAAATAATTAAAACTCGGATAATTTTAATCACGGTAAACAAAATATGCTAAAATATTAAGAATAATTATTTCAGGGTAAGCATCTCTTTGAATGTGTTTCACAGTAAAGAGATGGGTGGATGTGAAGTGTGATGTATTTAAAAGAAAGAGGTATATTATTCCTTACACTATTTCACTGACTCCCTAGAGAATTCTCTATCCAGTGAGCATTGGTGTCTCCACACCAGAAACTCCACTTCCCGCAGTCCGCTAGATATTCGAGAGGTTATCTGAGCGGCGCCTAGGCTTTTGTGTTCCATTCATCAGTGAGGGAGGCGTAGTTCAAGTTACTGTACAGAAATAAAGCACGGACCAACGTAATGTATAGAAATAAAGCGCGCGCTAAGGTACTGTGCATGAAAAAATCTCGGCCTAATATACCCTGCAGAAATGAATCGCAATCTAAGTATTGTAGAGTAATAAAGTGCATCCCAAGGTACTGTACAGGAATAAAGCGCGTCCCAAGGTACTCTACATGAGAACGGATCGGCCTTAGATAATGTAAATAAATAAAGCTCGAGATTAGATACAGAATAGGTAAAAGGTGCGGCCTAAGGTACTGTATATAATGCTAGAGGCTGCTAATAGGATAGAGAAGCGCGGAGTCGGTTTAGCAGGGGGACAATATAAGCGGCACGGGGCGATCCCCATTTTATCGATCGCCTGTTGCTCGCCTTCCTAAATATAAGTTCCATTACAATGATCCCGGGATCATAATCAGTTCTCACTCTAGATCTTCTTCTAATACGGCTAGACTGCGGGGGAGGTGTATGTCATATTTTATGGCCCTTAGACTTGGTAAACACAGGGGATGGAGTACAACATATATTCAATCACAGAGAGAATTTCATATTTTAAATAAAAGTTCCAAAAAGACAGAAAAATACATATTAAATTCGAGGTAGAAATCGATAAAATCCTCCCCAAAAGAATTTTTAGCCCGTGTTGCCATCGGCATATGATTGGTCGAGAGAGAAGTGGGCAGAGCTCTGGGATTGGTCCATACTTTGTTATTTACAATTTTCAGCCAATGAGCGTCAAATGTCAAAGGTCTGATTATATAAACTATAACCCTATGCTGAAGTAGATGAAAGGCGCATGCGCAGCGGTGGAGTGTATATAAAAGTGAGCGCCCCAGGCCCACTCCACTCTCCCGCTGTCTCTTGTGACGGTGAGTACTCTGCTCCCTGCTAGCTAGAGCTCCCATTTACCATAACTCTGATTTACTACCCTAGTTCATTTACTTACTCTACTTGTAAATATTCTAAAGCATTTCTCTCAATCACATTTGACCATTTGAATTAATCGGTTAAAAATGTATTAGTGAAGTAAACTCGGAATACTCCATATAATACATTTTTAGTGTGTAAAAGAGAGAGAGAGAATATTTTATAATATATATTAATATTAATATAAGACTATTCATCACATTCTTTGATACCGTATAATATATTACTGCGTTGTGTGTCTATATATTCTTCCATATACAACAAGTTAGTACTTATACCTGTTTGATTTTCTATCTTGTTTTTGATTGACTCCAATTGCCATTAAAATTCAGGAATGAGCCTTTTTATCACCTTACAATATATTTGTGCATATTAGTTTTATTCAAATGAATAATAAAATATCATTATAATATATTAAATGTATTTCCTTTCTATTCTTTTGTATATCTAAAGTAGTTATAAATACTCTCTCTCTCCTATGTATATAATTAAATTCAAAGTAATACATTATATATAAAATATACATATAAGCTATAATAATGTTATAGATTCTCTCTCTCTCTACCGTTGATTATCAAAAGTAATATTGAAAGTTTACATGTTGCTTTTTCACCACGAGCTAAATCAAAATTATATTATCTGCTAAAATATAAAATACATGGTGATTTCTCCTTCCAATGTATCGAGGTGGTGAATCCATTTCCCAATATCTCACCATGGTAAAAGGGTGATTTATATCTATTGTCCCATTTCTCAACTCCACTATTATATAGAGTGATGTTTTTGTGATGCCATTTTCTCCATATTTCACCTTGTTATAGGTGCGATTCCCATTTCGGTCGCATTCTACTCTCGCCGTGGTAAAGAGAATGTGCACATCTGTTAATAGCCTATTTTGTCTTAATGGGGAATATGTATAGTGTATAAATGTTGGTTATTTTCATGCCTTCATTGTGGTATAAATACAGTGTATATATTTCGTATCTTTATACCTTCATTGTGGTATAGGTGCAGTACTAATAAATATACCTGTTGGCCTGTTTTACACATTTACTGTGATATAGGTGTAGTGCATATATACCTGTTGGTCTGTTTTACACATTTACTGTGGTATAATGGTGGTGTAAATCTGTGGGATTGATTTATAACTTTACTGTGGTATAAGGGGGGTGAATACCTGTTGATCTGTTTTAAAGATTACTGTGGTAAAATGATGGTGTATATCTGTAGGGCTGATTTATAACTCTATTTTGTAGAGAGAGGTGTATACCTGTTGGGCTGTTTTACACATTTACTGTGGTATAATGGTGGTCTATATCTGTGGAGCTGATTTATAACTTTACTGTGGTATAAGGGGGGTGTATACCTGTTGGGCTGTTTTACACATTTACTGTGGTATATTGGTGGTCTATATCTGTGGAGCTGATTTATAACTTTACTGTGGTATAAGGGGGGTGTATACCCGTTGGGCTGTTTTACACATTTACTGTGGTATAATAGTGGTGTATATCTGTGGGGCTGATTTATGACTTTACTATTGTATAGAGGAGGTGTATACCTGTTGTTCTGTTTTACACATTTACTGTGGTATATTGGTGGCGTATATCTGTGGGGCTGATTTATGACTTTACTGTGGTATAAGGGGGGTGTATACCTGTTGTTCTGTTTTAAAGATTACTGTGGTATATTGGTGGTCTATATCTGTGGAGATGGTTTATACCTTTACTGTGGTATAGAGGAGGTGTATACCTGTTGGTCTCTTTTCACATTCACTGTGGTATAATGGTGGCGTATATCTGTGGGGCTGATTTATGACTTTACTATTGTATAGAGGTGGTGTATACCTGTTGTTCTGTTTACACATTTACTGTGGTATAATAGTGGTGTATATCTGTGGGGCTGATTTATAACTTTACTGGTGTATAGAGGAGGTGTATACCTGTTGTTCTGTTTTACACATTTACTGTGGTATAATAGTGGTGTATATCTGTGGGGATGATTTACAACTCTATTGTGGTATGTAGGAGGTGTATACCTGTTGGTCTGTTTTACACATTTACTGTGGTATAATGATGGCGTACATTTGTTTGGATTATTTACCACTCTACTCTGGTATAGATGAGGTGTATACCTGTTGGTCTGTTTTACACATTTACTGTGGTATAATGGTGGCGTATATCTGTGGGGTTGATTTATAACTTTACTGTGGTATAGAAGAGGTGTATATCTGTTTGTCTGTTTTACACATTTACTGTGGTATAATGATGGCGTATATCTGTAGGGTTGATTTATAACTTTACTGTGGTATAGAAGAGGTGTGTATCTGTTTGTCTGTTTTACACATTTACTGTGGTATAATGGTGGCTGATATCTATGGGGTTGATTTATAACTTTACTGTAGTATAGAGGAGGTTTATACCTGTTGTTCTGTTTTACACATTTACTGCGGTATAGAGGAGGTGTATACCTGTTGGTCTGTTTTACACATTTACTGTGATATAGGTGGAGTGCATATATACCTGTTGGTCTGTTTTACACATTTACTGTGGTATAATGGTGGCGTATATCTGTGGGTTTGATTTATAACTCTACTGTAGTATAGAGGAGGTGTATACCTGTTGGTCTGTTTTACGCATTTACTGTGGTATAATGGTGGCGTATATCTGTGGGGTAGATTTATAACTTTACTGTGGTATAGAAGAGGTGTATATCTGTTTGTCTGTTTTACACATTTACTGTGGTATAATGGTGGTGTATATGTGATGACGTGTTTTATATTTTTACTGTGGTACACTGTAGGGTATATTTGAATACTGATTTATAACTTTCATTGTCTTCTATATCTAGTTTATACTTACAGGTCTATTCTATACCTTTTCTATGATATAGAGGTGGTTTATACCAGTCTTGTGGCTTTTAAATTTTTACTATAGCAGTAGAAACATATTGATCCATAAATCACCTCTCCCATTAAAAATAGACGTCAAAATTAGACGCCATCTAGTGACCGCCGCCGCAAACTAGCGGTTTCCGGTCGGCGACAAAGCTTAAACACCAGCTTTAGCAAACTGAGAAGGGTCCACCTAGAGACCATAGCTTCAGGCTATGGAGCTCGTTAGTACAGGGCGAACTTCATTTCAGGAGATACACAAGTGATTTAAAAAACTTTCAGAATATGTCAAATAGTTGTTTTTCTGGCAACGTGGCTAGGCCAAATCTATGGCCAAAATATACAGATGAAAATTTTGTCAGGAGGATATTGATCTATAAAATATTAAGGTCACCTCTACCTTCAAACTAGACTAATCTTTTACAGTTTTACAATGCTGGTGTAGCTTTGTTACCGACTAAAGGCCGTTAGATTGCGAGCGATGGTCAATGGAAGGGAGCTAATTTTGACCGGAGAGGCGATCTTCCTTTTTATAGATCAATATCCTTCCGTAAAATTTTTCATCTACATTATGCCCATAGATTTGGCCCAGTCAGGCTGCCACAAAAATCTCTTTGGCAGATTTTGAAAATTTAATTTGATGGATCTTTAAGTTGTACATTTTGAATTGTATATATCTGAATAGAGGTATATAATTACATCAAATTATACTTACCTAAGAGTATACTCTAAAAAGACGAAAACATAACAGAAACACCATTACAAATAACGTGGATACTATACTCAACATTAACAGCATGTACTAAAATACGTACTAAAAATATCTTAACAATATCCCCCCACCTAATAGATACAATCATATTCAATACACACAATCACAAAATATTATTCACAACGAAAACAGAAATCACACAACATGAAAGGAAAGAAGCACACAACATATGGCATTCAAAATAATAAAAAAAAACTAACTCTATAAACAAAACATATGATACATAATATATGCTGCGTAGACAGCAGAATAAACCTAAAACATCCCAATATTGAAAGAACATACAAAACATAATGCATATAACACATAAAAAAAACAAAATACATAACGAATTAATTGCGCAAAACATACTCATAAAAGGCCTACAAGGCACCCATCACAAATTAAAAAAGAATATACACCTGACACAACATGAATTAATATACAAAGCATGAACAACAAAATATGTACAGTATATAGTACATAAACAAATCCTAATAGAAAATTCCCACAGAAAATACAGAATAAAACACAACAAAATATACACAACACAGAAAACAAAACATAACCAAACCTACAACTATCAAAACGCTCAGAACGCAAAAAAGAAGTAATATCAAACACACACAATTTATTTTTTAAAACCGTTCCAATACTGAAAATATCAGCATAAAGAATATACACAAAATACTCAAACAATTAACACAAAGTAAAAAAAAAATCACCTGAATCATATAAGTACAACCTACAGAAAAGTGCGATACATAAAAGTTATAAATAGCTAAGATACGTACAATATTCTTACGTCGCGTTCTGCACACATCGAAAACACAATCCTCACAACCTAACATGTTAAAACGCACGAAAAACAGACAATATATTTGAAAGTTTCAATACAAAAATAATATAAATTGCAAACTAAATAATTTCATAAAACAGTCCATAACATCAAATATACAACCTCCATCAAAGTAAAATGCCCAATACAAAATACAAAACATGCGAAAACACATTAAATAACCTATTTAATACATATTATACAATAAACTGAACGCAAAATATCTACAAAATACATCACTCACAAAGGAAATATATCATACCATACAGTAAAACTCAATATATAATATATAGCACAGAATGACAACAGATAAACACCCAACAGGCACACAATAGTACAAACAGAATCTTAAAATGAACACACACAAAAAAACGAACAAAACAAAACTTTCAAAATTCGAAAAAAAAACCAACGCATTCAAGCACACAAACCACTTGAAAACTCTTAATTGAAAATACATAATACCCCTATACACGTGTAGGATGGTTGTTGTGATGTGCTAGTGTGGCTTGTGGAAAGGCTGCTGATAAAATTAAAATTAAAATTAATTTATTTAAAGCAAGAAATTATAAAGAGAAAAGAAACAACGGTTGAAATAACGGCCGCCGGCTTTAGCCTTGTTGTTTACCGCTGAGTGGCCAGATCAAGTGTAGGAAGAAGCCAGCCGCTAGAAAGTTCTGGATGACGCCCGCGCATGCGTAGTGATGTGTTCTCCCAACACGTACTCGCCAAGCTTCTGCCCGTATGTGTTTTGAAGCTTTGTCCCAGTTCGCTGAAGCAAAGTGCGGTCGCCACACTACTCCCCCTCCAGTAGGATCATTAAAGATCCTATGTAGTCATAGAGGGAACTCTTGGTAGGGTGCCTTGTTGGGTTGGGATCTTGTCTTGGGGGCTTGAGGGAGGCACCTGTCCTTTTCAAATGTTGTCCAGATGTAATGGGTGGCGACCATCTTGTTAGCTTGCAGGGACACGATGGGTTGCTCAGCGATGGGTGTAGTCGCCGAGAGTACCGGTGGAGCTATTGGTATTAGGGAAGTAGTGACTCTTGATTCAATGGGAGGTAATGACTGTTGGAGAGAGTTTTGAGGTTGGAGAGGTTGTGTTACCGAAGTTTGGGCGAGCTGCAAGTGAAGAGGAGTCGTTGCAGCAGCGTTATTGGTTTTTTCTAGGAAGAGTGGATGTTTCTGCTCGCAGGATGGAAGCAAGGGCTCTTCGTGAGACGGCGGCTGCTGGGACAAGGGCTCTTCATGAGACTGCGGCTGCTGGGGCAAGGGCTCTTCGTTAGACGGCGGCTGCTGGGGCAAGGGCTCTTCGTGAGACGGCGGCTGCTGGGGCAAGGGCTCTTCATGAGACGGCGGCTGTTGGGGCAAGGGATTGTCACTGTGCACTGGGGTGGAGAAAACAGTTTCAGGAGGGCACGAGATGGTGTTTGAAGGCAGGTTGGAGTAGAACGATGAGGAGTCCAGGGATGAAGAGTTACTCAGAGAGCTGGTGGGAGAAGTCAAGGTGGAGCTTGAGATGGTGTCTTCAACGTTATGGACTGTAGTCACCGGGGCAGTTGTTGTGACATTCATGTCACGGAGTAAATCCGTCTGCTCCAGATGTTGGAGGCGACTATTGGAGGTGGGAGTACAGGGATCACAGCGCTGAGATGGAGGTGGCTTAGACAATTCGACCAGGATAATCGAGGGTCTCTGATCAGCAATGGGCTTAGTTTCTGAGACTTGAGCTGTTCTTACCTGGCGTGACCGGCCAAATCGCAGGAGAAGTCGTTCTTTGAGCGCCGCATATTTTCCTGAAACTGGTGGGTTCTCTACAATGTCGAAGACGCAGATGAGAGCCAGTCTATCCAAATTAACGATAATTGTGTTATACTTGAAATCGTCGTCGCTGGCGAGGTTTGCAAAATTAAAGGCAGCTTCCAGTTGGTTGAGCCACAATGGAATGTCTTTGGGCAAGAAGGGTGGAGCTCGAAAAATCAATTTTGATATTTGAGATGGGGTGAGTTCCATCGTGAATGTTTGAGCTTCCAAGATTTGCCCTTGACGTTGGCCGTTAATTCTTCATTCGAGTCGTCCGGCTCACCAATTTGTATGATGGTTGTTGTGATGTGCTGGTGTGGCTTGTGGAAAGGCTGCTGATAAAATTAAAATTAAAATTAATTTATTTAAAGCAAGAAATTATAAAGAGAAAAGAAACAACGGTTGAAATAACGGCCGCCGGCTTTAGCCTTGTTGTTTACCGCTGAGTGGCCAGATCAAGTGTAGGAAGAAGCCAGCCGATAGAAAGTCTGGATGACGCCCGCGCATGCGTAGTGAAGTGTTCTCCCAACACGTGCTCGCCAAGCTTCTGCCCGTATGTGTTTTGAAGCTTTGTCCCAGTTCGCTGAAGCAAAGTGCGGTCGCCACACACGTAATATTCATAACACATCCAATAATAAAACATAATATTTTAAATATAAAACAGAGAACGCAAACACATCTAATCTAACAATAAAATAAAAAATTATTAACTACATAAACTACAATGAAACGCACAATGTACATTAATTGTAAAGTACAAATAACATACTTAACATTCATTACATTATCTACACAGGGTATAATATACAAAACACGCAACATACAGAAAACCCATTGAAAAACATACAAAACGCACAGCACATAACATAAAAACAGCGCATACAATATAAAATATAAAGAACTATAAGCATACCACATATACATGCAATAAAAATAACATTGACAGCAATGACAATATAAACAACATTCGTATAACTGACATATCATGCAGATCCTAATGTGTACAACACTCCTAAATATCACAAATCATACACAACAAACATAAAACATAAAGAACTATAAGCATACCACATATACATGTAATAAACATAACATTGACAGCAATGACAATACATACAACATTCGTATATCTACATATCACGCAGATCCTAATGTGAACAGCACTCCTAAATATCACAAATCATACACAACAAACATAAAACATAAAGAACTATAAGCATACCACATATACATGTAATAAAAATAACATTGACAGCAATGACAATACATACAACATTCGTATATCTACATATCACGCAGATCCTAATGTGAACAGCACTCCTAAATATCACAAATCATACACAACAAACATAAAACATAAAGAACTATAAGCATACCACATATACATGTAATAAAAATAACATTGACAGCAATGACAATACATACAACATTCGTATATCTACATATCACGCAGATCCTAATGTGAACAGCACTCCTAAATATCACAAATCATACACAACAAACATAGACAAAACACCCACGTCAAAAATGATAATTCTAATACATATCTTATATACAATACACAACATATAAAACATACAGCAGGACATAATACAAACCAAACAACAGATTCTACAGTACACAAATAACAATCAGTCGAAAAACACTCTCCCTTACAACCATCTCTACCCCTCTTCCGAAATATATTTTCCTCATATCCCATCCTCCCACGAGTGCACACAACAATGGTCGAGAGGACAACAAGAAAAATCCTATTTCATATATAAACATATAAGATATATTATATTTTAGATGCAAAATACCTTTCAATATTTGTATTTTTCCTTCAAAGGACTATTGATATATATATGTGAATATATAATATATATATTTGTGGAGACTGGATTTAACCTACTCAATCTGAAATTTCTGAATAATGGAAAGCCAATATATCTCTAAAAGCACTAAAATATATGTAATTGAATAGTATCAGATCCAAAAAAAAATGGAGCTTACGGGCATTGTATCATCCCTTTAAAACACCCAAACTAAGTGAAGTTTGGCTGCGGGTACAGATGATTAATTTGATGTACCACAGTGATTTAACAAATGTCCAAGAACAGTCCATTTGCTGGTTTCTGTGGCGTTACTCATTACAAGTAACGTTTATGCCCCCAGAACGCCCCAATACAGTAAAGGACTGTTCGCCTTATATACCCCGCACTAACTGAGAGGTTTTTCAAACGGGTATTTGAAAATATATTATGCGCATCATCGATATTATAGCAGAAATCCATACAAAAACCTACAAGTAATCGAATGTAATGGAATTGTTGAATGGAACTGTTTGAAAAAAAAAATTAAGCACAGTTTTAATTATAATTAATGGTGGCGCCATCTATATGTCAAAGTTGTAACTATTTATATTGATTTTCTTTTTTCGAATAAAACAACTTCCTTTCACAATTTTAAAAATTTATTAAAAATATATTAATTTTATGTGAAAAATTAATAAGACAATTATAACACGATAATCAAATTTTACATATTAGAAAGGATATAAAATGTAATTTAAAAAGGAACAAAAAAAATGAGAGAGACAGGAAATCTTATTTTGAAAATATAGCATAAAAATATATATATTTTTAATTCTAAACATAGTGATCACAATAAAGACATACCTCCCATTATTTGAAAATCTTGTTCTGAAGAGATATACAGGGTGATCCAAAAGTCCCGCACTATTTTAAAAATTAATAACTCCGCGAATAATTGCGCTAGAGCAATGCGGTAAACACCATTGTATTCAGGATGCAATGGGATTTTTTATGGCAAATAATGAAAAATTCGAAATTGATTTTAGTTCCAATTTTATTCGCCAGATGGCGCTCTACCAGAATCAGAGATTCAGCGGCCAAATTGTTTGATAAATTGAAAAATATAACTGATCGACACGTATTTTTCCTTTTTGAATACCAGGAAAGAACCCTAATAATATCAAATAACAAATTAATAAAACACCACTTCGCCAAAAGTATGAAGAATTGGTTAACGATTTTCAAATACAATCTGAGATATGTAAAATAGGTAAATGCAAATTAAAGCATGTAGCAAAAATATTTATATTTTATATGGGGTTTTGTGAAATAGATTGAATGTTTGAAACACACTGCTGATATCAATACACGAATTTTTGAAATGTTAATATAGTACCAAAAATTATGATGGCACTATTAATAGGATTTCTTGCTATAAGAAATGTGTAGTTTCTTGACTGATTGGCGACCCTTGACTATTTAACTGGATATTTGTCATGATCCAAGAAATGAAATATAGAGGGGAGTGACAAAATAAATTTGTCGTACTTTATTCCAAATATCCTATGGGCTTGTCAAATGTTATTATTGTTTATTATACTGTACACAATTTTAAATATATGTCCCCTCAAATAAGAATAATTTTTAAATCGACCTTTTGCGTTGAAAAACGTGGTAGTAAAATCACATTTTGTATTATTTTTTCTTTCACAAAATTTCTAAAGTTATTGGTGTACAGAAAATATTCCTTATGCTATTTCTTCTAATGAGCGAAAAGCGAAAACTAAACATAAGGGGAAAAATTGTGCGTACCAGTGTTATTCGAGAAGTTATAATACTCTGGTTTGCACGACATAATATGTAAGCAAATGACAAACAAAATATTACTGTTCACAAAAAAAGAGTCAAGATGTGAGGACAGAATTTATTATCCCCATATCCCAACACAAAGAGCTGCAAAATATTGGTAGATAATATAATACATGGCGGCTTATATAACACATGAGGTAACTGCCTTATCTCTTGTATTAGGTCACAATCCTTGCTCAATGTGGCACCCTTCATTCTCAATCACCGCCTGCAGACGATAAATGACAGAATGGACAGCATTAAATAACATATCTGTTGATATTGATAAAATGTGCCATCTGATAGAAGCCTTCAACATGGCCAATGTGGTAGGCCAGCATCGATAAACACACGATTTAATGTACCCCCATAGACAAAAATCGCAAGGCGTCAAGTCTGGTGATTTTGGAGGCCACTGTTATATAAGGTGGCGACTTATCACACGATTTTCACCGAACGTATCCTTCAGCAATTGTTTGGCACCTCGGGAGATATGAGGAGGTCCTCCATCTTTCATGAATGCTATTTCGCTTAGTGCTTTTGCCCTGCAATATGGGAATACCCTTTTCTCTCAAAAGTTGAACATAACGTTCACCAGTTACAAATACGGTTTTAAAAGTTCTTCCATTGATTTTTCAAAGAAAAATGGCCCAATAATAAAAGAAGTGAACCCACACAAAACTGTAACTCTAGGCTGGTAAAGTGGCATTTCTGTAAAAATCCTAGGGTTTTCTGTTGCCCAAATGCGGCTGTTTTGAATGTTAAATTCTCCGTTTAGAGAAAAGTTAGCATCATCTGTCCACAGAACATTCGACAGCCAGTTTTCATCAATATCAATTTGCCGGAAAACCCATGCAGCGAATTCTTGACGCATCTCAAAATCGCCAACTTTCAGCTCGTGAAATCTTTGAATTTTGTATGGGTGCACACAATAGAGACATTAAGTGAAGCCTCTTCGGATATCACAATCATACACGGCGACTTTAACGCCAAAAGTTCAACTTGGGGATCATCTGTCCAGGATAACAAAAGTCAGCAGGTTTAGGACATGCTAAACGACCTCGACCTTACACCGTTAAAAAAGGAAAGAACACCTATCTATCCAAGTCCACAGGCACAGAATCCGCAATAGACATCACAGCGATAAATTACAACATCGCACCCACAACACAATGGAAAATCCCGAGAGGCGCAATCAGTGACCACAGACCAATTTTAACAACCCTAAACTTCAAAATAGAGAATTCCATTAGAATAAAAGAACATGGGGCTTTAGGAAAGCCGACTTGAAAAAAAATCACAGAAAATCTTGAAGAACTGTGCAACGAAAAATTGAATTACAGAACGCTTGACAAAAACTTAGAAAAATTCGCTTCGAACATTTCAAAAGCTGCAAAAGCATCGATACCTAGAGGTAGACGTAAAGACCTGTGGATACCTTACCGGAAGGACCACAACATCGAGGCAATGATTTCAGAGAGAGAGACAATATCAATGAACTTCTTTAAAAAATAAAACAGAAGAAAACAGAAAAGAACTCATTGAAATTAGTCACAAAATAGAACAAGAAATTTGGATATGCGAACAAGAAAAATGGCAGAATTCTGCGAAAAAATGGATCCAAGAAAGGACAGCCAACACTGGAATATGATTAGAGTGTTAGAGAACAATCAAAACCAACACCAAAATCCTCCAATACTCTAACCTATATGAATAGAACAGCGAGAACGAGAACAAACAGATGGCTGACATAATTGCTGAATATATTTTAAGCACTTCCATACTCAACTATACGAATGAAGACAGGACTCTAAAAATAATATAAACCAGTTAGTTAAACATGCAAGAAACTTCCATCAACAAGATATTTTCTCGAGAGACTTCACACTGAATGAGCTAAACTTATCAATAAAAAAATCCAAGAGGTCACCAAGAGATAATCTAATCTTTGGTCAAATGATTAAACACTTTGAAGACAAAGCTAATAATCAACTCCTACGAATACTGAACATTTCATGGCAAACTGGTAAACTACCAAAGAATTGGAAGATATCAATTATAGTGCCAATACTGAAGCCAAACAAAGATGCCAAGGAATATAAGAACTATCGGCCAATTGCTCTCACCCGCATACTTTGTAAAATACCAGAACGAATTATCCACTCTAGGCTCATAGTCTGGCTCACTAACAATAATAAAATAAACCTCTACCAAACTGCCTATAGATCCCAGCACTGTACGACTGATCAACTGTTCTATTTCTGTCAATCAATAATAAATTCATTCCAGGAAAAACCGCCAAAGAAGACCACGGCTATATTCCTTGATATGACCTCAGCTTTTGATCGAGTGTGGAGGGAGAAATTACGTGAAAAGCTGCACAACATCGGAGTAAGAGGAAAAACCTTAATCTGGGTTGCAGACTTCTTAAGGGGAAGAAGGTTAAAGGTTCGGGTCAATGGAGAATTTTCCAAGGAAGGAAGAACATGGGCTGGTGTAACTCAGGGATCTGTGCTCAGTCCTCTACTCTATCTGCTATATATTAACGACATCCATCCTTACCTCACTGAAGACACAAAGGTTGCCTGTTATGCAGATGATATAGCCATATGGCACACAAGTAGCAGCATAGAAAAATCGTAAAAAATACTGAACACATCAATGAGAGGACTGGAGAAGTGGGCAATGGAACTCCAAATGACCATAAACCCAATAAAACCAAACCTATGCGTCTTCTCCACTCACAGGGAAAAAAGCATAAATATAACCACAAAATAAGCATAAACAAACAAATAATTGATAAAATTAGAAATCCATAATACCTAGGTGTGATCTGCAGTCCTGGATCTTTCAAGTTGGTCTCGAGGACCACGCCATCATCATCTCCTAAGCGGAAAAGTACGCGATCTACGTATTCATCGTAGATCGCAATTTGCGTGGTGTCGCTGGAGACCCACTGGCGATTCTCCACCAAATTCTGCAGCGCTGGCAGAGGCGCCATATTCATTGTACATAGTGTATATAATGCATATTATCTTTTTTTAATAGTGCAGACTGTGCATGTATTGACAAGATGTCAACGAAATTATTTTAATTATTATTGATGAGGAATTGGAATTTTCAGAACACATAATTAGCACCTCAAATAGAGCTATCAGAAAACTAAACATTCTGAGAAGGCTATGTGGAACAAATTGGGGAGCAAAACCCAGAATTCTCAGAACAACATATACCACCTTCTTAATAAGGCCGATAATGGAATATGCAACACCGGTCTGGTCTCCCTCAAGCTCATCACTAAAAGTAAGACTAGACAGTGTTCAAGCAAAAGCGGCCAAAATAATCACTGGTGCTGTTTCATCCATCAACAATGAGAAAATTCAGAGAGAATGTGTTCTAGACCTACTCGCTCGAAAGCAGAAGACAAAATAAAAACAACTTGGATCGGCACTTCGGAAACGAGGAACCAGAGGACGAGATCTCTCTGACCACTTGTGGTATGGTAGATCCGCCCTTTTCTGAGAATGAGGTGAAACTGACGGCTTTCAAGTTCGGGAAAAGGAAATCTGCTGGTCCCGAAGGGATCGACAACACCGTCGTGAAAGCCCTGGTAAGGATGCACCCATCGCTTCTTTCCAGGTTATTCAATCGGTGCCTGGACACTGGTACATTTCCTGAGGCATGGAAGGCTGCCCGAGTAGTGCTTCTCGAAAAGTCTGGTAGAAAGGGTAATTCTCCTAATGATTATCGTCCGCTTTCTTTACTAGTGTGTCTAGGTATGGTCCTGGATAGCCTAGTAGCTCAGCGACTGAAGCATTGGCTAGAGAGTAATGAGCTCCTTTCCTTTTTCCAACATGGTTTTAGGAAAGGGAAGTCCACAACCACAGCTCTGAACGAAGTGTTAGAGGGGGTTGAGATGGGCTTAAATAAGGGTGCTTGGGTTCTTTTCGTGGCCATGGACATTGATGGTGCGTTCAACTCCATGAGCTGGAAAAAGCTGATGAGAAATTTGATGGACATGGTTGTCCTGATAATTTGTGCAGCTTGGTTCGTGACTTCCTGAGGGATAGACGGATTAGCCTCAGTTTTGGTGGGCGGAAGTTGGAAAGAAACTGTGCTAGGGGTTGCCCCCAGGGCTCTTGCTGCGGACCTATTCTGTGGAATATCCTGGTAAACACCGTTTTCCAGGAGGAACTCCCTGGGGGAGCCAGGCTGGTTCTCTATTCTGACGACCAGTTCCTCATCATTGAGGCTGCTTCGAGAGAGAAGGCTGAGAAGTGTGTTGAAACTTCTCTCCAAATTCTCTCGATCTGGGCCCATGACTGGCCTTAAGTTCAATGTCTCCAAAACTAAAGCCCTCTGCTTTAAGCCTAGGGACATAAGAACTAAAAGGAAAGGGATCAAATGGAAACACAAGCCGGCTATCCGGATGGAAGGACGGAGGGTAGCGTTGGTCAATAGGATGACCATCCTGGGGGTGGTCATTGATGACAAGATGGGTTGGCAATACCAGGCGGAGGAGGAGATGGTGGCGAGAGGCAGGGAGGCGTTGTGCAGGCCTGTCCTGGTTGGCTCTCAACAGGGGGGGGGGAGGAGGGTACTATTTTTAGGAATCTCTACCTCTCCTGTGTCGAGTCAATCTTGCTATATGCTTCCGGGGCTTGGTGGCGCCGAAACAGGGATCAGAAGGTGGCAATAACTCTAGAAAGAGTGCAGAGGACAGCGGCACTCAGAATCACAGGAGGATATCGCACTAGCAGCAGTGAGGCCTTTTTGCTCCTCGCTGGGCTTATTCCCCTGGGATTGAAAGTAGAGGAGGAGACCGTCAGACAGAAGATCTGGGAGAACAGGGAAGATGCCCTGGGACTTGAAGCGGGGGCCCTGGAATCGAAGAGGGATCCAAGGAAGCCTCCGCAGTGGTTGCCAAAGTGGAATTGGAGTCTTGGAGGGCCGACAGGGATTGGCACGGAGGTTTTCACTGATTGTAGTAAGTCTGGAACCAATACTGAAGCTGGGGTAGTGATATTCACTAATGGAGAGCTGATCTTCCAAGAAAGTTTAACACTCAGAGTGGACGAATTGGTCTTTTCAGCCGAGCTGGTTGCGATCAGGGTAGCCCTCAGAGTGTGTGCCGAGAAGAACTACAGCCCGGACCGCCTCTATTCAGATTGTATGTCGGCCCTCGTCGCCATCAATCTGGAGAAAGAGCAACTCGCGCATCAAATAATCCAGGAGCTGCAAATGATGACGCGGGCTCCGGAGCTCCCTTGGTTTAGGAGACACAGCCTCATCGAAGGTAATGAGTTCGCAGACAGGATCGCTAAGGCAGGATGCTTTAGAGGTAGATCACTGAGGACCCCAGTGACCAAGAAAGAAGTTTATAGGAGGATCAGGGCGCACGTCCAGGACTTATGGTTGGACAGATGGAGGAACAGTGTGAAGGGGAGAGAGGTATTCAATGGGGTAACAACACCCAAGTGCCTCTGTAAGGTAATGTCCCACAAACTCATTAGGGTAGTTCGGGACATGGGCTCTTCTCCAAGTCTCCACAGATTTAAAATTAAGAGAAACCCTGATTGCGTCTATGGAGAAAGGGATGTGAATGCACGCCACTACGTCTTGGATTGTCCAAGGGTAGTGGGTGTGCAGGAAGAGAGAAGGAGGGCGAGGGGCGCGATCGAGAGTTAGCTGCTGAGAAATCACAGCAAGCTTCTTGAGAAAGCCCACGACGTGGCAGCTGAGCTTTTCCTCAGCTGTGAGTGAACAGAGTCGACTGGGGGCTGCCTCCCCGCGGTCCCTGCTGGACACAGTAGATAGTTTCTTATTTTGCTATGATTAAAGGCCACCGGTATAGAAATCCTTCCAGACACGTTGTCTGGGAGGTGGTGTTTCCAGGTACAATGTCCAAGCACTAGCTTGGATACCGTTACTTGGTTTATGAGTTGAACAGAATAGCAGCGAAGGGCATGCTTCGCATGCCGGCTTGTGGACCGAAAGGTCTGGGTGGCCATCTGCTTCTAGGGTATACCAACTGTGCTTAGGTGGGATCCTTCAGGTCTTGTTTATTTTGGCTACTATTTCTATTTCTTTAAAGGTAAGTTTATTTTTCTGTAGCAAGGGTTCTTTTGTGCCTTTTTTCGCTAGCGCATCAGCAGCTTCATTGCCTTCAATGCTAACATGTAAGAGTATCCATTGAAGGTGAATTTTTGAGGTATTGAGAGTTTTTGGAGATAACCAATTATGTTCCTGCTTACTTTGTCTTTAAGTTCCCCTGTGTGACTCAAGTGTTGTATGGCACTTCTACTATCAGTAAGAATCCATATATCGTGATGTTTAATTTTTCTGATGGATTTTAAGACTTCATAGATGGCTATAAGTTCTGATCTGAAGATCTGAGCAAAATTCTGGGTTTCTTCTGTTTATTTTCTCATTGCCATTTGTGGTTTTAATGAGAGAGCCACTGCCAGTGTGTCCCAACTCGTCTTTGCTACCATCGGTATAGATAGTTATTGCATTTTTAGGAATTTTATTAATTATTTCTAATGATAATTGTTTTAAGTATTCTGGATTTTGGTATTGTCTGTTGAAGGGTTCATTTAAAGTGGCATTAAAAATAACATTTTGTTAGTGGTTCGCATGGAGATATTTTTTCCACTTTATATTTTAAAAATCCATTTCTTTTGGCCAGGTGGAGAGGGCCTTCTTTTTTGAGTCTTATATTGGGTTCCCCATTAAGGGGGCTCTTTTTAGTCGGTCTCTTCCTTTTCTAACAACTCCTTCAATATGCTTACTGGAGTTAATTTCTGGATCCAGGGTGTAGCCGAGATATTTAGGATGTTTATTATATTGCAATTGTTGTTCTTTCAGAATAATATTTGGTCTTATTTTGTACAGTTTCTTATCGGTAGTAAAAAAGACAGGTTTCAGATTTTTGGGGGTTAAATTCTAATTTATGTTTATTAGCATTTTTTTCTAGGCGGAGAAGTCTTGTTCAAATCTCTTTCAGCTTTTTTCCAGTTAGTGTTGCTGCTCCATAGAAAAATGTCATCAGCGAAAAGTCCAATATTGGTTTTATGTGAAAAATTTCTTCTATGCCTGCAATAAATAGGGTGAAATGAGTTGGGTTAAGGATTGATCCTTGTGGTAATCCTTGGTACAATTTAAAGGTTTTAGATAGAGTGCCATTATATTTGACCCTGATTTATATATTTTTAAGGGAATCAATTATCCAAGTGATAGCTTTTCCATCAATTTTGAAATGTTTGTATAATTTTCTAATTAACTTGTTTTTCCATACCTTATCAAAAGCTTGTGTAAGGTCTAAAAGCAGCTATGGTGTGGTTAGTTGGTTTTTTGTTTTGTGCATCTTTTACCTTTTGTGTGAAAAAAAGGAGTTGGTCTATTGTCCCATGTCCTTTCCTAAATCCATATTGTTCTTCTGGAAAGAGATTTCTTGTGTCGGGGTGGTAGGTGAGTCGTCTGAGTATAATAATTTCCATTAATTTGCAGCAAAAACTTGTGAGGGAGATAGGTCGGTAGTTTTTTTGGGTCATCAGCAGATTTGTCAAGTTTTTTAATGGGAATTATTGTTGCATTTTTACAGTCTTGAGGCAATTTTCCAGTTTTCCAGGAGTTATTGAAAATATTAAGAAGTCTTTCTTCGCCAATTTTGTCCAAGTTTGATATCATTCGGCCATGGATTCCATCTGGCCCAGGAGTCTTGTTTAGGTCAGTGTTTTCTAATGCATAAGCTAGCTCTTTCATATTGATTTTTTTCATGGAAAATATTATGAGTGCTGGTGACATTTTACAGTCATGAATAATCTTTCGGGCCTTTTTTCAACCTTGATTTTACTACTTATTTGATATGAATTACCTAAAAGATTGGCAGCAATTTTGTCATTAGTTGCTGGTGTACCATCTGTATTCTTAATCATATTTGTGTTTTCAGTTTGTGGCTGGACTCTGTCAATTTGTTTTGCCAAATTCCAAAGTTTTGTATTTGGGTTTCTTGGGTTCAGGTTTTCACAAGTTTGTTTCCATTTTTCCCTTTTCATATTTACGTATAATCTTTTTATTTTTGCAATCACAATGTTCAGTTCAGTTCTACAATTTGTTTGGTTTTAGGTGCACATTTTTGTAGTTCATTTCTTTTAGTTATAAGTGTTTGAATATTTTTTGCCTGGTGTGTATATTTTGGAATCCATTTCTTAATATTATCTCTTGGTATTAATACTTTGGCTGCATTATTAATGGTGTTTTCGAAAGATATCATATTAGCCTTTTTGAAGTTCCAGAATTTTTCTTAATTGAGCTAGTTTTGGTCTTGGTGCTAATTTCTATCAAATTAGGCAAATGATCACTTCCAAAACTTTTCAATATTTGCTATTTGCATTTGTGGAAAATGTCAGGAGGGTAAAAACTTATATCAAGGGCTTGTGCAGTATTATAGCTTGTAGGAATGATGGGTAGGATTCCCATCATTTAAGCACATGAAGGCATTGTCGTCAAATATGTTTGATAGTATTTTGCCTCTTGGGTTTGGCGTAGAACATCCCCATAGTTGATGTTTGGCATTAAGGTCACCTACAATAATAGTGTTGTCTGTAAGAAATTGAGCCATTGTTCCATCGTCAATAAATGTATTGTTTGGAGGGTGATACATATTGTATATGTTGATGGCTTTGTTTTGATTGAGGTAGACTTTGATACCTTGGGCTTCGAGGTCTAATGTGTTTGTAATATTAACGGCTATGTCCTCATAGTACAAATTCTTGATTAAAAGTGCTAGGCCACGCCCTTTAACAGCATATACAGATGGATCTTCAGACCTTACCCTGAGTAATGGAGGGGCCGGAATTAACATAATACTGCAAGATGGAACAAACATCAAAATCAAAGAAGGAGCAGGACAGATTTCGTCAAACTTCACTTGTGAACTGACAGCTATCTGGAAAGCCCTTGATGTATGCCTTAACCAAACATCCCTGCATCAAGCAGAAGGAATTTTAATATACAGCAACTCCATATCCGCTCTAGAAGCAATTCAGAAGGGCAATACTAAAATCACACAGAAAATACACTCGTTACTTACCCAACTGTTACCATTGGAGAATAACTGCATTCTACATTGAATCCCTGCCCATGCTGGGATCGGGGGTAATGAAATGGCTTTTGAATTGGCAAAGGAAGCCAGAAAGTTGAGCCAAAGGAAAGAACAAATGTCATTATTTGACGCTGGTTCTTTGTCAAAATACAAGATAATTAAACAAAAAAAAATAACAAAAGATTAAAATGCGAAATAAACTCTGAGAGAAAAATGACAAAAACTATAACAAGACTTAGAACAAAACACTATAAAGGAATGACAATACATCCAGATGACACAATAACCTATAGGGCATGCAACAATTGTCCTGGTATGGAACTTACACCTACCCATATATTCTCATAGCTAGCAATGGCCGCAGCCTTGCAGAAATTTGACATAGACCCTGAGCAGCAGCTTTATACACCCAAGATAGTGGACATTGCTGCTGCTGTGATGGAAATGCATGGATACATCTGAGGCTCTTTATTGGACACGACAACAACAACGGCATTCCAGAGTAAAATAAATTATCATAGATAGATACATATTTTTCAAATGAATTAAAATAAATATAATCTATACTGAGTGAGAGTTGAATTAAAAATATTAGAAATTTATTATCTTCGGAAACAAACCGTATCTAAAATATCAATTTTATTTTTGCTACATGTTTTAATTTGCATTTACCTATTTTACATATCTCTGATTGTATTTGAAAATCGTTAACCAATTCTTCATACTTTTGGTGAAGTGGTGTTTTATTAATTTGTTATTTGATATTATTAGGGTTCTTTCCTGGTATTCAAAAAGGAAAAATACGTGTCGATCAGTTATATTTTTCAATTTATCAAACAATTTGGCCGCTGAATCTCTGATTCTGGTAGAGCGCCATCTGGCGAATAAAATTGTAACTAAAATCAATTTCGAATTTTTCATTATTTGCCATAAAAAATCCCATTGCATCCTGAACACAATGGTGTTTACCGCATTGCTCTAGCGCAAATATTCGCGGAGTTATTGATTTTTAAAGTTGTGCGGGACTTTTGGATCACCCTGTACATTCAGGTTTAGAATGACAGGTCTACAAACCTTTATGAACCAAGTTTTGAGGCATCGCCTTTATTAGGTTGGGAATGGGTGATAAATTTGGCTTATAAAATTCTATCATTCCCTGTTTGACAAACACCCTAGTGATTAATATCATATTTCTAAAAGAAAAAATGGAATTAAGTTTAAACAAATAATTCAAAACAATGGATTGTGAAAAATAAAATAAAAACATTTTAACGCAATAAATTCGTATAGTGACATAAGATCATGTAAAAATTAGTTTATAAGTGTCAAAATATAACAACTAAACATAGTTAATTCATTTTAATACACTTCGAATCTGATCCCCAGTGGTCAAAATCGGAATATGGTTAAAATTTGTTTCAATGCCACCATTCTTTCACAGGTCAAAACCCACCAGTGAATTCAAGTAGCGAAATGGGAATCAGGTACCTTGTTATTGGAAAGGTCGAACTTTTTTATACGTGTGTAAATATTGTGTGCAACTTACAGAAAAGCAATAACCAACTACTCTCCATTAATCACAGTGGCCTGTACAACTGTACACCTGGTATTCCCCCTCAAATAAAATAACAATAAATACCCAGTAGATTTGGCAGATCTCAAAATACAACTATTGATACGATCTTCGGAGACTAATGATTGCAATTGCTGACCGGAATTAACGATTCGGTCGCTTTGTAGAACCTAGTTTTAAAAGCGATCGATTGTAGGTATGGTTTTTAATCATGAGAGAGGCCACAATATTGTGGCCTTATTTAATCCGGTATGGCTTTTAATTTGGAGAGGACACTATATAAGGATCCTTTTTAATCAGGTGAGAACACTATATTGGTGTCGTTTTAATCCGGTGTGGTCTTCCATACGGTGTGGGTTTTTATCCGGCGCGGCCAGTATAATAGTATCGTCTTCAATGTGTGGTTTATAATTCGACAAGGTCACTATATTGGCGTTGCCTTAAATTCGGTGTGGTTTTTCTTGCGACGTGGTATTTAATCTGATGTAGCCACATTATTGGGTTAGTCTTTAATCCGATGTAATATTTCTAAAGGTGCGGTGTTTGGTCCAGCGAGACTTCTATATTGGTGTTGCCTTTAATCCGGTGTGGTCTTTCTTACGATGTGATATTCAATCCTGTGAGGCCGTATTATTGGGAAAGTCTTTAATCCGATTTGGTCTTTCTAACGGTGCGGTGTTTGGTCCAGCGAGACTTCTATATTGGTGTTGTTTTCAATCAGGTGTGGTCTTAATTTCTGGCCATTAATACCACAAGCAATTAAATTGGTGTCGTCTTTAATCCAGTGTGGTCTCCCATAGGGTGTGGTATTTAATCCGGTGTGGTTTTTAATTTCAACGAGGCCACTATATTGGTATTGCCTTCAATCCGGTGTGGTCATTCTTGCGAAGTGATCTTTAATCCAGTGAGGCAACATTATTGGGATAGTCTTTAATCCGATTGTGCCTTTCTAACGGTGCGGTGTTTGATACGGCGAGGCCTCTATATTGGTGTTGTCTTTAATCTCTCAAGTGTGGTCTTAGAATCTGGTCATTAATCCGGCGAGTAATTATATTGGTGTCATCTTTAAATCAGTGTGGTCTTCAATTCGGCGAAGCGCTTCAATTGGAGTGGAATTCAAACCGGAGTCCTTTTTGATAGCTTGAGCCTTAATCCTGTGAGGAAACTATATTGATGTTATTATTACAACGCGGTTTTGTCATCCTTTTTTTTTTTTTTTTTTTTTATTTCGGCGTGGTTCTTAACCCGGTGTGATGTGTTCTGATATCTATGAAATTATTAACAAGGCGATACAGTGTTTGAAGTGGTTGGGCCGATTTCATAATATTTCATTTTTATACACATAGATATATAGGAAATTTAAACATTTCCTTTATATACTTTATATACAAAACAAACTTCCAATACTGTATTGGAAGATTCTGTCCATATACGCTGCAATGAAGGGTGGAATCTCAGAAATGGTTTTCGAGTAAACTATGGTCATAAGTTTTTAGGACAGTAGAATTACATATATGTCATAATTACATAATAAATCTTCTCATATTAGCAAATTTACTTTGCATTTTGGCATAAAATCCGAACTGCCACATCATCGGCTGAACGCCTTTTAGATACTTCAGGACACAATTTATGATTGTTCTTTCAGGACGATAGGAAATCGAAGCCTCATGAGGGCCATAACCCGAAGCCATAATTTACAGGTTGGCTATTTGTCAGTATTTGAGAAATCTGATATTTTGGCTTATTTATTAATACAGATCGGTTCGATTTGATCAATAACGATCGCAAAATTGAATTGTTTTGATACATTTCTATTCAGAAGATATATCCTTTTCGCTAATTGTATTGTATATATGAGCCAAAATCAATATTAATTTTCTTAAAAATGAAAATAATTATTTTCAAATTTAGGGATATTTTATTGGAATTTTTCTTGATTTATCAAGAAATTGGGTTGGCCAAATATCAGGGAACAAGTTAAATAAACGTTTAGTTGATTTCAGTTCCACTAGATGGCGCTCTGCCATCTAAAAAGCACTTCTGCTCCTGGTCAGGATATGCTTTCTTTATTTTTAATATATATAATATACTTGTAGGCATAGTCAAACGCTAAAAACCTCACAATTTTAGTTCACCAGCTGGAAAGGTTGTGAAGCTTTTCCTCACGTTATCAAATTAAATTAAATTATTATTATTTTTAAAATAATTTGTATTTGTTTAACCTGATATACCAATTTAATTTTTATATACTACTTTTAATGTATGTGAAATAATCCTGAATCAGCAAATAGGATGCCTTTGAAACTGATAGGATAGTTCATATGCTAATGAGCCAGGGCTTACCAATACTCTCTTATTGCAGTAAGGGCAGAATATATATATACAAATTGCGATATGATATTAAAATTAAGAGAATAAAAACTTTTCGTAATAAATTGTTTATTATAAAAACCACTAGCTACTAAGCTCTCATCTCCAACTGAAGAAATCAAACCAAAGAGTAGACAAGATATTGCGATATCTACATTTTATCATTGGTTATATATGATGTAGAATTAGATAATAAAAAGTCATATATTGGATTTAATAAAATATTTATTATGCCAATATTTGGGCTGGCTGAACGCCAACCTTTATCGAGGCATTACATTTTTGTATACACTTTGTATACACGAATAATTGGCAAAATAAATATTTTATTAAATCAAATATATGCATTTTATTATACAATGAATTAAATATGGATTGCTTTATTTTCAAAATGATGTAGAATATGACGGAATTTATTTCTATTAGGTAATTTTCTAGACATAAAACACACCAAAAGATTCCGAGATCACTCATATATCAGCCTGTTGCTACACCGGTCATAAATTCCATCTGGGTAACCCTAACTCTCATTACAATAACACATCTGCCAAATAAGAAAGATTGACATTCGAATATTTTATATCAAAGAATATAACAATATCAAAAATATATATAGAAATTCCAAAGCAGTTCTGTCATATATGTATGCTACATATCTTGTACACTATAAAATAATTCGCGGTTTCGCCGAAATAATCTACCAGACTGTTTCTTAGAGATCTAATACTGTATTGAACGATTATGTTTTAAAATATTACACCTTGAAAGGTGGAGTCTTAGTTATGGAATTGGACATAAAATTTAGGACTGTCGATTAACACAATATATATACACCTATCCCCCGATTTACAAGGTAGATACGTTCCTGAGAAAAACGTGTAAATCGAAAATTAAAAGTTTTTAAAAATTAGAAATTCAGACACAGTGTGCGTCTGCAGCAAGTCAGCACATAAGCTCGGGATTCCTCGTGAGATGTGTACACAGAGCATGTGTTCAATCACAGTAGCATCTAGTATAGTGAGATAAAAACAAAAACAAAATTTATTTGGAAAACCGTGTAAAAGCGAAAACGTGTAAAACAAGTACCGTGTAAATCGGGGGATAGGTGTATTTGAATAATTTGGCTTGTTATCTTTTTTTTTCATCGTGTTCCTTTTTATATTTTATTCTGTTGGTTGAAGGGCAAGAGCTCGAAATCTTGATATTTTATAACAAAAAAGAATTTATTGCGAAAATATTTTATTCCCTTAATATATACATAAATGATCATTTCAAGAAATCAATTCTATAGACAGGTGACCCTATGAAGGAATGATCGCTGTTGATAGGTTATTATTTATTGCAAAAGTATATAATTGCAAAGTGTCCATAGTTATAACGTCCCTCAAAGTTTGTTAAAACACATATATAATGCCTTAATAGAGTTGAAAGGAGAATATTGATTAAGTGCGCCTTTATATTGTTTTGACAGATTCATAATAGGGAATTTAGGCTTAAAGGAATTTCCATGTAATCGCATTAGTAGATTCTCGCGAAGGAACTCAGTTCTAAACAAGATTGACGTGGACTAGAGGGAGTTTATGACAGCCTGTTAGAAAGATCGTGGCTCCAAATTAATCGATCCAACTCGTTGTTAATTTATAAACTCGCCCCTTAATAGCCGTTAATATCCACGCGGCGCTCGTTAACTTCTCCTAGGGCTGGTTGGCTGAATGAATAGAATCAAACTGGATTTAGATAAAATTGAAATAGAAACTTTGTTCCGCCCGTATATGCATCAATACTTCAATATATTTGAAAAATGAAACTATTAAAGCACGAATGCTTCTTTTCGAATAAAGCAAACTTTCTACTGGTTCCGGCGATGAAAAATATTAGGCTTGGCTCATCAGTGGTGAACATTCTTAGCGGTTTCGCCAAATTAATCTACCAGACTGCTTCTTAGAGATCTAATACTGTATTAAACGATTCTGTTCAAAAATACTACACTGAAAGGTGGAATCTTAGTTACGGTATTAGACATAAACGTTTAGGACTGTAGATTTAACACTATATAAATATTATATATTAAAATAAAAAAGATAAGATTTTTGTTGTTTTGGATCATATTGATTTGTATGCTATGGTGGTGCAGTCATGGTCGAACAATCTTGAAAGTAAAATAATAAAAATAGTATAGATTAAAAATTGCTTTAATTGAGCTATAAGATAAACATAATTCTGTAAAAGTCCCGCCTGGCTTAAGGCGTAAGAATAAAAAAATGAAAAGATTATTTACATAATTACAAAGTTTTGGGTCGACCAACGGGGAAGAACAACAATGAGATTTTATATGGGAAGCATGACCTCTGGCGGCCGATTTAACAGAATATTTGGATCTATGAAATGTATTTTTTTTTTAAATAAAACAATACCTTAATTTAACATTTTAAATAATATCTTAATATAACATTTTAAATAATACTTTTATATAACATTTTTAAATAAAATATCCCAATATAACATATATATATATTAATAATTTGGCCTGTCATCCTTCATTTGTTCTCCCTGATATATAGGTGACATTTTTCAAAGATGCTGGAGAAATTAAACAAAACAAACTAAAGATCATCTAGAAGACCTTGAGACCATGGGTGCTATAAACTACGTCTTCTACGACTGACTCCAGAAATCCACTGCCGTTTCAAAGCCAAAATTTCGCTCAAAGTAGAAGACGTCCCTATAGAAGCAACGACGATACAGCCGCTTTTCACGCCTCAGAGAAAGGTGGGTAAAACCATAAAGAACCACTTTCAAAACTCTGAGAGAAATTTAACTGGAAAATGTCTCAGAGGCAAAAACATTTTCAAACTATAGTTCACAGCTCTCATATAGAAAAAACTTCGTGACAGAATATATTTATTTAATATACTGATTGTTATAAGAAATAAAACTATGAAGCACGATTTTAAAAATGAAAAAAAAAAAAAAACTTCCAAAATATTGGCATCAAATATCTCGCCAAATTTGCCGAGAGTATATTTATATTTAAAATAAAGGTCACCTCTCCCGTCAAATTGGCTTCTAGTTTAATGTTTATTTTAACAAGATCGGTGAAATGATTTTTTTTTAGAATTCTTATGGTGATGAAGGACATTGAGAAGTCTTGGCTTATCAGTGGTGACCCCTCTCAGATGTTTCGCCCATTCACTTTACGACCACTTTTTAAAGCTCTAATACTGTATGGGAAGATTTTATTTATAGAGGTGACAGCGTAAGGAGGAATCTTAGTTAAGATATTAAGAATAATAAATATCAAAATATTATAGAAGAGTTAAATATAAAACATGTAATCCGCGTAAGGAGAGTAGAAAGTGAGTTTTATTTCTTTTGTATAGATAACGCATTATTACCATATAATTCAACTGATTATTTTTATATATATTTTTTACTTACCAATTTTATCTCAGAGTCTGTGTTCTTTCACATGTACGTGAGTTTTAATTGTTTCTAAGAAATATACTTTGCTTTGTCATCCTTACATTTGCCTTGCCTCATTTTTTCACCTGACATAAATTTACTTAAACCTTTTATTAAAATTTTATTTAACAAAAATATGAAAAATAGTATAAATGTGAATTTTACTTGGATAAGGTGGATAAATTAAGAAAAATGCATCTCTTTATCGTGCAACTGAATGTTGCTGATGGCTTGCGCCATCTATCGGAATAAATGTCAACTATTGATTCCTGGAATAATTAAAAATCAATTAATAGTTGATATTTATTCCTATAGATGGCGCAAGCCAACAGCAACTTTCAGTTGCACGATAAGTGGATGCCTTTTTCTTGAAAAAATATTTTTACTTTTTATTTGTTTGAGTAAATAATATCGTGTATCGATCTTTTACTCCTTTTTCTCTACTCTCTCTTATTTATTTTTCTAATGTTCGACATTTATGATGCGTAGCTCTCAAAGCCCTCTTCGTTAAACTTGTTATAGCTTTAATCGGTTTTTGAAATCATAAAACCTTTTTGAAAACTAATAGAAAAACATATTTTGTCTTACTGTTTGTGATATATTTCATTACTCTTAATTCATTACACCAATATTATCAAATCTTTTATTTTCATGCATACAATATTAAAATAATAACATTAAGCATCCAGGATGTGCTTAATGTACTTATTCTTATATTGATTCAAGGGATTATTCTATCGAATATTCATACAATGTAAATAAATGTATATATATGTAAATATATACACTCATAGACACAATTTAAAGAAGTTGAGAGTCGTTTATGTCTCCGGTCATGTTTTATTAAGGAGACAGAGGCACTTTTATTCACACATGGTGTTGTCTCGCGTGTCTCAAATAAAAGCCATTGTGTATCAAATATCTTTCAGAGTTATTGTCTGAATCCCGATACATATGCTAAAAGGTACGAATTCCTTAACATCTGTCCATGAGTGTAAATATTACCAAAATCTACTTTTAATATTGTTGTTCAGTTCTAGTTTAGTATATTGAAATCATATTTATATTTTAATATAAATTTAGTTTAAAATTGAACCCTTTTTAATTATTATGTAACCATATATGCTAAAATAGGCAATTTACCCTTAAATAGAATTGTCTCGTAATGATCTTAATAGGGGTGATAAACAAAAGGCTTTTTAAGGAAAGAAGTTCCCTATATATTAATACCATTTTTCTGCAATATTGCATTATATCCAGGCTTGAAAATAGACTCAATCACTTTACCAGCTTAAAACCCTTTCTGGAAAAGTCAGTCAATTTCATATTCCCTATAATAAGATGTTGTGACATAGAAGTCGCCTCTACTGATGAGTGCTATAGATCGTAACAATGGTAACCAGTTCTTTTTTTTTTTTTAAACCAAAATATGTCGAAACAAATTTAAAGTAACATTCTTTCTCACCACCTGCCATTATTTACAGGGGTAATAAACACAATACTATATGGAAATTTTGCCATGAGGAAATTGATCTATAAAAATAGTCTCCCATCAAAATATACGCTAAAACTAAGCGCCATTTATTGATCATCTTCGCAAACTAGCGGACACAAGTCGGTGACAAAGCCACGATAAGAGCTTTGGAAAACTGAGAAGCGTCCACCTATTGACTTTTGTTTCGGGCTAATGGCCCGAAAATCAACGCTTTTGCTTGCGGGAAAGGTTTCAGGTACAGCTTAGCTATATACATTATTATAAATAGTTTTAAATAGAATTTCTATTCCAGGAAAGTGGAGGAATCCTTCTTTGAAAAGAAGTTTGAAACTTTCTTGAGCTCGAGTTCACGCTGTACTTGCATCCTCTTTCTCACCAACATTGGGTGGTGTCTTGTCCTCCATGGAAAGGGGGAGTGCCCCGTTAGTCAGACACATTTGAGAGTTCCCTGTAGGCCTTCACGGTTATCGTAGCGGCTCGGGGCTCACGACACCGACTTCGCCCTACAGGGCAGTCCCTTTCTCCTCACCAACATTAAAATACATAATAGTCATGCATTTTGAAAGCAAGAGGTTATTCTCACATGAATATCATCCTCCCGCATTCTCTTGTATTAGATATATAAATATATCAAACAATTCACTAACGTATATTAAGGACTATCTGTGTTTACAATTATATTTGATTTATCTTCATCTTATTAAATATTCGGTTGAGTACGCCTCTCTTGTCTGACATATTTGCCTGTATAGGGAGCGGGGAATCCTAAAATCTAATTAACTTAAATTAGCCGTAGTCTTCTATTGTCTGGATAAATTATTCAAAGATATAAGGAATTGTATGCATCATTAGATTGAATTAGTGTTCCTTCCAATATTCACCAATAGGGAATAATCAAACCAAGTATAACTAGGGAGCGCGCAGGCTATTGATTGGCTGTATATATATCACGTGAGCGCCTTTAGTTTGGCAGCCGAACTCGTCGCCTCAACTTGCATGGTGAGTAAAACTGTTGCGCGCCTCTTGATTCTTTTCTATTTTTTACTAGTCATACTTTCTATCTAATCATTCTTAATATTTTTCAGTGCAAAGCATTTTTAGTATAGGTTTTTTTGCGTTATTTAAAAAATAATATCTTAAGGCGTTTATTAAGTTTTATGCTGTATAAACATTCTATGTTGTTTTTATATAGATAATTATCGAATCCTAAATATTGTGTGTGTTAAAGCTTCAAAAGTGAAGTTTTTATATTGGTTAACAATATATTTTACCCAATAAATAATATGCTCATGTATATACTTTTAAAAACTGATAATATATTTAAGTGCATTGAAAAAGTTGTTATTCGTTGATAAATGTTCAAAGTATATAAGGTATAGAAATATTTTTATATTTTTTGAAGGCAGATCTCTTTTATCAAAGTATAGATAAACTTTACAGTGGAATTTTAAATGGATTCGCCATATGTAGCCTTATATATAATACATTTTACCAGGGTTTTCCGAAATATTTTATTTGTAGCCAAATACTTAGAGTGTGAGCGTTATCTTGTTATTGTTCTTTATGATTTAATTCCTTATTGTATCATTGAAGGTTTCATTACGTTGCATCACTAACTATTTTTAACCTGTTATAATACTGGAGGAATCATATATTAGATGTTTCAAATTATTAAGTTTAAGGTTGTACGGAACCGGTTCTATCACACACAATATAAGTTCTATTATATGTATTTTACATCGTTAGGTTGAAGGATGTACTGAACCTGTTCTAACAATGGAAGTTCTATTATATCTATTTTACAACGTTAGTTTGAAGGATGTACTGAACCTGTTCTAGCAATGGAAGTTCTATTATATCTATTCTACATAGGTTGGTTAAAAGATGTACTGAACCTATCCTAACAATGGGAGTTCTATTAAATATATTTTACATCGTTAGGTTAAAAGATGTACTGAACCAATCCTAACAATGGGAGTTCTATTAAATATATTTTACATCGTTAGGTTAAAGGATGTACTGACCCTCTCCTAACAATGGTAGCTACATTATATGTATTTTACATATTTAGGTTGAAGGATGTACTGAACCTGTTCTAACAATGGAAGTTCCATTATATGTATTTTACATCGTTAAGTTGAAGGATGTACTGAACCTGTTCTAGCAATGGAAAGTTCCATTATATGTATTTTACATAGTTAGGTTAAAGGATACTGAACCTGTTCTAACAATGAAAAAAAAAGTTCCATTATATGTATTTTACATAGTTAGGTTAAGGGGATGTAATGAACCCCTGTCCTAACAATGGAAGTTCCATAATAAGTATCCTATATGGTTACGTTTATGGCTGTATTGAACTTGCCCAAAACAGAGGAAATTACAGAGTAAATGTTTCACATCGTCATGCTGATGATGAACTAACTCCTGTGATAACATTGGTTGTGTATTTGTGGGAGTTTACATAGTTACTTTGGTGGTTTAACTGACCATTTTCTAACAAAGATAGTGTGATAGTATGTTTTATATCGTAAAGATGATAGGTAGAGTAACCCCACCATAGTAATTGCAATGGTAAAATAGATGTTTCACATCATTACCTTGGTGATGTCCATTTCCTAACCAAACATGGATAGTGTCATTCTCCTGGATCATTACGTTGATAGATGTACTGCCCCTTCTAACAGTGGTAGCGCCATAATGGGGGTTATTAATTGTTACCTTCGCAGTTTTGCTCTATTCGGTTTAACGTAATAATAGATGTTTTAATAACTATGCTAATTTCTGTAAAGACCCTTTTCTAACAGTGGCGTATCAATCATATCAATTGTATTCTATATTAACTTGGCTGTACCTGACTTATATGTAAATGGTAGTCTTATGGGATGCATTTTACAAAGTTATACGTTGCTATACTGATCCTTCACTCTAAGAAATAATGTATTAATAGGTGATGTACATTGCTAAAATGGAGACATTTTCTCCTATTTTATCAGTGGTATATCGTAACGCTTGGGAATGTATAGATATTGTTCTATCAGTGTTAGTACAATAGTAGATTGTTACATCGTTCAGAAGGATTCTGCATCGATTCTATTATAAGAATATTGGTGTAATATCAAATGTCTTAGATCGTTACACTCTTTGATTTGCCGGCCCCGATATATATAAATGTTATCTCTTTTAATCGTTACGCTGATGATTGTACCTCTATTGCTCTAGCAGCGGACTGCCTGAGAAGATCAATTAAAGTTTTTTCTGGAGCCTAACTTAGATCTATCAATAGAAGTGCTATAGTGGCTGATTGACATCGGTACGTTGCTCTTTGTCATGAACATGAAACAATATTGTTATAGAAAGTGCCTATAATAGCTATGTGTTGGTGGCAGTAATTAAACCTGCTCTAATAGTGGTAATTACTATTAGGATTTTTTATGTTACGGTAAGGGCTATAAGGCAGAAATATTTATCTATCGAAGTACTTTTGGGGCCTTATTTTATTTCTTTTGTCCATCTTGCTTAATCTTGCTAGACAACTTTGTTGTAGAGTTGTCCTGCAAGATGGAGTAGGATATCTAGAGGAAGAAGCTGGGATCTTATGGGTTTCGATAATAATTCTTACGTGATAAGTATCCCAAGTCTTCTTTTTTTTCTCTGAGGATTTTATTAAATGGAGAGCGTACATCTCCTGATTGGATTGTTTGTCTTTGGTTATATTGACCCGCTCTATCAGTAGTTGTGTCATAGTAGGATTTTCACATCGTCACATTGAAAATTGTTCAGACAATACTTTAATAGTGATATTATCATAGGTATGTTTTGTGCATAGTTATGCTGCGCGAAAAAATAAAATCTACATAATATATAAATAATAAACAGAACGACTTCCGAAAATGAGTTTTTCTTCTTGATTTTATATTAGAAATATTATTATATTATATTGTAGATTTAGTGGCCACTGAGGATATTTTAAAAATTTAATACAAGATGAATTTAGAATAGCTTTGTAAAAAATAATACAAAAATTAAATTATATATGTGTTTATTTTCATCGTTTTAAAGATATTTTCAAAGATTTATTAATTCAATTGACCTTTCTGATCTCTCACGGATTTAACACTATACAAAGAACCTCATTTACAGGCCCCAATGATTAATGAAGGGAAGATCATTTTGACATTATAATTATAAGGGAGAAGCCCTTGGCGCAGTTGATTTATGATTTGAAATCAATTTCAAAGTTTTTTTTATCTTTAGAGATTACAATATGTGTTAATTTTATACATTACGCAAATGAAATTATCTCGATGAAAAGAAGGAAAAGAGAAATATTTGAGAATATTCTATGTGTTGGTTGTGGCATATGAATCATTTATTACAGAAAATACAATATTCTAATACTAATGTAAACTAAGAGCAAAATTATAAATATTCGCAAATGGGAACTACCGAAAAACGATCTCGAAAGAATCTGATATCTAATAAATTAAAACTATTTCATACGCGTATGATTATTTTTGAAATAAAACATTTTTCTACTGTTCTTACTTACCTTATTGATATATAAATGGAAGGGCCCTGATCATCAGTGGTTAACTCTTCCAATGGTTTCGCCAGTTTAACATACCATTCCGATGTAATATTGCATTGAGCTGTTTATACAGAGGTGTGGTTGATTAAACTGGAGAAACCGCTAGGAAGGTTCACAACTGATAACCAGAACTTCCCATTATTTTATCATTGCAGTAAGGAATTAGAAAATTGTTTTATTTTTAAAATAATCGTGCGCCTTTAAAATAGTTTCAATTTCTTAAAACAGATGGCGCGTCAAGGCATCATACTCTAAATTTTGTTTTAATTTTATTTAATGTGGATAATGAGTGTTTACTTTGAATATACTCGTTTTTCTTTATACAAAAAAGGCGAAAGGATTAAAAATTTGATATTTTGAACTAATAATATTGATGATTTGTTTATTAATGTAGTGTATTATAAATAATAATAATAATAATAAAATATTATATATTATAAAAATACTAGTAGGAATAAAATATTCCATATTATATATTCTGGTTCAAGGCCTTGAACTCATAACTTCACATACTCAGGCGCTCATATATAATTCCATAGTAAATTCTCATTACGAACGCCTTGTGATTTATACACCTGATTTCCCATTGCACGAACCCGTCTATTATGATTTCGTATTAATGCAATAAATATGAATCTTCTGGATATTAATTAAAGAATGCAACAGATTTCTGGAGGTGAGTTTCTTTCCATTTATCGTTGCATTCTCAAGCTTTCGGGCATTTCCGCCCTTCAATAGAAGTACAAAATGAACAATAATAAACGCTGATTATTATTCCTTTTGTACTCCTGTAGAAGTGTTGGTGGTATCTTGTTCAATCCATGGAAAGAGAGAGAGCCATTACCTCGTTGGTCAGCCACATTTCAGAGTTCCCTGTAGGCCTTCACGGTTACCGTAGCGGCTCGGGGCTCACGACGCCGTACTTCGCCCTACAGGGCAATCTCCAACGATAAAATAAAAAGAAATTCGTCTTTCAAGCTTAAGTTCACGAGGAATTTCTTTTGAACTATTGATTAAAGTAGCCTTCGTATATGGTGTTTTAAGTCATTGTGATTCAAATAAATATTCTTTCTTATAATAAGTAGGTATCTTCTCATTGCGGTCACACACACATATTAGGATGGTTATCTCTACGATTAGAACCTTGCAATTCGGTGTACTTTGGAAGCGAAATGAATTTATGTTTTATTTTTATATTATATTTTTATATAATCATCATGACTACTAAATTGAATTTTTTTTTTAAATAATTGTCTTGTATAATTCGCTTATCTAATCTCAAGTCGTATTATATTGTAGTGTCTATAGATAGTAAGTCTCTAAATAAACCTCTAGGCATTTCTTTGATAAGAAGGGGGAGAGTCGTAGGCTTTAGAATAGGCGTTGTAAACTGTCCTTCTTAGAGAGATATACACTAATAGACAAAACTCGAAGCTTTCAGCATGTATATCTGAATTCAGACAATAACTCTGAAAGATATTTGATACGCAGTCACCTCTATTGAAGACACACGAGATAACCAAGTGTGAACGAAATTGATTTTCTGTCTCTTTAAAAAAAAGCAGACAACCGGCGCGCGCGCGCGAGATTAAATACTTTCCTCTTTCTCTTGTTCATTAGCGTAGGAGGGAGTTGAAAAGTGTGACTTTAACATAATATGGTGTTGCATAGTTGTAAATATTCCAAGTATACGTGGTACAGGCCATGGCAATAGGGAACGGTAGAGGGTTGTGAAAGTTTGTGCCTTAATTTCCCTCAATGACAAACATGCAGGAGGTGCTCGACTTGTGGATTCATGCAGTAGACAGTTACTAAAACTCGATAGTGAAGCTGATGTGCGCAAAATCGGGTGCTATTGAATTAATTCATTGATATAGAACATGAGCTTTTAGCCCTTATATCAAAATATTACACTCATAGACAAGACCTAAGGATGTGAAAAGTCCTTAATGTCGCCAGTTATCTGTTTATTAAAGTAAAAAGAGGCAATTTAGTTCACACTTTGTTATCACATGTGTCTTCAATAAAGATCACTGTGTATCAAATATCTATAAGAGTTATTGTCTGAATCCCGATATAAATGCTAAAAGGTAAAACTACTTAAGTTTTTTCCATGAGTGTGTATGAGAGAGAGAGAGAGAGAGAGAGAATATCTCAATTACTGAATAAAACTTTGCTACCGAATGTGTGAATATTTATTTAACAACATTCAAATCAAACAACGCTCTTTCAATATATTAATTAACAGTGACGTAAACTGTGTTATGTATATCTAGGTATGGTACACAGTCGAAAAACTATCATGATAATATTCGGAATTGAAAAGAAAGATACCTGGATTAAAAATATTCTGTGAAAGAATATTCCTTAGTACATCCACCCTTAGAATAGAATTAAACCTAAAAACATTTTTAAAATATCTAATTTGGCAGAGAAATGTCTTAAAAGAGAAAAATGTCTAAGAATGATTTCAAAAATATATGATATATATTCAAATTATTCTAATATTTTTAAAAATCTATTAAAACAAATTAATGTCACATAGTACAGTAGACCAAGTGGGATGAACACAAATATTATATAGGGGAATGAAAGACAAATTTGAATTCCTTTTTTTGGAGAGCTGGGAGTCTGAGAAAATAAACGGAAATTTTCTCAATAAGAAAAGTGATGTGCCTAAAGAATATAAATACCTAATAGAAAAAATAAGATAAAAGATCACAATTTTTTTTAAGAAAGAAAATGGCATTTGAAAACACATTCACTTTCTTGTTATCCGTTTATAAATATTTCCCAACAGTGTTTTTTACATTTTATTTTTGTTTTCCAGTTAAATGTATTTGAAATATCGACGCGATGCTTGTTCTACACATCTCTAAAGATCTTATACCTGCAAAGTTAAACTTTTTAAGATTTGTTTTTTTTTTATAGGATGACAGCGGATTACAGAAACGTTGGGAATGAAGAATTAGAATGATTATAGTATTTATCTAATCATATTTTGAGTGTTTCCTCTCTTTGGTTCATATGTACTTAATACTTCGCAGTGTGTTTGGAATTTTAGTAATTGCAGTATATAATATTTTGATACAAAATTGAAAATATATTTTTCACTGCAAGTTTTTAAATATATATTTTTATTGAGTGCTTTCGGGTCTTTCCCTTTCTCAACCTCTAGGTAGAATGAATAGAAGATACATTGGAAAATTGAGTATATACAATAAGGCTGCAAGAAGAGATAGTTAAATAATGATAGTAAACACTATTATTATTCATCATCTTTCATCCTTTATATATATATTATTTCTAATTAAAAAGGCATATATTGGATCAAAATATAATTTATTTTACCAATATTTCAGTTGGCTGAACGCCAACCTTTATCAAGGTGTTATAACACACAATAAATATGTTATAGCACCTTGATAAAGGTTGGCGTTCAGCCAACTGAAATATTGGTAAAATAAATTATATTTTGATCCAATATATGCCTTTTTAATTAAAGATTTATTTATGGATTGCTCTATATATATTCAATTCTCAAATGTGTCTTCTATTAATTTCACCTAAAGGTTGATGAAGAGAAAGATCCGAAAGCTTTTAATATATGTATATATATATTTTAAAATAATTACGGTTATTTATTTAATTTTGTGTCAACTTGGGAGTATGTTAGAATTGAAACTATTTAGTGGTAATGTTTTTTAAATACAAATATCGTGCCCCACTCTCTTGTTACTTCAATACGGAAAATATTGACTCAACAGTGGGGGGAACTCCCAAGGGGTTTGACAGTTCACCACGGATGAGCAATTTCTCTCTCTATTTCACAGCAGCGAGAGTGAGAATTTATTTTGTAGTTGAAAACAAAGTACAGCGCTAAAAGGTTTCTACTTCTAGATGGCGAGTTAAACGTTTATATTAAACTTAGAGTTCACATTTCTAGTTAATAAATTGTTTTATACAGACCTTTATAATCTCAACTTCCCCAACCTCGTGGCTTTTCTATACTAGATAATAGTCTTACTCTAAAACTATACTTAACAGAATATTTACTTTTAATGATTTAAATATATTCTAAAAATATAAAAACAGGTTAAAATAAATTCATGGACAAAACCTAAAGAAGTCGTGCCTTTTAGCATGTATATCGGAATTCAGACAATAATTAAGAAAGATATTTGATACATAGTGAGCGTTATCGAAGACACACGATATAACAAATTGTGAACAAAATTATTTCTGTTTCCTTAAAAAAAACAGACGACTTTCCACTTCCTTGAGTTTTGTCCATTATTTAATAATGTGCTTTCCGATAATCTCTTATTGTCATATACATGTTATGTGCTCTTTTTTAAATTATAAAAATAATCAACGAACAATTTATATTTAAAAATAAATGTTTCTTTTCAATCATAATTATCAAAATCATAAAATAAATATATATTTTTCATATTTTTATTTTAAAAATTATGATTGAATGTCAAACAAAATAAATGAGCAATTATTATTTTCCGAATAGGATGCAATTTCTAAAAAAATAAAAGAGCGATTATATGAAGCATATAAGACATGCTTCACTACAGTATTTGGGTAAATAAAGGAAATAAGCTGGAAGGAGGCCCAGATGTCTTTCCTCTCTACATTATCTTGGAGGCACTTGTGTAGCGCGGGCTTATTGCCCATAAAACCAAACTGCGAACTGATTGAATGCTTTGTTGGAAGGCCGACGTTAAGAGCTCATGTTAGCGATGGATTCAGAGAAATCCATACACCATCTACAGCTATGTTTGGCTTATCTAACAAAAACGCTCAATAACATTCCCGATGCCTTTATCTGGACGGCAATACGATTCTATTTTTTTCAAACAAATGGAATATCTCATTTCCTATTCACAAAAAGAATAGATGACTTCATATTATGTAAAACATACGTCCACTCAAAGATATTGGATACAAAATATATAGAAAAATAATGTTCACATGGAGAGTGGGGGTTTTAGAGCGGCGATAGAAACTGTCGAATTTAAACAATCGGTAAGATGGATCCAGTGAGTACAAATAACCGAACTGCACAACACACAGTGCTTCTACCTGGATAAAAAAATTAATATTCCCTAAAGAATCCACACAAAGTTATCATGGCCTATATATGCCTCCTTAATATGAATGCCATCACATCAGAGATATGTATATATGCAAACACAATTTTGAGTACCTTTCATTATATTGTAGTGAAGTAAAATCTCTTCTTTCATGAAACATAGTAGAAATAAAAAGAACACCTTTGGAAAGCATGTTTCAAGGTGATCATATATATATATATATAGAGGACAACCTTCAAAAACCATAGCCCTTTATCGTTACTTGTAGACCATGCAAATAAGCAAGGACATATGCTAGATTTTGATAATGCAATAATTTTATACAACAATGTACAGGTTAAGCACACAAGATAATCTTTGGAGAGCTGGGCATCTATATATGATAAAAATAGGAAGATGGAAATACCACAATCATATCTACAGTTAAAAAAAAATAGTTTTAAATATATATAGCATTTTATTCCTGAAGATACAAAAATTCAATTTAAATGGTTGGTCACACCAACATATGTTATATAAAACAACACTTCTCGTGCCCCATCACGCGGATAATAAGCTTACAAGGAGTTTGAATTTTCCTAGAAGAATATAGGTGAACAGCCTCGTCGAAATATTGGAATTTAATAAATATATTGACCCAAAATATGCCCTTATTTTAATTATCATAAATGGATTGCTCTATATTTAACAATATATATATATATATGATGAAAAATATATATACGGTGCTTATCATGTTTATTGTTTTATACAAGAGGACTACATAGTTTTACAACAATGTAAGAATAGGGTCAGCATAGACAAACGGAGTGGATAAATCACCTACTATGGTACTACCAGTGTTATAGAATGATCAGTACAGACGATAGATTAACGATGTAGAATAATCATTATGACACTATCAATGTTATAACAGGGTCAGTACAACCAACAGTGTAATTATATAAAACGTTTACTATGACACTGGCAGCTCAATAAAGTTGTGTTCTATCGAAATATTGAAAGAAATATTTCTCAATAATAAAAAACATTATTGCTTACATTTAAGAGGATTCTATCCTTCGGAAAAATATTTTCTTCGTTTTTCTTAGATTTTTTGCTATATGTCTGATTTTTATTTAGATAAATTTCATCTGACTACTATGTACTACTACTGAATATGTATCGTCCAAGCGGCAGCAATTTCCGACAATTTATATCAAAATCAATACCATTTGTGAGGCCGCTAGATCGGCACAAGGTTAATCAGAAGCTGAAGCTTACTTGAGGGAAACAGAATTCTCCTGACGCTTACTTATTAACTCATAAGTAGAACGATTAAACACTTTTGTAATATCTATAACTCATTCAAGTTAGAACTCTATAGATTGTAATTGAGTTAAATAAATTTAAATATTTGCAGAGTTTCTTAATTAAGGTATCGGGAGGCAAGCTTTCGCGCGGTCTATAGATTGTGCTGATAGAAATATATCTTTAATTAAAAAGGCATATATTGGATCAAAATATCATTTATTTTACTAATATTTCAGTTGGCTGAACGCCAACCTTTATCAAGGTGTTCGTATCAAGGTTGGCGTTCAGCCAACTGAAATATTGGTAAAATAAATGATATTTTGATCCAATATATGCCTTTTTAATTAAAGAATTATCTATGGATTGCTCAAATTTCAAAAAGAAATATATCTGGGTGCCAATAATAGGCTCAACAACTCACGATCCTATCGGTTAAAATGATCATATTAAAGACAATCACAATCAACTTGTCTCTCATTGTACTTCTATATATTGTCATACATTATGCTTTATCTTCACGCCCGTTGAAGAACGATGTCTTTCGAAAACTAGCGGAATAAACGTGTACTACACAAGAAGCTCATTTTTGTTCTATTATTATCGCAATATGGTAATGGTAATCAAAATGTTGTTCTCTACATTTTATGATTGAATACTCCGAGTTATTCAAATAAATGTAAATTCATATTAAAATGAAATAATTAAATTATGTAAATTATTTTGAATATAAACAATGAATTACATTTGATATATATATATATATATATACACCTATACATTGGGCTCATTTACGATATCATTAACCTAGATGAGCTAGTGCTCAAAAACCTGCCATTTGAACTAATAAAATCGTTTAATCGTTTTATCGTTTAATTGCGCTTATGCCTTTTAAATTCTCATAAATATACCCAAATGGTGTGAATATATTATATATAATTCAATATTAATAGAAGAGGTTAAAAATAATGTTCTGATTAATTTTATCATCACATTTGGAATAACATTCGTCTATAGTATTTTTGAAAATCAGTTTAAAAGACGGAGACGCTATCGTCTGTATATTGTGGGAGGCTGGGGAGTAATTAACTTAATCTCCTGGAAGGAAGCGGCCGGGCCAACCGAGGAATGTCCGACGGCTGGGAGTTAGATGGCCGAGTGCCAGGACAGGCCGCTCATTATTAAACTGGGCTCGGGATATCTCAGTCTCGTTGTACCTCCTTACCTCAACTCTTGACATTTAAGGAAGATTAGTACAATTATGTGTGTAAAATAGTATTGATTTTAATTCCAACGTTGGATTTAAACACAATCTAAACACACAGTGAATTAAATCTCCCCTTTAACTCAGAAAGATAAGGGTTCATCCACCCATTTGCCTTAACTCCAATTTAATCTTTTGTAACGTTAAGAAATAAAAATATTTAGTAAAAATATCAAATCTCCAGAGAAAAGTATATTTTAAAAACCTTTTCAATCTCTAGCTTTCGGGCACGAACGCCTTTCTATAGTAGTAAAACATGGTATAATATAAAAATGTTTTCTCCTGCAGAAGGGCTTTCGTGCCGAAAAGCCAGAGATCAAAAAGATTTTAGAAAATATACTTTTCCCTGAAGGCCTGATATTTTTACTCAATATTGTTACAAAGGAATATTTATTGATATAAAAATCTATAAATCTCGAAATTATAATATCTCAAAATTATTTTCCTTGTGTGTTAACTCATTCGCGTAATAAGTTAACTGCAGTGGCCTTTGGTATTAAATGTTCTTGCGAAGGAAAGTGTGGTAATATGAGAATTAGAAAGAATGGGCAAAACGAGCTTTGAAGTCCCTTTGAATAATGACAGAAAAAAAAACTTCGCATGCGTCTTTTAGTTTTTGTATGGAAGGCTGGAGCAAGTCAATGGGAGATTAAAAAAGAAACCATATAAATAAACACTTTTTAAAATAAATAACAAACAGTTGCGGGTGACCTTTGTATCAAATATATACTATATAGGGTTAATAAAAATATCAAATGAATCCAATATAATCTTCATTATAGAAATTATATACACATATTCCTCTTCAATATATATAATTGGTTCCCTCATTTTACCCAGAGTAATTAAACAGAATATGCAAAGCTATTTACTTTCTTAAAACGTTCTTACGCCAACCGGGGGATGAAGTCTCAAAAATGCTTCAGCTAATGGCAAGTTACACCTTCTGTTGTTGATTGGACGGGAGAACGCACGCGTAAGATTGCTGGTTAAGTATTATGCAAGCTCGTTGGTTATATTTGATAAGGCACAAGCGAGGCCATGTCTTAAATTATATTAAAACAAATATCGAATTATCAACCTTTAAATATAGAATATATTCTGATGGTAAAGCACAATTTGGAGTAAATATTAAAGATACAAGAAAAAAGGATTAGGTCCTATCTTCTTGAATATATTTTTAGTTTGTTAAAATCTAATTTTTCACACAGAGTTATTTATTTTAAGATATATTCAATTGTGCTCTAGTTTAAAAAAAATCAAATATATACTAGTAAAGTATCTCTGAACTAGATAAAATCGTGATAAAAGTCTTGATTTCCAGTACTTACACAAGCGACGCTGCACAATCATATATATATATTTGAGAGATGAAATACATAATATATGTTTCCTAATATTTTATCTATATATAGACTTTCGGACTTTCACATAATTATAAATTCAAGAAAATCAATTATATGAAACTCAATATATTTGATGAAGGTAAAAAATATTGTCTTAATGATGTCTCAATTTTGTTTTGTATATATTTAACATGGAAAATTAATAATTAGGCGCAGGAAATAATATATCCTATATTTGAATTATTCATTATTTATTTTCCATAGCAACGGTAATGATGACCTTACTCTATAATATGCACATTCGTTAGCTTGGAGATTTGCATATAAAGCCCTAATAGAAATTTTAATTAAAACCTAATTAAAACCAAAGAAGAGAACGCTCATTATTTTGTAGTTCGGCGCATAAAACCAAAAATAAATGTAAAGTTTGATCCAACAAAATTTATAGGAAAAAAAGCCCTTTATGAATATTTGGAGGAAAAACTTATTAAGAAAGATTAGACCATGAAAAAGTTTGACTAAACGATTGGAATATTTATTTAGATTTAGGGAAATTTTCTTCATATATTTTATAATAAAATATTTATCAATTTAGAGAGAGAGGAGTAGGAGGGGGTTAGAAAACTTATTCTAAGTAAATTTTATATTAAAATTAAAATATTTAAATATATTTCAAAGTAAAATTTATTCTTAACTATCAATATTTGCTATGGCAAGTTTTGGAATGTATTTATATTTTAGTTATTTGTGTGTGTATGTAGAGATTTAAATATTATATATAATTTTATTTTAATAATGTGCACTATAGTAAAGATATAATATAATACAATATAATGCGGCTTATGATTGTAAAACGACATTTGAAAATTATCCCGCATGTGTTTCTTTTGAACGAAAATTCGAAATTTATTTTAAGGAGAAATGACGATTATTTCTAACCTTAAGGATGAGGTATGAAAGGATAAATTGTGAAGAGTAATGATAAACGGAAAAATAAAGTGTCGAGGGATGGAATTGAACCCATTATATATGAACCCATAATATTTACGAACGGAAAAATATGTCCAGGGTAGCCTAGTGGACATGGCATCTGCCCGGTAAGCGGAACACCGTGGGTTCGATTCCCATCCCTGGACACTTTATTTTTCCGTTTATCATTACTCTTCACAATCATCCTTTCATACTTCACCCTAAGGTTAGAAATAATCTTTATTTCTCCTTAAAATAAATTTCGAATTTTCGTTCAAAAGAAAAACATGCGGGATAATTTTCAAATGTCGTTTTACAAAGATATAATATGTAGACCTATAAAAACCTATACAATTTCATATTTATAAACATACTTGCGATATATAAAAGCGACCTTTCTACTACTAACTAACACTAAGAACACTATGAATTTATTTTATTGTGCTGGAATAATGAAATAAATTGATTGAAAAATCGGCGGAAAAATTGTATTAAAATTCATTGTCGCTGGTCTTACTCTGCCAGATTGCAGATAAGGTCGATGGATATTTTAATGATCCTTCGTGGATATCATCGAATAAAATCTGCCCTGAGTTGACGAGGGCCATTTGCCCGAAACCATTGTCTCTAAGTTTACGATTCTCAGTTTGATAAAACTGATGTTGTGACTTTGCCACCAACTTGAGGCCGTTAGTTTGTGGCGACGGTCAATAGATGGCGTCGAACTTTGAAGTCTATTTTGGCGGAAGAGAGGTGACTATTATTTTAAAATTTATTTTGAGAGCAGTCATTTCCTATGATGTACATGGAAAATTCTCAATAAAATGGCAATAGAAATTGCTCAACCACTTCAATAGCTGTATGTCACTTCGATCAAGTTTGTTGATTTCATGAATCCTTGGTGAATAACATGAAATTAGAGCTACCCTGAACTGACGAGGGCCATATCCTGACTTCCTATTGTCAAAATGGCGTTCCCAATTTATTAAAGAAAATGGAAAAATTTATAAATAACCCACGCGCGCCGAGTCTTGTATATTATTAGGGTAGAGGTGTCTTCTATTTTTGTTATTGATACATAATTATTGATTAGTTTCATAGTTTTCTTACACACCATTTTGTAGTTTGGAAGAATGATGCACCTTAATCACATCTTGATACATGTAATAAACTGGGAAGGAGAGACAACAACAAGTAGAAAGGTAAGTGCTGTGTATTCTGAATCTACTACACGGAGGAGTGCCCGAGCTACTTTATCAGCCCCAGCTATCGACAAACACGATATTTATACCTGAAATATTTCTGACAATCATCAACAATTTCTATAGAACATATGTGAATAGTCAATGCATAGAACGAGGATTATATATAATCAATGTACACTTATGGTCAAAACATATGTATTCACTGAAACTCACTGTGTATCGAATATCTTTCAGAGTTATTGTCTGAATCCCGATATACATGCTAAAAGATACAACTTAATTTTTATTCACCCGTGTGTAAAATTTAAAATTAAATTCTAGACGATAATTACGATAAAAATTGGAGGTACTTTCAAGGCAAAAAAAATCTAATTCTCAAGACACTAAAATTATAAAATAATTTCATAAAATTATTTTATCGTAATAAACAAACACATCGCGCGCATTCATGTTTTAATTTTTGTATTATAAATATGATCAACGATTTAAATCCAATTTATTGTAAATTTGCTATATCATTTAGTTTATGAAGACACATCTTTTTACATTCCAATTTATATTTTAGAAGTTTCGTCCACCTTAATCACATTTTGATCCATGTTGTAACCTTGCCAGAAGGACATCACTAAGTAAAAGTGAACTAATGGTAAAATTAAAGTGATAACACTTAAACATGTCTATTTTATCTTGCTAACATTCTCTTGGTGTGTGATCTGCGCGAGGTTTCGAGATTCTCGCCCATGATTCTAAATATCTCGGATCTTCCTGTCAACGTGTAAATCGATGACGGCGAGGTAATAAAAAGATTTATACTGGCCGAAGTATCTTTTTTAAAAAAAATATGAATGCCGGCCAGGCAGCCTCTATCTTCACGATGACAGTGATGTTGTCAAATAAAATTATAAATATTGTAGCGTAGAAATCGAGTCTTGGAATATCTAAAGATGTGAAAGTATTTATTGATGACGACAGCACGACACTAGTTGACAATAATTGACAAACCAAGCGTAGAAATCGAGTCTTGGAATATCTAAAGATGTGAAAGTATTTATTGATGACGACAGCACGACACTAGTCGACAATAATTGACAAACCAAACAAATTATCTACAGTTAGAGAATATTAAACAACCATTTTATAATTTTAGGGTCTTGAAAATATTAGCTTTTTTCCTTGAAAGCACGCCCATTTTTAATCGTAATTATCGTTTTGAATTTAGTTTTAAATTTTAAGCACGTGAATAAAAAATAAAGAAGTTGTAACTTTCTGCATGTACAGGGTGATCCAAAAGTCCCGCACAACTTTAAAAATTAATAACTCCGCGAATATTTGCGCTAGAGCAATGCGGTAAACACCATTGTGTTCAGGATGCAATGGGATTTTTTATGGCAAATAATGAAAAATTCGAAATGGATTTTAGTTACAACTTTATTCGCTAGATGGCGCCCTACCAGAATCAGCGATTCAGCGGCCAAATTGTTTGGTAAATTGAAAAATATAACTGAACGACACGTATTTTTCCTTTTTGAATACCAGGAAAGAACCCTAATAATATCAAATGATAAATTAATAAAACACCATTTCGCAAAAAGTTAGAAGAAATGGTTAACGATTTTTAAATACAATCTGAGATATGTAAAATAGGTATATGCAAATTTAAAAATGTAGCAAAAAAAAACCTGATATTTTAAATGCGGTTTGCTGGAATTCTCTCAGCTATTTATATTTCGAAAATAATAATTTTCTATTTTTTTAAATTCAACTCTCTCTCTCAGTATCGATTATATTTATTTTAATTCATTGAAAAATATTTATCTATCTCTGATGATTTATTTTACTCTGGAATGCCGTTGTTGTTTTTGTCGTGTCCAATAAAGAGCCTCAGATTCTTTTCGTTTGGCCAACAAAAAATGTCCAATTTATATACACATATATTCTTACATAATGAGACTTTAAAGAATGCAAATAATCTTCATCTATTTACATACACAACACATCTCCCCCCTTAATAATACTCCAGTCGGTCTAGGGGTTTCCTGGCTCTCTAAGGTCTAGGACTTCGGACGGGCACTTGCACAGCGGCAGCCTCCGGTTTAGGAGTGCAAGAGGGCACGTGCACAACAACAGGCCCTGGTATAGGAGTGCAAGAGGGTACGTGCACAGAAGCAGACTCCTCCTTGTTTCCTGATGTAACCTCTGGAACCTCCTCTTCACTTTATTTCTGACTTCCACCTACAGGCTTCTCTCCTGATGTTCGAGGAAGTATCAAATTTCTTGTCTCCACTTGTTTCTTTCTCACAGGTCGCAATTGATCGATATGCCTCTTATACACGACGCCCTCGCAACTTATAAGGTAGTGACGGTAGCTCAATAATTCCAAAATGGTACATTTTTACCGTTTAGGTCCAGTTGCATAGTTGCGGAAATAAACCTCGCAACCTGTAGTAAACTGCTCCTGCCTTCTTACGGCCTCATGAAATACCTCTCGCGGATTTCTCATCTTGGTATTAAATTCGAGAATCTTGATCTTAAACTTCTCTTCATTAGCAGTTCCGCCGGGGAATTCCTTTATTACAGTTCGGGGAATTGCTCTATGAGCAAATAGGAAACTTTGTAGATTCGTCTCTAAATCATCCTTCCCATTATTCTTTCTCAAAAGGTTTTTAAACTCTCTTACATATCTCTCAGCTAAACCATTTGTACTAGGATTATACGGACTGGTCGTAGTGTGCCGTATACCATTCATTTTGGTAAATTGCTCGAAATCACCGGAGACAAACTGTCTTCCGTTATCTGTAACAAAATATTAGGGCAATCCAATTCTGGCGAGAATTTCTCTAAGATGACTTATAATCGTTTTTCTGGTAATATCTTTGATGATAAAAATTTCTATCCACTTTGAGTATGCGTCCACGAGAACCAAAAACATTCTTCCCATGAACGGACCCGCTAGATCAAGATGAAGTCGATGCCTCGGTTTTTCGGGCCAAGTCCATTCCGAGATGGTAGCCGGGGGCATACTTGCCGATTCTTGGCATACTCTACATTCTCTAGTTAACTCCTCGATGTTACTGTCTATGCCTGGCCACCAGAAAATATCGTCTGGCAATCAACTTCATTTTAACAATCCCCATGTGTATTTCATGCAAGTCATTTAAAATTAAATATATTAATTTTTGGGGAATTACCACTCTTTCACGCCTTTGAAAACAATCAAACTCCAAACTTAATTCCTCATTGATCTTATAATAAGGAGCTAGTGGGTTTTCCCTCAGTACCCTTGTGAATTTCCACACAGTTGCCTTCTCTAACATTCCTTAATACTATAGACAGTATTTTATCTCGGGACGTCTCATATGCCACCTCCCTAAAAGAGAACGGTACCTCATTCAACTTCCTGAGAAGAAGTACCTGGTCTTCATCAAGAAACTCCCTGACACTCGATTCTAAAGGAAGACGTGACAATGCGTCAACATTGGAATTATCACTACTTTTTCGAAACTCCTCAGTATAATTAAATGCAGCTAATTTTAAGGACCATCTTTTAATTCTGGATGCTGCACATATGGGAATTGGTTTCTGAGGTGAAAATATATGAATTAAGGGTCGGTTGTCTGTGACTAATACGGATTTTCGTCCCAGTAAGTATTGTTTTGATTTCTCATCGCCATAAGTTATGCTCAACGCTTCCTTTTCTAGTTGAGAGTACCGTTTTTCCGCTTCAGTTAATGTTCTAGAAGCAAAAGCTATAGGGCATTCTTCCTTTCTATCATTTCTATGACTCAGAATTACACCTAGTCCATAGTCCATTAATAATGATTTACATTTTTTAAATAACATTCGATATTTTTTCATCCAATTCCATCTGCAATTTTTATTCAAAGTCGATAGAATAGCGCTAAAATGTTTGCTATATTCTTTATGAATCTATAATAATAAATTAAGAGTCCTATGAAAGATCTCAATTGCGAAACATTCTTTAGGTTCAGGCGCCTCTATCACTGCTTTAATTTTATTTTATAAGGGATGCAGTCCATATTTATCCATTTTAAACCCTAAAAATTCCACCGATTTCTTTTTAAATTTACATTTATATCTGTTTAACTTTAAACTTTTTTCTAGCAATCATCTAAACACTAGATCCAACTTTTGTTTATGATCTTCAAAGTCTTTTCCTGCAACCAAAATATCATCTATGTAGCAGGCCACACCTGGCAAATCAGAAAATAGGCCTTCCATAATCCTCTGAAATTTATTTGGTGCTACCTCTACGTCATATGGTAGTCTTTTATAAGAAAACAACCTCTTTGTTGTGTTTATATCAACAACAGCTTTGGCTTCTTCCGCTAACATTACTTGTAAGTAAGCCTGTGATAGGTCTAGAGTCGAAAGTACGGTGCTTGTAGATAATTTTGAAAAGATCTCATCGATCGATGGAATGGGATACCTATCTAATTACACAGGTCTACAAAAAAAAAAACTTTTTTTTTTGCACAAGAGAACCTGATGGTGTTTCTAATGTAACTTTTCATGCTGAACTCAAAAATCTAATCAGAAATTTCCCATCACCCATGGTTTTTGCCTGATGGTCTTTTCTTAGTATTGGGATAAATACAGTAATAGATGCTTGAATATATGAATATATATGCCATAATAAATGAAACTGTTTTGAAAAAGATAGAATATGAAAGATACGGTTGGAAAATATGCAGCGATTTGAAAGTCGTTGCTCTCTTGCGTGGATTACAGCTTGGATATACAAAATTTTGTTGTTTTCTGTGTGAGTGAGATAGCAGAGATAGGGAATCTTTACTCCAGGATATAAAAAATATTGCAAATCTACCCCTGATCGATTCAGAAAATATTTACTTACCACCATTACATATTAAACTGGGATTAATGAAGAACTTTGTCAAGGCAATGGATCGAAATGTCAGTGGATTTGCCTACCTAAAACAAAATTTTTCTAGTATAAGTGAAGCGAAGATTGAAGAAGGCATTTTCGTTGGACCTCAGATTCGAGAATTGCAGCAGGATGGAAATTTTCAAAATAGTTTGAATGAAGTTGAAGCATCAGCATGGAATTCCTTTAGAAACGTTTGCAAAAACTTCTTAGGAAGTGTCAAGGTTGAAAATTGCCGAGACATAGTTAATGATCTGTTGCTTTCCTACAAGGCACTGGGATGTAACATGTCCCTCAAGATCCATTTCCTGCATTCACATCTATATTTCTTTCCAGACAATCTTGGCGCAGTTAGCGATGAGCATGGTGAGAGGTTACATCAAGATATATCAAGCATGGAGAAGCAGTACCAAAGTAAATGGAGTCCCGCTATGCTTGCCGACTACTGCTGGACACTCAAAAGGCATCTACCACAAGCAAAGTATAGAAGAAAATCCACTGTCACTGCTTTTCAATAAATAAATATGTTTCGTTCATATATGCCTATATATTAACAATATTTCCAAATTTCAAGTAGGTGTATCTCAGAAATATTGCGTAATAGAAAAAACTAATGGTATATTTGGATTCAGGACATGTAGATAAGATGCTATTTCTTTGTGGACATAGAAAAATATTTTTTGATAAACCAGTGTAATGTAATAAGGGTTATGCAAAACTGTATTTATCCCAATACTAAAAAAAAAAGACCGTCACGCAAAAACCATAGGTGATGGGAAATTCTGATTAGATTTTTGAGTTCAACATGAAAAGTTACACTAGAAACATAATCAGGTTCTCTTGTGCAAAAATCTTGTTGACCAGTGTTATATTGCTTTATTAGCTGTACATCTAGAATCACCACATATCCTTACACTACCATCCTTTTTTGATGCCGGTACTATTGGAGCGGTCCAATATGCATGAACTATAGGTTATAAAATGCAAGAATTCACTAAACGATCAATTTCATTCTCTACTTTGTTTTTTGGAGAGAACGGTAAACTTTTGGCCTTACAAAACACAGGAGTCACATCCTTTTTTAAATTAAAAATTTTCTAACGTCCTTTAGACAGTCCAAATCTTTGTTAAACAAATCTGCATACCTATCCATCAAATTTTTATATATTTAAATATATTTCTATTATATTCATTATTTAAAATTTTAATGCTAAACAATATAGAATAATCAAGTTTCAACTGTTTAAGCCATTCTCTTCCTAATAAAATTACCTGGATTTTTTCATTTACAACTATTAATCGTAAATATTGGTTGGCTTCTTTTACAAAAACATTTCTTTGATCTATAATCTCTATTTATTTACCACAAAAGGATTTTAATCTTAAATTTGTTGGAAATATTCTTTTACCTTGCCAATAATTCTTATAAATATCTTTAGGTATTAACGTAACTGGACTTCCTGTATCTATTGTATAGCACAAAGAATAATCATTTACTGTCAAATTTATTGTGGCATCAGTTTCGCCCTGTACAGAATATAGAGAGTCCTCTTGTACAAATTTACATCCCCAACTTCTTTTACTAGCTTTGCAGACCCTATTTAAATGACCCAGTTTATTACATTTTAAAACAAGTCTTTGTTCTATGAGATAAAACAGATGCCACGTGTGAATGTCTTTCACCAAATCTATAACACACTATTTTGCCTTTGCCACTTTGCCTGAAAGGCCTATACTGCGCCGTACTATTATTGTACTCGCCCTTTTTATCCTTTCAATTCACAGGGGATACCTTGACCACTAATTTATCTTGTAATTCTCTTGTATATATCTCCGCCAATTCGAACGAGATCGCCACTGCAAAAACTTTATCCAGGGTGACATCGTCGTTTTCTTGTAGTAGCTTCTTTTGCAGGCTTTCCAACTTGATTCCAGCCACAAAACGGTCTCGCATCATGGTTCCCAGCATATCGCCGAAATTACAATTTATTGCTAAATGTTTCAATTCTCTAAGATATTCCGAAATTGATTCTCCTTCCTGTTGAATTCTCTTTAAAAATCTGCATCGCTGTGGTATCACTTTCTTCTTTGGATCCAAATGCAGCTTAATTCTTTGAATGATAGTATCATAGGGTTGATCATTCATTGGACCAGAAATAAAATGTCGTTTCCCTGCTTCAAAGTTTCAGAATCTGGTAGCGAGGTAAAAATCAGCACTTTAATCTCCTCCTTCAGATTCCAAAAGGTAAGCCTCAAATTTTTGTACAAAAAGATCGAAGTGTCCTCCACTGGGCTATAGCATCTAAAAGGTATTATTAACTTTGAACTTGTCATGCTGATCTTTTCTACTCCTTTGTTTTCTTGATTCAGATAGTTTCAAAGATGTAATCTTAACCCATTTTCCTAGTTTTCCTCTCCATAATCCGAGAGTCAGATTTGTTTAAAAGATGTAGTTGTTATACTTGCATAGACGCCGTTTTCCTCAGCTTTTTACTGGCTCTGTAGATCGCGCATCCTCGTCGCCACTTTTGTTGTGTCGTAATTAGACATACAAGAGCTCAAACTTGACAACAAATGTCCAATTTATATATACATATATTTTTACATAATGAGGCTTTGAATAATACAAATAATATTCATCTATTTACATAAACAACAGTTAATATATAGCGAGAAGAGTAGAGGACTGAGCACAGATCCCTGAGGTATACCAGCCAATGTTCTTCGGTCCTTGGAAAATGTTCCATTGACCCGAACCTCTATCCTTCTTCCCCTTAAGAAGTCTGCAATCCAGATTAAAGTTTTTTCTCTTACTCCGATGTTGTGCAGCCTTTCAAATAATTTCTACACTCGAACAAAAGCTGAGGTCATATCCAGGAATACGGCCGTTGTCTTCTTTGGCGGTTTTTCGTAGAAATCTATTATTGATTGACAGAAGTAGAACAGTTTATCAGTTGTACAGTGTCTGGATCTTTAGGCAGTTTGGTAGAAGTTTATTTTATTATTGTTAGTGAGCCAGACTATGAGCCTAGAGTGGATATTTCATTCTGTTATTTTACCAAGTATGTTGGTAAGAGCAATTGGCCGATAATTCTTGCATTCCTTAGCATCTTTGTTTGGTTTCAGAATTGGCACTACAATTGATATCTTCCAATTCTTTGGTAGTTTACCAGTTTGCGATGAAATGTTCAGTATTCGTAGGAGTTGATTTTTAGCTTCGTCTCCAAAGTGTTTAATCATTTGACCAAAGATTAGAGCATCTCTCCAGGTGACATCTTGGATTTAACTTTCCTATTGATGAATTTAGCTCATTCAGTGTGAAGTCTCTCCAGTAAATATCTTGTTGATGGTAATTTTTTGCTTGTTTAACTAACTTGTTCATATTATTTTTTAGAGTCCTGCCTTCATTCGTATAGCTGAGTCTGGAAGTACTTGAAAGATATTCAGCAATTATGTCAGCCATATGTTTGTTCGTTCTCGCAGTTCATATCGGTTAGAGTATTGGAGGATTAGTGTTGGTTTTGATTGTTTTATAACACTAATTATATTCCAGTGATGGCTTTCCTTTTTTGGATCCATTTTCTTCGCAGAATTCTGCCCATTTTTCTTGTTTGAATATCCAAATTTCTTGTTCTATTTTGTGACTAATTTCAATGAGTTCCTTTATGATTTCTTCTGTTTTATTTGTTTTAAGAAGTTCATTGATATTGTCTCTCTCTGCAATCATTGCCTCGATATTGTGGTCCTTCCAGTAAAGTATTCACAGGTCTTTACGTCTACCTCTAGGTATCGATACTTTTGCAGCTTTGGATAGGTTCAAAGAGAATTTTTCCAAGTTTTTGTCAATCGTTCTGTGATTTAATTCTTCGTTGCACAGTTCTTCAAGCTTTTCTGTAAATATTTTTCCAGTGGTCTTTTATTCTGTTGAAAATTCTCAATTTTGAATTTTAGGTTTGTTAAAATTGTTCTGTGGTCACTGATTGCACTTTTCAGAATTTTCCATTGTGTTGTGGGTGCGATGTTGTAATTTATCGCTGTGATGTCTATTGCGGATTCTGTGCCTGTAGACTTGGATAGATAGGTGTTCTTTTCGTTATTTAACGGCGTAAGGTCGAGGTCGGTTAGTTGGTCTTTCGGCCTTAAAATCACCAAGTATGATTGCGATATCCGAAGACGCTTCACTTAATGTCTCTATCAGGCCTGTATTGATGCTAGTATTATCGTGGTGATAAACATTTATGATTGGAATTGTTTTATCTGTAAGATAGATTTCTATTGCCTGAGCTTCTGTCGTGCTTTCTCTAGGCTTACTCTGATTATAGGCGATTTCCTTAAATTTGATTTCTAGAGTTTTAATCAAAACGGCAAGTCCTTCTCCGAATTTTCCCGGTCTGTCCATTCGTAGTTTTGTATAATCTTTGATATTGAATCTCAGATTCTGATTCAATTTTGTCTCCTGAGGACAATTAATATGTACATTGTTGTCACAGAGAAGACAAGTCAGCTCTTTATTTTCCTCTGGGTACCATTTATATTGAGTTGTAGTAGATTGAATTGTGTCCTCGTAGTAGATTTCTCATCATGACTTCGAGCTGCAGCTCCTGACGCGGCGGTTACCCCGGACGCGGTAGCATTACTGGAGATATCAGTTTTGCTCTTCATTTGAAAATGGGTGCCGTTGCAACGTTAGTCATCTTGGAAACGAACCAGAATTTGGTCAAATATTCCAAGGGTCCAGGGGGGACCGCAAGGAGGTGTGGTCGAACTTCTCCCCTTCCCCCTGGAATGCCGTCACTACAGGATAAAGCACTCTTGATGAATTTTTTAAATTGTGATTCATAATCTGCCACTGAAGCTTTACGAGCGTTTCGTTCCTTTAAAGATATTCGAAGCGGTAAAGGACCAATGAGTTGCTACTCTCTAAAGCGATTGATTAAAAGTTTTGAGGAAACTGGATATCTGGAAGCAAAACCTCGGAGTGGAAGACCATCGACATGCAAGTCAGTGGCTGTTACGGTTTTGCAGAATGCTGAAGCTATTGAAACGTTATCCACGTATGGAGAAGTAAGTGCTCGACAAGTTTCTCGACAAACGGTGATTTCGTATGGAACAGTTTGGAGAGAACACACATTTAGAATTTTTCTATAAAAATATCCTAACAAAATTCAAAGTTTTCACGAGTTGAAAGTCAGCGATTTTGAGAAGCGTCAAGAATTCGCTGCATGGGTTTTCCGGAAAATTGATATTGATGAAAACTGGCTGTCAAATGTTCTAAGAACAGATGATGCTCACTTTTATCTAAAGGGAGAATTTAACATTCAAAACTGCCTCATTTTGGCAACAGAAAACGCTTGAATTTTTACAGAAATACCACTTGATCAGCACAGAGTTACAGTTTTGTGTGGGTTCACTTCTTCTTTTATTATTGGGCCATTTTTCTTAGAAAAAATCAATGGAAGAACTTTTAAAACCGTTTTTGTAACTGGTGAACGTTATGTTCAACTTTTGAGAGAAAAGGTTATTCCCATATTGCAGGACAGACAAGCACTAAGCGAAATAACATTCATGCAAGATGGAGGACCTCCTCATATCTCCCGCGGTGGGAAACAATTGCTGAAGGATACGTTCGGTGGAATTCGTTGATAAGTCGCCACTTTATATACCAGTGGCCCCCAATATCACCAGACTTGACGCCTTACAATTTCGGTTATGGGGGTACATTAAGTCGCGTTTTTATCGATGCTGGCCTACCACATTGGCCATGTTGAAGGCTTCTATCAGATGGCACGTTTTATAAATTTCAAATATTTAATTGTGACCATTCTGTCATCTATCGTCTGCAGGCGGTGTTTGAGAATGAAGGGCGCCACATTGAGCAAGGATTGTGACCTAATACAAGAGAGAAGGCAGTTATCTCATGTGTTATATTTTGCAGCTCTTTGTTTTGGGTTATGGGAATAATAAATGCTGTCCTCACATCTTGACTCTTTTTTTTTTCTGTGAACAGTAATTTTTTTGTTTGTCATTTGCCCACATCTTATATTATGTCGTGCAGGACAAAGTGTTATAACTACTCGAATAACACTGGTATACACAATTTTACCCCTTATGTTTAGTTTATTGCTTTTCGCTCATTAGAAGAAATAGCATAAGGAATATTCTTCGTACCCCCCAACTTTAGAAAATTTGCGCAAAAAATAATACAAAATGATTTTACTACCACGTTTTTCAACCCAAAAGGTCGATTTAAAAATGATTTTTTTTATGGATACATTTTCAAAATTATGTACAGTATAATAAACAATGATAACATTTGACAAACCCATAGGATATTTGGAATAAAGTAAAAACAAATAGATTTTGTCACCCCCTCTATATTTCATTTTTGGATCATGACAAATATCCAGTTAAATAGTCAAGTGTCGCCAATCAGTCAAGAAACTACACATTCCTTATAGCAAGAAATCCTATTAATAGTGCCATCATAATTTTTGGTACTATATTAACATTTCAAAAATCGTGTATTGATATCAGCAGTGTTTTTTAAACATTCAATCTATTTCACAAAACTCCATCTAAAATATAAATATTTTTTGCTACATGTTTTAATTTGCATATACCTATTTTACATATATCAGATTGTATTTAAAAATCGTCAACCAATTCTTATAACTTTTGGCGAAATGGTGTTTTATTAATTTATCATTTGATATTATTAGGGTTCTTTCCTGGTATTCAAAAAGGAAAAATACGTGTCGTTCAGTTATATTTTTCAATTTATCAAACAATTTGGCCGCTGAATCTCTGATTCTGGTAGAGCGCCATCTAGCGAATAAAGTTGTAACTAAAATCAATTTCGAATTTTTCATTATTTGCCATAAAAAATCCCATTGCATCCTGAACACAATGGTGTTTACCGCATTGCTCTAGCGCAAATATTCGCGGAGTTATTAATTTTTAAAGTTGTGCGGGACTTTTGGATCACCCTGTATATCGGGATTCAGACAATAACTCTGAAAGATATTTTATACACCTTATGATGATTTGACAAATAAAGTGTAATTAATCTGTTGGGTAGTCTCCTTGTGATCAATTAAATTAAATAATTAAATATTTCTTCGTCACAATATATAGACTCTTGATATATATTTGTAAATTATATTGTGCAAAATACTATATTCATGCATAATGTATAAATATGTAGTGAATCGATTTGTGAAATAAAATTATGTTCAAAATATAAAAAATAGCAACTAAATTAAATTACACGAATTAATCTATAGGTCTTCTATAGCATTATTGTCACCATGAATTTCAGATTTTTATTATAATTTTATAATTCCATTATCACGTTATAATTACGTAATCATTTCATTTCTATTAATATATTTATATTTCGATATAAGAATCCCATTTTGATTTCAAATTACCTTTCCAATTTAGTCCCCCCCTCTCCCAACAATACAAATTCTTTCAAATATAAATCTAAAAAGAAAAAAAAAATTATATAAATATTATTCAATTTATATATATTGACATCAAATATTAAACCCTAAATTAACTAACTAAATAAAATGATATCAAATGTATATAAATTCCATCAACCTTGGAATATTTATTTAAAATAAAAGCTATGTTTTTTGTATAAATATATAGAGAGAGAGATAAATTGAGTGACTAATTAAACATATTGGCAATTATAACAAAATTATCTCATTAAATATTCTAATCAAACATGTAGTGGCATATAGGTACGACACAAGAACACACTGCCACATAACGTTGACGTTGAAATAGGAAAATTGGCTTGTTAGTATTCAGGCCTTTGGGGGGATAGAATTAAAGGGCAGGTTTGGCTGCTAACAAGGTAGATATTGTGAGGCCTGGTCTTCTATCAGCCTATTATAGCGCTTCCTCTCTCACATTCTTTACATATATATAGTAAAGTTTTATATACAACATATATATATAAGATGTAAAAATATGATATTGTTTTTGTTTGCGTTAAAGTCTGTAGAGAAATAGAATAAAAGGGCAGGTTTGGCTGGCTAACAAGGTAGGTATTGTGAGGCATGGTCTTCTATCAGCCTATTATAGCGCTTCCTCTCTCACATTTCTTTATATATATATATAGTACAGTTTTATATACATCATATATATAGATATAAGATGTTAAAATATGATTTTGTTTTTGTTTGAGTTAAAGTCTGTAGAGAAATAGAATAAAAGGGCAGGTTTGGTTGGCTAACAAGGTAGGTATTGTGAGGCATGGTCTTCTATCAGCCTATTATAGCGCTTCCTCTCTCACATTTCTTTACATACATATATATATGTATAGTACAGTTTTATTTACATCATATATATAGATATAAGATGTAAAAATATTATATTGTTTCTGTTTGCGTTAAAGTCTGTAGAGAAATAGAATAAAAGGACATGTTTGGCTGGCTAACAAGGTAGGTATTGTGAGGCCTGGTCTTCTATCAGCCTATTATAGCGCTTCCTCTCTCACATTTTTTTACATACATATGTATAGTACAGTTTTATTTACATCATATATATATAGATATAAGATGTAAAAATATTATATTGTTTTTGTTTGCGTTAAAGTCTGTAGAGAAATAGAATAAAAAGACATGTTTGGCTGGCTAACAAGGTAGATATTGTGAGGCATTGGCTTTTTTTAAGAACATTATTTTACATTCGTTTACCTATATATATATTATGATAAATTTGTTTGATATAGATTATGCCTAGGTTGAGTAAGGATACATGAGCATCATGGTAAAAATAATAAAAACAAAATAAAGAATCACAATTTACCTTAATTGGTCTGATTAACATAATTAAGGATGAAAAACCTGATTTGAGGCGCATAAAAGAAAAAAAAAAGATTATATATTTACATAGGTACAAAGAGGTTTGAGCCGGCCAACGGGAAACAACAACAATGAATTTATATAGGGAAAGCTGTGGCGTCTAGCGGTCAGATTTACAGAGTAGTTTATTCTAGAAATGATAATTTTAAATTAAATACTTTTTATATAACACACACACACATATATATATAGAATACTTTTATATATACCTCCTATATAGATATAGTCTATCAAAAATATGATATTGTTTTTTGTTTGTATTAAAATCGGGAAAAGAAATAGAAAAATAATAGAAAAAAATAATTAAAAGGTCAGGTGTTGATATTAAAAATAAAGAATGTATATCCTGACCATGAAAAGCACATGTGCTCCTGGTAAGCGTATGCCTTTTTAAAAATATATATAAATATATATATATACTATATAAAAACGTTTATGTTGTATCATATATTATATTTCCAATATTTTGTATGGTAACTCGCCAAACTTCTTCGGGGAACAAGATTGTTCGCGAGCATCTCAAAACAATCTAGTTCCCCGAAGAAGTTTGGCTAGTTACCATACGAAATATTAGAAAATAAAATTATATGATCCAAAATAAGCGTTTTTAAAATAATTTAATATATGGATTGCTCAATTTTTCAAACACATATATTTTTTGATATAGACAATTATATATACATTATATAGAAATATTCTGTTGAAAAAGTATCAAATTGTATTGCTTGCACTAAAGTCATATACTGTCACTAAAGTGATATATTTGTGCAGCTCAGTGTTTTATCAGCCCATTATGGGGCCTTCTTACACATATCTTTACAGATATATGTATAACTGTAAATGTTTTCTGGGAGTAAATTTATCTACAAAAGCAAAAGACGCCTTTATCGTCAAAATAAACGTCAATATAGATGGAGTTTAGTTTTGACATTTATTTTGAAGGGAGAGGCACCCTATGCTCTTACATATATGTATATATACGTGCTCATGTGAGCACCAAAATATTCCATTTTTGGTTTTAATATATTCATATATATAGATGGAAAATTTCCGCCCTAGACTGTCGAGGGCCATTAGCCCGAAACCATGGTCTCTAGGTGGACGCTTCTCAGTTTGCCAAAGCTGGTCTTGTGGCTTTGTCACCGACCCGAGACCGCTAGTTGCGGCGACGGTCAATAGATGGCGTCAGGTTTTGACGTTTATTTTGAAGGGAGAGGCGCCCTGTGCTTCTATGGATTCATATATATATATATAAATAAAGGGAGTATGTGTGCAGTTATATACATTATAATATATATACCTAGTGCTGTATATCTATAAATCTAACATAATTGAATATATATTTTCCTAATGAAGCAATCCAAAATATTCTAATAAGGAATATTTAAATATAACTATTCAATATGTGTAGTCTCCTTTATATTAAATTTCGTTCCGATTAATTAAACTATTTTAATAAATTATTTCGGTATTATTAACAAGAATATATATCCAATACATTTTGAAGCATTTTAATAGAACTATACTGGGGAAGGAATTTTTCTTAATGAGAAATATTATTTATTAAATTAATTTTATAACGGCATCCCCCCTGCGTATTTTATATTTAAAATATTTTTAATTTATCTAATTAAACCACCATATTAGAATATTTAAGCTTTTATATTATTTTATAAATTCCTTTGTAAGAATTCATATAAGAAATTTCCTTCTATTTTCATTTAGTAGATATAATAATTACGTTCAAAGAATCTACTTAAAATTTACACAAAATATTTCACAATATTTCTATTTGAACTAAAACCCATATTTGATTATTTGTTAAATATTTGTCTGGAGGAGGACTCTCTCAAGATAGAGGAGCCACTCTTGCTGAGAACAGTTTTTTTATATATATATTTTTTTATCACCAAATTGTAAGTAATCACATATATCTTTGTTCAATTTATTTTTGCATTTTGTAACAATTGACAAAGTGTGTCAATAAAATATATTGAATTGTCTCTTAAATACTATATAGATAGCATTATATATACATGTGAACAGGCAATCAGTAATTTACAGTATCTTGAGAAAGAGGCACATAATAAACACAGCATATCTTATGAATATCTTCTTATATTACAAAACTATTTTAGACGCGTAATATTCTTTTAAAAATAAAACAATTTCTACTGCCCTTTCTGCAATAGAAAAATTAGCTGATGTACAGCACTTTAACATCCCGGGTAATGTCTATTCTCTATTTAATAATTGGTAGATTTGATTGGCTGGTTTAATATATTACATTTGTTAATGAAAATGTATGAGCCATTGTTATAGCATCTATATCATCGATCTTCTTATATGATTCAAGTGACAGTCAAAGTTTTCTAAATAGTAGAACTGTTATCATAAATAGACAAAGCTCATATTGTTCAACGAAAGAAAAAGCTTGTAAATTTTCTACCCTCTTTCATAAATTAATAGAAATTAATAAGTGTATTTTTTCAGTGGAAAAGTAGATATCGAGCTACTCTTTTACTGGCTTATCAGATTCAATTGTAGTAATACAAACTGTTTATATTTTTCCCACATTACATTTATAATCTGGTAAAAGAGCGTCAAAGCTCGTAAGCTTGCTTTTTCCAATGTGAGAGACAAACATTGTTGATTTTTAATTGTTTTTTTGAATAACTGTTATAACTCTACTAAGTAAATTCATATTTTATACTTGTTACCGTGATATACATGTGAGGCTGCTAATTCGAATAACAATAAATAACAGAATTATCGACTGATATGCAGCAGTCCAGCATATATCCCAGGTTATGTCTATTCTCTCTTTAATAATTGGTAAATTTGAATTGGCTGGTTTAATATATTATATTTGTCAATGAAAATGTATAAGCCATTGATTTAGCATTTCTATCAAACGATCTGAAAATTACAAAAATATTTACATATTAAAATTAAAGAAGGCACTCCTGACCACGAGCACATGTGCTTTTTATATGGCAGAGCGCCATCTAGTGGAGCAAAAATAAACTAAACGTTTATTTATCTTGCTCCGTGATATCTGGATGGCTTTTCTTGATTTATCAAGAAATTGGGTTGGCCAAATATCACGGAGAAAGCTAAATAAACGTTTAGTTTATTTTTACTCCACTAGATGGCGCTCTGCCATCTAAAAAGCACATGTGCTCGTGGTCAGGAGTGCCTTCTTTATTTTTAATATATTTACATATAAAACAATATGAAGTTGCGGGAGGTTGATATTCATGTACCAAAAAAGGCATCTCTCTCTTTAATTGTGCATCAGAACGATGTCAGTATGAAACACCCTAGTAATAAATCTTACTAGTGATGATAAAGATTGAGCCACAACACCAGATTTGGAAAATTCAGGCAAAATTAAGCTATTTCTTTAGCATTATTAGTAAAGTATTTTACTTGAGTTATGCATAGTGTGATCGTTCTTATGCACAATTGAAGGGAGAGGTACCTCTTTTGGTATTTATATTGTATATATCTATATAACTCGTATATAAAAATGAATGTTTGTATGTTTGTTTGTATGTCCTGTATACAAATTCGCAGTAGTTCACTAATTCAAACCAAAATTTCCATACATAGGTTAAAAAATACGGGGAAGACGATAGGCTATTTTAAAATAAATATAAATCAATTTTTAAAACTTTATATTCAAATTATTCTACTTAGCTCGCGAGCAGCGCCTCTAGCGGTGAAGATGGGAGGTAATATCAGCTGACCTAATGTACATGTAAAGTTTGGAGCGGGACGTTTCACAAGAGTGACATCCACGGCGTCAATTTATAATTGTAACGAATAGTGTTTGAATAAAACATTTAATCGGGTAAACCCGGGCGTTGCCCGGGTCATTCGTCTAGTATATATATATTAGTCAATTAAATTTAATCGCCATCTATCGTTAAAATTTTACACAAATAAATTTATTGGCAATGCGTTTCTTTTAAATATTATCAAATATTATCTCTACAGACCTTACTGCAAAGATATGAGTTATTGAATGAGAGGTCTTGGCTCATCAGTAGCGATAGCGAAACCGCTGAGAGGGTTCACTACTGATGAGCCAAGCCCTCTCATTCAATAACTCATATCATTGCAGTAAGGTCTGCAGAGATAATATTTGATAATGTTTGAAAGAAACTCATTGCCAGTAAATATTATATATATGTTATGAAAATTTTGTTTTGTTGATGAAAAATATAGAGAATTGAAGGTGCAGTCGTTAAAATAGGAAATATAATTATTTACCCATCAAGTAGTTTTTATTTTTAATTACTTGAAGCAAATTACACATAAAATTAATTTTCATGGTAATATATAATTTATAAAATGATGCCTATATTCTTGAAATAAAAATAGGTAGGTTGACTATATACATATTTACAACAAATATTCAAATAGTTATGTTATAAATCTATGGTCAAAAATGTAGAACAGTTAATGAATGAAAAAATATATATGTTTTAAAAAATAAAATATTTGCTTTTTAGATTATATAATATATATAAATACCAAAGTTAGAACATCTCCCTTCTAAAATGCATCAAAATAAAGAAACAATGCATTTAGTGTTATCACTTTAAGTTTAAAATGTAGAGTTGGTTATATCCAATGAGCTAAAAAACCACTTTTGACAAATTCAACAAAGACCAACCTGTATACCAGGGTTTCAGGATTTGGCCCTTATCAGTACAGGGGAATCTCGATTTCATTAAATCATTCGATATCATCAACTCTACATTTTATACTGAAGTAATAACACAAATTGCATTGTCTCTTTTTTATTGCATTTTTAAAGTGAGAGGTGCCTCTTTTGGTATATGAATACCATCCTATTCACAACTTTATGTTGTATATATATATTATAAAATCTAAAATGCAAATATTTTATTTTTTAAAAACATATATTTTATTTTTCATTCATTGACTGTTCTACATTTTTTTACCATAGATTTAGAACATACCACTTTAATTATTGTTGTAAATATGTATAGTTGAACCTACCTATATTTTTTAATTCACGATTATAGAATTCATTTTATAAATTCTATATTACTGTGAAAAATAATTCTATGTGTAATTTCTTTCAAGTAATTCAAAATATAAAACTACTTGATGGGTAAATAATTATCTTTACTTTTTCACGTCTGCACCTTCAATTCTCTTTTTCAACAACAAAACAAAAAATAATTCATAATATATATACAACATAGTGAACCTTTATAAAGACGTATTTAAAGCAACACTAAATATGAAATAAAATCGAATAGACCAGTCAAAAAGAAAAATAAATCATATTTTCCAATAGATATATTCTCCTTAAGTATATATTTATTTATTTGAATTAAAATAAAAGGTTGAAGTCAATAATAAAAATATTTATATGAAACTCGGTCCACAACATTTATTAAAATATAAAATAGCAAGTAAATCTTTAAATATATGATAATGTATACAATTTCTTGGAATTAAATTTACCTTCGAACACAAAATTTCCATAAATAAATATATAAAAATTTATTTCTGTATTTTTTGCCAAAATGTCTATATATTTGATTCAGGTATAAAAATATATATGAAGATTTGTTTAAGAGAAATATATATTATATATATATCAATAAATATGATATGGAATATATACTCGGGGAGAAAATGTTTATATATAAATATTTATCTATATTCATGATAAAATTGTGAAAAAGTATTAAAATTACAATTATATTCTCACAATTGAAGAGCGATTAACGCTTGAAAGCTAGCGTTTTTTTTTTAATAAAAACGATACTCATTGTGAGAATATAATTGTAATTTTAATAAATATATATATTCAGAGAAATGTTGTATGTAAAAAGTGCCCTCCTCTAATTTTACCAATATATTTTGATGAATTTGCATTTATATTTCCAAATATAGGCAACATATCATAAAGGATTTGCGTTCCATTATTACCCTTCCAATTTGAAACATTCACTACATTGATGTGTGAAAATATATTCGCGTTTTAATGTTTTAATTTGCTGTATATAGATGCGCGTTATTGCTTTATATATTAATTTATGCCAATAGACCTTTTCCTTATCGTTTACGGAAGAGCATTTCTCGATGCAAATATCTGTATGTAAATCAAATTTTCTACAACCTAATTCAATAGTTTGCTTGAATATCATTTCTGAGATTCCACCGTTCACACACACACAGCGTAGCATATATAGGCAGAAGCGTCCAATACAGTATTAGACCTCTAAAGAAACAGTCTGGTAGATTATATTGGCGAAACCGCTGTGAGGGTTCACCACTGATGAGCAAAGCCCGCCCAATATTTTTAAATCGCAGTAAAGACAGGAGAAGAAACATTCGTGCTTCAATGCTTCCATTTCTTATATATAGATGGCAGGTTATCGCCTTAAATTCTAACAATGTGTATTAACGGATTTCAACAATTGATTAGTTTATATATATTGTCTTATCTGGAGGTGCTCATTTAGTTTTAAATATTTATTGAGGTTTATATATATATACATATATTACAACAACGACAAAGCCTTTATTTAGGGCCTCTCGCCCTATACAGGATTCCCCAGTTCACAAGGGATGGGGAGAACACTGTGTGACCTTTTTCCGGGATATAATCCTGTGGAATTCAAATATCGCCACCGCTATATACCTATTCTTTGATTATTCATTAATTAGTGCCGGAAATGAAAAACAAAGTTGCCCCGTTTTATCATTTAGTTTTCGTCTTTCCTCAGACAGAGCAGCACAATCAAATAAGTAGTGCAACATCTTTATTGTTATTCCTGATCCACAGAAAGTACATTTCAAGTCTTCACCCCTCATTAAAATCAAATGGTGTTTTCTGAAAAAAAGTTGAAAGGGTTCTAAATTGCGCGATTAGTCTGATGACAGGAAAAGGGAGTTCACATAATAAATTTTCTCGGTGGTAAACGTTGTATATATGTTTCTGGTTTATATATATACATATATCGTTTAAAATATTGCAAATACCTATTGAATACAGTATCAGTATCGCTTATAGGATCGTTCACAATAGTGGAATCCCAGAAGAAAATGGCCGAACAGTCACGTCAAAATATTGACATTTGGAATTAATAGTATTCATCCACGATAATCTATTTGATTGATTATATTTATATATTCGATATTCGCTAGTTTATATTGTGATGAGTATAAATAATTTATTTTAAAGGTTTCAATCACAACAATATCCATAGAGGGTACACTTTAATTACATGAAGCGCATTTTGGATTTTAAATTAAATTTTTATTGGCGATTTTTCGACTTGCAATATTCTGCAATATTCTAAGTGCTTTGATGTTGATGAAAAGATATATTGTTTAATAAATGACTAGCATTTTCAGATTTTCAATAGTAAATAGATAAAAAGTAGAGCTATAGATGAGCGTGTAAGCGTATTAATCAACGTGAAGAACATAGGTATATTTTGCATAACAAAGCGTAGCTTTCTAACATGGATTGGAAGGTCGAGTTTGGCCGACTCCTAAGGACGATGGAGACAAACGGCTGCCGATAAATTCCGGCTTGCGGTAGTAAATGACAGGCCGAGAGTTAGGCCATTTAGCCGGATGGAGCATCATAGCCTCCCACTCTCGTCAAGCACTTATAGTGTAGCACTTAGCTCACTCCTGGCTGCGACCGGCAACTTTACAACAATAGGTTATATTCAGGGTCGTTGCTCTTTATACTTACACTACACCTCAGCAATCAATTTATAAAATTACTATTAACCCATGCTATATATTACGAACCTCTATGGATTTCTCATATCTTCACAGCTCTATGACATCACCTCTTTTATTAGTGCAAAAATCCCTAAAAAGAATTTAGATTGTCCTGTCAGAATAATTTCTCTGAAGTTCCCTAAAGGTTTCAATCATTACTGTTTCTGGCGAAAGGCTTCAAACTTTAGGTAAGCCTTGAATTCAATGTAAAAAAAACTTTATCAAAATCCTAGCAAATACTTAATATTTGATTTGATTAAAAAACAGCTACTTTAAATTACAAACACTGATATGTACCTTCCATGAATTTCATCATCTAATCTTTAAAATCTTGAAACTCCTTCAGTCGAAGAGAGAGAGACTCATGTATATGAAAACTGTGCGGGCAGCCAGTAAAATGATCAAATGCTATTTTGTGAACACTAATTCCATTTCCTACGTATCGTAGGTATATTTGTGGCCTTTGTTTAGGATGTTCTAGCGAAAAGAAACATCTATTTACACAGTTTTCGAATGCTTGCAAAATAATCTGAAAATGTCAGAGTCGCTGCCTCTGGATGCAATATCAGCTCTAATTCTAATGAGCTTCGTGTCAAACACAGTTTGGATGGCAGTTGAAGGTATAGAATTCCATGCCACTTTATGCCACAGTTCATCAATCAAGCTGGTTGGAGAGGGCTGGCGTGCAAATATTACAGAAAAAATGGATAGGAATTGGAAAGAAATTACGGCTACATCAACTTTAGTACTGACGCTTAAGTGACTCGCTGACACCCTTCACCAAGGAATAATTATTTTTAAATTCTATTTAATACTTATATATATTAAAAAAGGCATATCCTGACCAGCAGCACTTTTCGCATTTTTAATATTGATTTCAAAACCTAATCTTTTTATCTTTTATTATTTTCTTTCGTTTTTTTTTTCATATTTATATATGTAAACAAATTTCTAAAATACATATATTAGTATGAAATAGGATTCAACGATAAGGAAAGATTTTTCTTTTGATTAAGAGATCAAAATGGAACAACTTACTAAATTAATATACGTTTCCAGATTATAGGTTAGAAAAATATCGTGTCATTGTAAGACTTTAACTAACATATCAACAAATATAGTTCCTTTAATTAATTCTTATCTCAATTATATAAAGCATATATCCATGTGATAATTGCAACAATAAAATTAAGCTTGGTAGTTAGTAATTAAAATATTTATTATTTGCTCTCACTAATTGAATATAATTTGAAAACATGAGTATATATATATCATATGCAATTAGAAATAAACGAGTATTAAGAGATCCAATTATAATATTATAAATAAATTAGAGATGGAAATGGGAAAGAGGAAAATGTATGTAATTTAAATAGAATCTCCCATTGGAAACGAAATTAACTCGTCCAACTGTTGCTTAACATGGCCCATTGTCCTCTTTATTAAATTTACACAGGCGTGAATTATCATTTATATTAAACGTTCAATTAGGGTAATGCTGTTGGACGGCTAATATACGGCTAGATATGGGACCGAATGATAATGGGCTGTATGGAATATTCCCCTGTCTTCCTGGCGACATAGCAAAGCTTCGATATATACCGTTATATTTAAACGTGCCTCTCATGATATTCGTTTTTTTATGTCGATTCATATATCATCGTTATTCCATCATCTGATTCTTCTACTGCTTAGCGCTATCTTGCGTTAAAACCAATCAGAGCGACGCATGCGCGAAGCCATTTTATTTATCCGTTTCCCTATAACGAGACAACACAGCAGATCAATAATATTTAGCCGTTTTAACATCAATTTTATATGGTGTAGTTTAAATGATAAATATCATTTTCAAAATAAAATAGAATTACGGATTAATATTTAAAGCTTTTCATCACATGCGATGCGAGCTAATGTTCTAAATATAGTTATTATTTCAGCTAAATGACCCTAAGAACGAAGCGCCTTCTCATTTAGGCTACTCCAAAACGGTCGAATATATTGCCATAACTGTTGGTAATTGAGGATTTAAAAAAGACAATGCATTGGTTTTTCTTGCCCTCCGCTTCCATGTGACTTTGATCCAACATTAGGTTCATTCTGTTTTAGAACCTATTTCGAACTTAAAGGGTAAGTGAGAGCCATTCTCATATAAAGATGGATTTGGAGAAAATTTCCCAGACTCCTATGTGCTTGCATATAATATAATACTTAGAATATTCAAATTGATATAATGATTAATATATAAAATTGATTTTGATATTTTACATAAAAATTAAGCCATTTCAAAAATCTACTCTCATGTGCAAAACTTAAGGAAGTTGTACCTTTAGTATGTATATCGGGATTTAGACAACTCTGAAAGATATTTGATACACAGTGACACCTTTATTGAAGACACACGGGATAACCAATGTGAACAAATTGTCGCTGTTTGCTTAAAAAAATAGAAAACCTGCAACAACAAGACTTTCCACCTCCATAGGTTTTGTCGATTAACGCAAATGCTTCATTTTACTGTCATATCTCTGGATTACCTACCTATTTCTTAAAATGATTTCACTGTCTATATCCACAGACTTATTGTCAATTATATATGAGGAACTTTATAAAAAAATAAAATTTTCTCATATGTATTGAACAAAATAGGAACAAAGTGTTGATGCATAATTTTACTGATATTATACTAAGGATATCTTGGAGTTATTTTAATTTAATTTTTTTTTTTACATTATTCACTTAATAACTTTATTTATCAAAAAGGTTACAAGTTTTTCTCTAAAATTTTTAGCGAATGGTCAGTCCATTTACATATTTTTATTTACAACTTCAATAAATAACAACAGTAAAAGTAAACAAAGATATTTACATTTGCTATCTTGACTCTTGGTCAGTGGCCCTTGCCGTTATGGTCCCCTGATGTCCTGCAGCTCTCCAGCAGTCTTTCTATGACCTCTCCTGGTGGTTCCTCGATAAGATGGTCCCCTATGGCCTTGATCCATTTTTGTTTGTCTCGTCTCCTGTCATCTGCTTTAGGTCGTTCTCTTGGATCTCTATTCCCTTAATAATAAAACTAATAAATTAATTATAAATATCGTTAATAATTTTAAAGTAAAAATCAAAATTTAATGTGACTCATTCACCTATTTTGATAGACAATATCGAAGAGGGAAACATATCAAGATAGATATATGCTTGAGCCTAAACCAGATTTTAAAACCGATGTGTCAATACCGTTATTGGGCGAGATCATATTTGGCTCTCACATCCAGAGCATGAGATTTAAGACCCGCCTTTATATAAACTACTTCCAAATAAAACACCTTAGCAGAGACACCTTTAAAATAAAGGGAATATGCTCTTAAAATTTAATTTTAAAATGACTAAGAAAAAATGTTCCAAAGATTTTATATAAACTATTCTAGTCACATGAGAATATTTCTATGAAAGGAATTTTAATTTTGCATTTTTAATGTTTTTAATCTAAATAATGAATTAAATACAAAAAGGTCTCAGGAGATTATTTTAGGAAGAGATTATGAAGCTAATTAAACTGACTTCTAATAAGGTATATATTCAGGGGTATTATTTCTGACTTGCTCTCTCGCTCTAAGGAAAATATTCTTCGAAAACTGTTTCCTTGTAAAGGTTTAATAATTTAAACACATGTAGGCTTATGATTTTGCTTCGTTTTAAAAATGAATCGATGTTAGTTCCATATGCTTGAATTGAATATTACACCTTACTCCTATATATTTTATTGCTTAAAAAGGAAAAAAAAAGAAACTACAATTGCAAAATGATTTGATAACTAACTAAGGAAAAAAAACAATATCAAAAATGATGATGATAACAATTTGAATATGTCTGCAAGAAAAATGGTTCTAAGAATTAAAAAATAAGAATAATTACAAAATTAACATATAAAATTCAAACATTTCGAGCCGGATTTGAACCAGCGACCTAATATTATTGAGTAAATTATTAGATTTTTCTATCTTTGTTGTAGTTGTTTATTTTCGCAATGTTAGAATGGCATTAAAAAATCCTTAATTGGTGATATATCAGAAGTTTGAAAATGTTTCACTTGATTGTCTCAATGGTCCTGTTTTGTGGCTTGAATAAAATCAGCGAAATGTTGGCCACTGAACTATCGAATTTTCTCTTTGCGCATATTGAGAATGTCTTAATGCTGTCTGTAAATTTGAGATAATTAACATGTACATTATTGTGAATCTTAGAATTTATACCTGCATTTAGTGTTTTGTAATGTGCGTTGTTCAATTATTTCTAGATATACTAAGGCCAAGTGAGAGAATATTTCCAACTGACAAAGGTTTTACGAATTTTTTTGCTTAAGCTTAGTACACGTGGTACTGTCCATGATAAACTTGGTGGGTAGAAGTGGCGACTGCTGGAGTTAGGCTTAAATAGCGTACCGTTTTTCTTGTACATGCCAGTAGGGAGATAAATGGAGAACTCAGGCGGCAAGTATCGTTTGCCAATTTATTTGATGCCTCATTTCCATATATGCTTATGTGGAAGGTAATCCCTTTCAAGTAGAACCTTCTTATTGTGAATACATTTCTCTAGCTCTATAGAGTGGATCCTAAAGTGGAAGAATGTTTCGAAACTTTTGTCACTTCTGGAGATTGCCTGTCAATGGAGGTCGGTCGATTTAAGCAATTTTTATGTTACTTAGGTTTTGTTCATCAGACGAGTTGCATTTATTCGGTTGCATTCTACTATACTTATATTGGAAGAACCCACCATGATTACTAAAATAATATATCCCTGCATTCACTGTCATACAATAAATAAACATGCACATTATGTCCTTATCAACGTTCAATTATCTTTGCGACACATATAACAAATTGATTTTTTCTTATTTATTTTTTTTTTATTTCGACGTCTTCGTGTGTGAAATTAATTTCAATTTCTTCCTACGTATAGTACAGCCATAGAATAATCAAATGCAAATATTACGCTACAGTATTCCTCGGGTAATTGAAGATAAAATTCACAAGTAGCTAGCATTATGATTTGGAATGAAAATGAAATTACCATAGGCTTTGTCACTATATAGACTATATATATTAGGTTGGCCAAATATCACAGAACAAGTTGATTAAACGTTTAGTTTATTTTTGTTCCACTAGATGGCGCTCTATCATCTAGAAATGCTCATGTGAGCACGGTCAGGATATGCCTCTTTTATTTTTAATATCAACACTGACCTTTATATATATATTTTTTTCACATATGAATATATTTAATTAAAAAGGCATATATTGGATCAAAATATAATTTATTTTACCAATATTTCAGTTCGCTGAACGCCAACCTTTATCAAGGTATTATAACATTTTAATGTGTGTCAACAACAAACTCAGCGCCACATAACCCCAATAGAATTAAGTTTTAAAAAATTGAGGTTATGTTGCGCTGAGTTTGTCGTTGACACACATTAATATGTTATAATACCTTGATAAAAGTTGACGTTCAGCCAACTGAAATTTTGGTAAAATAAATGATATTTTGATCCAATATATGCCTTTTCAATTGAAGATTTATTTATGGATCTCCTTATTTACAAAAAATATATGAATATATATATAATTGATGTTGAATATATATTCCCTGATTTCTCCAATATAGCTAAACATTTGGAAATGTATTTAATTCTATCTATCATATCAAATCTACGTTGGATAGTAATTCCAATGTTTCAAATGTAACAACTCAATTTAAGAAATGAAAATCAATTTGATGGAAAGTTTATTCCAAATAGTCTTCTAGGCGACATTTAGTTTTCAGATCATTAATGAACTTTGTAATAAATTTACATATGAATGTTTCTATATTTATAGAAGTTCCAATATCTAGGATACTCCAATATTACCAATTTAACGTCCATATTTATGTTATTATTGGTCGGTTATTAAATTTTCACCACTAAGAGGCCTGAGGTTATTCCCCTTTCTAATTTTAAAAATTGATGCTCCTTCACTCGAGGAAATTAATTAGAGCCCAATGGAGCCAAACGACACGAAAGTTCATTAGTGGTCATTATTGTACTTGTTATCTTTACCTTTTTAATTAAATTAATGTCATAATTGGCTTTCAGAAACAGAAATGTTACTTTTTTATTGCCTAGCTATCAATCTTATTTATCAATTTTGTGAGTAACAAACGTTTTTTTTTATTGGTTCGAGGTATGTGTGTGTATTTGAGAATAATGTTATTTCATTACAAAAGAACAAAGTTACAATATATCATTTATTTAATAAATATTTATCTGTAAAATTATAAATGTTAAATATATATACCGCAATCAGATTCAACAAACAATAATATTTTTGTCTGATATTCTGTTTTCACACACACAACACACACACATTTTACTCTCATTCTTTAAAGAAAATTAATTTAAATGCTCTTTTTTCTAATTAATGAAATGATTCAAAATGAAAGTAACTAGTGGTAGTTACAATGTATAAGGAAAAGTTCAATAATAGAATATACATATTTATGATTTTAGGCGAAATTGCAAAGGTTTTAAACGATCAAGGAAATTTCACATTGAGAATTGAGAGAGAGTAAGTGTTTTTCCTTTTTTAATTCAAGCCCCCAAGCAAATATTGCTATTCTTCTGGTTTATATTAAAGACGAGCAACGTCTATATTTAGTTCGAAGTGTTTGCCCGTGTACGCGTGTAACGTATTGACTCCCTAAGCACGTGCAAACGGGCAAATAGTCCTTGCGAAAATATAGTCGATATTTCTTAGATATAGTTTGTATAAAATCGATTTTCGCATGAAATTAGGTATTTATAAACAATAAAAGAAACTAATTATTGAAAATATTTCACCGAATATTATTCTGATGTAGAATATAAGTAAAGATAACCTTTAAAATGACACGGCAATTTATAAAATTCAAAAATAAATCAAAACTCATAAAATATCAAAGAGGGACAATAAGGGAAGTTTTACAGTGTAGAAAATAAAAATATCAAAATTAAAAATATATTCAGAAATATTCTGCTACAATATTCACATTATATAAAGATTGAAATTTTGTGCAAGCCAAGTGACTAGTTTGAGAAAACGCGACTATGTGAAAATATATAGAGAAAAATTATGATATTTCTGGTGATCGCGTTCATGATTTAAAAGGTCAAGGTCTATCACAAAGTATGTATAAACATAAAATTTTCCCAATTCAGAATGTTCACATAAAAGTCAATGTTTCGAGTTATAGCTCTCGTCTAAAGAAGACTCCGATTTCACGTCATTCACATGTGAGGGATTCATGAAACCTCTCGTATTGTTTAAATCGTGGTTTGTCGCGTAATAAATTGCTTCTATGCTGCAATACAATAAGAGAGATACTATTAGTTTTGAAAAATTACATAAATTTTAATTTCAACTTTAAAACCTAGAATAGGTCCTATATATAGTTATTTTACATCTCAGAAAACATGGAAGAAATATGTTTATTATTTTGAAAAAAAAAAAATTTTTCGGTGTAATAGTCAAAGGTTATAAATCCTTTTTATCATCGATTTAAAATCCCAGTCTTAAATATATAATAATGTTGTAAATATATGCTCAAACACTATATAAATATATTTGTTGATGCTTATTTGTTTAGTGTATATGTTTATTCAACGCTCATTTTCTTAATTGTTTATTTTGTTTTGACAATTCTATTTCCTACTCTACTACAATTTGAATTATTGTAAATAGTTTCACGAGCAATTATACAGATCGGATATAGCGTGTCTTATTTGCAACTGGTAATAAATAAATATCAATATATTCAAAATCGATTATTTAAAACCTGCTGATATTGGATTTTATGATTAAATTTATTTTGTGTAAATAATTTCAATATTTTGAAAATCAAAACGTTTGTCTTTATCGATATTGTTTCGAAATATAAGCCTGTAATCTATGTATTGACGTAAAAAAAAGAAAATAAAAATGCTGTGACCTATGAAATAATAAATTGGTAATAAAATATAATATTCCATATATACATTTAAATAATGAATATTTTATGATTTTCTTTTCTATATATATTGTTTGTTACTGTCAAATAATAAAAATGTTGACAAGTAAATGTTTGATTATAATATACATATGATTTCAATGACTCACTCTCTCTCAACAAATAAATTTAAGATAAATAAATGAATAGGCAGTATCTTCTGAATGATGTTCTGTGATGTTGATACTTAAGGCTAAAATGTCATATAATAAATAAGATATTTTGTAAGTACGTTTTATTTAACAACTATATCAACAGATTTACACGTGCATAGATATGAACTAGCATAGATTTAAACAAGCAGACCTCCATTCATATTATTCTAATATAAATAGTGAATACAGAAGACTGATTCTTGAGGCATTATTATCCATAAAATTTATTAGCATCAACAGGCATATAGATATTCTCGATGTCTACAATCTTTTATTTCAGAAAAAAAATTCCTAGTTTATTTCATAATCTAAATTAACCTATCACAATAGTTCCCTTGTCTTGTATTTTTATATAATAGTTACTATAAAAATCCTCATTTACATCTAATTGTATGAAAAAATTAAATAATTCTAATTTTGAAAACAGGTATGTAAATATTATATGTGTTTATAACCAGTTGATCCATCTAGATTAATTCATTAGTTCTTATTTCAATAGAAGGATCGTTGATACCAGAACGCTTGAAACATAAACATGAATTATGAGATACTCATCCTTGGTAACTTTATTTTGCTAATAATTAACATTTTATCGTAACAATCAAGTCTTAATTTATACTTAAAATTGTCCAAAGAAATAGAGAATTAGTAAAAGGAACTGACAATTTTCACTATGAGTGAATAATTCAGAAGTTGTACTTAGGTTCCTGTAGAGGACTAGGCCTTATATTTTGCTGACATTTTTCCTTTTGCTAATAATTAGCATTTTATCGTAACAATCAAGTCTTAATTTATACTTAAAATTGTCAAAAAAAAAAATAGTGAAATTAACTGACAATTTTCACTATGAGTGAATAATTCAGAAGGTGTACTTAGGTTCCTGTAGAGGACTAGGTCTTATATATTTTGCTGACATTTTATACAAACTCTTCGTCTCACTAATTAGATCTTTAGAAATCTCCTGAAATGAAAATATACCAAATCCTTTACCTAATTAAAATCTCTGACATTTTGGATTTAGAGTTAATAGGATTAATTTAATCTTGGATAAAAGTAAGGGCAAAAAGAATTTTAAGATTCTAACCTGAAAATTAAATGCGAAATCCGATTTCGTTTTTCAAAAATAAATTTCCACACAGACAAAGTATATTATCATAGAGAAAAAAAGCTTTATATATTTAAAATGGTTTAAAAATATATTTTTTATATATTAAAAATTCAACATTGTTTGCTAAAAACATTATGAGCTTAAAGAAAACTTAATAGAATTTATTTTAAAAAGCATCATTTTATATATAAAATAATAATATTCTACTATCTTTAAAAAAATAATAATTTAAAATATTCTTTTTTAAAATCTTAATACTAATATTATTAGAAAATGTTTCGGAAATTAAATTATATATTTTAAAGTGTGGTGAAGAGTATTTTATGACCATATATGAATTTAGAATAAACCGAGCACATATATGCCGAAAGGTTGAGGATTTAGGCTTCTTAAAAAGAGATTTAGTGGAAAATGCCCCAGACGGCCAACAAGAAGTGGGGATTTAAGAGGCTTTCCTACTCTACCTTTCCACGTCGACTGTCAAGACTGACAGCTCTCTGCTGCCGAGAGAGTAATATATATCTCACCTTCTCTCTCTCAGAACATATTAAATCCTTTGAGAGAATTTGAAGGCTCTCTAAGTAACGGGCTGGCGTTTTAGCATTAACCGCAAGTTTGCCTTTATTACACACATCTTGTATATATTCAAGGAATTTAGCTCTTTTCCAAAATTCTCCATTTTATATGATATAAAAGGATTCTATTCGCATTAGAATTTGTCTCAATTATCCATAAAACAAGTTAGGGGGAAAAGGGTAAGGGGAAAAAGTTCTTTAACAGTCCTGACTAATGTATCTTCCTCTAAATCTCGCATTGTCTTGTGGCGCTAGTGTGTGAGAAATAACAATTAGTAGAATATACTGCTTTAAATTATCAATAATATCGCTCTTAATATTTAATTGAAAATATATTTCAAACATATCTATATAAATATATGCATTACATATATATAACTCTGGGAGAGAAATATATATATAGAGAACAAATCCGTATATTGAATTTATTAATGATTTCAATTATTCATGATAAGCTCTATAATTAACATGTAATTATATGATCTGTTCAAAAGAAACTAAAATTTCTATTCAAAATTCAATTTTCGCTGCCGAAATTTGTTTCCAAAAAGAGATTAGTATTTAAAGCAAAATTTCAATGGTAGGTTAGTTATCGCAGGGGAATTTTTTCCTTTCCTGAATTAGAAGGCCCCGTGTTGGGCACCATTATTGAAGGCGACGCTCTTGCTGATGAAATTATAACAATTTAAACTAAGTGCACCACTACTTTCTTGAGAGAAAAACTCAAAATAGTTTTTATTTTCAATAGAACAACTTATTTTATAATAACACATTTACAGAATTTTCTTTATATATATATAAAATTGGAGTCTGTATCTTTTAACACTCTAGCAGACTCTCAAAATATTTCACTTCAACTATAAAAAAATAATGATCTTTAAATGTGTAATTTTAACATATAACTTGAGTATCTTCACATACGCATATACGTGATTAATTAAAATTATAAAATCAAATATTTTGGCATTCACTGAAGGTAATTCTTAATTGTTTTTATTTTAATGTGAGAGAGATTTAACTATAGTTCTTAACTATAGTAATTAAATTTCCATATTTAAAGGGCAGTGTTTCATTTATTTTTGACATCCCCTTATAATAGAAAGTTTCGGAATACAAAAGAAAGTAATATTTGTTATCTTGTTATCGCACAGAACAAAATTTTACAAATTAATTCATACTTTTATTATGTTTTCTTTTTACATATTCACCAACATGACTTTCAGATATTAAACTTGAATATTATATTGTGAAGATTAGATATGTATTCATATTTTAAATAATATTAAATGTTTACTACATTCTCTATCCCCCCTCCTCCTTCTATAAACAAATGCCGTACATATATTACAATATATTGTTTGCTCAATAGTCATCATGGTCTGAGTTTACATAGAGTGACCTTGAGAAGAAGACAAGGACATAATTTACATTTAAATTAGAAACAAAGAAAACAAAATAAAATATCCGAGTGAAAAAAGAAAAAGGAATGTTTTGTTTGTAGTGATCTGAGGCTTACAAGTAAAAAGGAAAAGAAAAACTTTCTTTTCTTTGAAGAGTCTCTTCAATAGAGTAGGTGGGTGTCCAGTAGCTGTCAATACTAGTTACACGCCTCGCGTCTTAAGACGTGTCGTCTAATTAGCACCCAGTGACGCATTGAACATTGATTAACTGATAATACCTTTAAAAATAGTACTGTTTGCTGATAATTTTACATATCCAATTTTAAAATTGATGGTGTTGTAAGCACAGTAAAATCCTATTTTCACCACCCTTCTTAGAAGCAATCCTTATTATATAACCTCTTCGATAACTAAACCAAACCTGAATGAGAGAAGGAGCAGTAATAGATAGGCTTTGAGAAGGTATTTCACGTTAGGTTTAATTTTGGTGTAAAATTTAATATTTTAATATGGGTTATTTTGATGTTAATGTTGATGTTAAAATGATCTATTGAAGACCTCACACAGAGTCCCTTTTATTACTCTAGTATTTATATAGATCATACACTCATACTTCATAATCTGAGTGTATGATCTATTTTCAGATTTTCATATTTTCGTTTAAATAGGAAATAATGGAAATTTTAAATTCTAAGCAGGTAATATATATATATATATATTTATTTATTTATTTTATTATTATATTTTATTTTCAGTTGCACGATAAGAAGATGCCTTTTTACATAATTTAGGCACCTTATCCCATAACAATGTCACATTTGTACTATTTTTCAACATTTTTTATTTTTGTCACTGTTCTATTGCATCGTCTTCTAACTTTTACATATACACACAAGGCCTTTTAAGTCATTATTGTCTTATACAGATATCCCATATCTAGTGGATAAAGAAGAAGAGAAATAAAATAAAGTAGAAAAAAAATATGAAGTCATATATAATGACAACTCAATGCAGTGCTTGTATTCGATCACACATATATTGAGTCAATTCTATTTACAATATCGCCAATAAAGCAGCGAATTGATTAGAAGGAAAGTGTTGTTTGTTGTTTTGTATGTGATGTAGTGTGTTTTCTTTTGCTTTGTATTGTTATTCTTTGTTGAGCAATATAGGAATTAATTAAAAGACTATATGGAGATCGAATATTTTTCCTCTCTTCCTCCCCTTCTCTTGAATTAATTATTTCACCAATAATTCCATTTATAAAATTCTTTTATTTTACAGCAGATTAAAAGACTAAATTAAACCTAGACTAAAATTTTTTGAGGGGAATACTCAACAATAAATAGATAGTCTCAAGATTCAGATAATTATATAAAAAACGCCTTTTTAACACACCACAACACAAAATATATAATGATTATCATAATATTTTAAATTAATATAATTATTAGTGATTATATTAAAATCCAATAACTATAAAATCATAATTGAGTATATAAAACATGCTTCATTTAGTTTACTATCAAATATATATTCATAAGAATACGACGACAATTTAAAGTTATCAGAAGCCCTAGTGTTGTTCCTTTGTATTTATTCTCGTTAAAATGATTGCATTTACAGCGATAATTGAGACAAAGATTTAATTATAATTGTTTCGATATTATTTTCAGATTTATTCTCCAATTAAACAAATGAATTCAAGAAACATGAACCTTTCCAAATATTTAGGTCGCAGGATGGCCAGAAACCGGCTAGAATTTAATATTTTTGTTTTCTAATTTGACTTACTCTAATGATCAATTTGTGTCTCCGTCTTCGATTCCATGTGTATGCCATTTTTAAAATATTTTAACCATTACAGATTATTTACAAATAACTTTAATTTAATTAGTTTATATAGAATATAGTTTTGTCGTTGAAACATAAATTATAGCATTAATTATAATATTATATTGAGAAAGCACCTCCTGTGATGACAAAAGTGAATGTTGCTGAATTTATTGCTATCTATCAGAAATTTATATCAATTTTCTATAGATTTTACTCTTTTCTTGAATTTAAATATTTCAATTTTATGCAGCAATGTTTTGTTGCACGATGTGGTCCATTTGAACGAAAAAAGCGAAGACTAGAACGCAGCTGATTCCACACTCGCCTGTTCAGTGATTCGCTAACCATGACGTATGCACAAAGGAACGTGTGGCCAATGGACATGCGTCGGACCAGTAGGCTGTTGTTGGGTGCTGCGCTGCCTGGAGTATAGGAGCTCCATCTATTATTGCTTCCTGTGGTGAATATGTATAAGACCGCTTGTCTTAATAAAGCTTTGTGTGTGTGTAATTTGTTACACGATAAAGAGATACTCCCTTTTTATTTTATACTACATAAACCGATTCTTCTCTACTTCTTAACCATTTAAAACCTTTATAATAATATACGTAAATTTGATTAGATATCTATGAGATATTTCCTTGGATCAATATCAAGGTGAACATATTCGGCTTCTCTTAATTAAAATAAACATATCCTCTCTGAGGCCTGATTTTTCTTTTCTCTGATTTCATCTTAATTTGACTTATTATCTTTTAAATAAGCGTATGAAATTTAGAAACAATTGTGGATGCGTTTGATTCTTTGAAAATTTGCAGTAAGGGCAGTAGAAATTGTTTAATTTTCAAAGAATCTAACGCGTCTATAATAGTTTATAATTTTCTTAACAGATGGCGCGCTAATGCATCATAATAAAATAGTGTATGCTGAAAGAACATATAAAATGTTTTAAAATATCAGCAGAGATTTTATTGAGGTGAAAACATCAGGCTTCCAGAGAAAAAATAAATTTATCCCTAGAAGCATGATGTTTTCACTTTAATATTGAAACATTGATTATTTTTCAAATTATTAACTCTAGAGATATTCTTTATAATGGTTTACTTTTTCGGTGTCTCTAGCTTTGATCAGGTGTTGGTCTCCTTTGGAGCCTATATTGAGTTTTTCTTTCTTCCTCTTTCTCTATCAAGTCAGCCCATCGAAATATATTATTCCTTCTACCATTCTTTTATATTCTCTGAACACTCTCCGAAATTAATTTTAACAGGTTCTTTGCTCTCTAAATATAGGTCTATTCAGATATATTAACTCTTTCGATAATTTACAACAGAATTCGTTGTTTGTTTTACATTATTTCATTTTTTTTCCTGACACTATTAACTCATTTTGTTTGCTTTATTCTCTTCTATATTGAATTTTCATATGCTTCCTACATTCTTCCGTTCTAATTGATCTTGTCTTCGAACTATACAATACTACGCTCCAAATCTATATCTTCACAACCATTTTCCTTATTTCTTGAATCATACTCCTACTAGCAGAGATCTGTCTTTTCGCTATTAGTCTTTATTTATTCCTATACTTCTGACAACCTCCGACTTTTCATCAACATCAAATTTTTACGATCTTTATACTCTCTACATTGAATTCAATTTTTCTACTTGCTATTTATTGGCCGACAAGTGTTTATTTATATCAATCTTCATATTTTTACTTCTTAACTATATCAAATAACAAGGTAATTTCACTGAAGTTCTCCCTTTTTTTAACTAATCATTTGTTCATATACGCATCTCATTCTTATGACCATCTCTTTCCTTCAAACATTATTACCAACAATTGCCCTATCAATGTCTCAAAATACATCGTTATCTACAGGGATGATTTACAATAACGTATTGTCTTAATGAATTTTATTGAGAGACGTTTCTCTCTGGAATGCATATATATCCAGCTCATAATTTGAGCTTATATAAATATATATATATATCAAATTTTCCATCTATGTTTTGCCAATAGATTTGGCCCAGCCACATTGCCAGCAAAACACCTCTTTGGTAGATTGTGAGGATTCCATTAGATCCCGTGCGGATCTCATGGAATAATCCGCCCTAGACTGACGAGGGCCATTAGCCCGAAACCATGGTCTCTAGGTGGACGCTTATCAGTTTGCCAAAGTTGGTGTTGTGGCTTTGTCACCGACCCGATGCCGCTAGTTGCGGCGACGGTCAATAGATGGCGTCAGATTCTGACGTTTATTTTGACGGGAGAGGCGACCATTGCTTCCATGGATTAATTTCCTCCCGGCAAATTTTCCATCTATGTTTTGCCAATAGATTTGGCCCAGCCACATTGCCAGCAAAACACCTCTTTGGTAAATTGTGAGGATTCCATTAGATCCCGTGCGGATCTCATGGAATAAAGTCCGCCCTAGACTGACGAAGGCCATTAGCCCGAAACCATGGTCTCTAGGTGGACGCTTATCAGTTTCATCAATATTTATAAAGGCAATTTGTTAAACTTCTTTTGAGATTTCTTATTCGCTAAATAAGTGATTCTTCTCAGCACATGATTTAGTTGACATGAAAAGAAAGGATATTGTAAAGGCGATTTGACTTTATAAATATACTGGTGAAATAAATTTTTCAGTAAATCTAACATATGCTGTTTCCTTCTATACAGGGATATTTATTTCTAGGCTTAGATTCTTATTGCGAATATATTTACTCTTGAGGTAGAGAGGAGATGAAATAAAATCATGAAAGAGATACAATATCAACAATATTTGCACGGAAGAGATGAAAAATGTCTTTGACAAAAAAATTACTACACAGAACATATTGACGCGGCTCGCTCTTTGATCTCACTAGCAACCTCAACATATTTCTTCGTCGGTATTTCATCTAAGGGGGTGTTGGTGAGAAGATCAAAGCGTACCGCACAGGGCGGAATGGGGATATTAAAAAACAAAAAAAGAAAATCGCTTCGAGAAATAGAATGCGTCGTGTAAACATAAATAAAAGATTAGGTTATGCCCCGACTAGCCTCTAACGTTTCTTCTGTATGGCACATAGCCGTCGTTATACCGTTGTATGGTGGGCTGCCTAAACCGATATCTGTGCAATAATTGCGTAATTAGGAAATAGAGATAGTAGGCATTGAGGTTATTGGAGGAAAGGACGAAAGCCTTCGATCATTGCACACTTCTACTGGCTATAGTGATATAGCTATAGTGACATAACAACAGTGATATAACTTTGATGATAGAGTTATAGTGATATAACTTCAATAATAGATCTACAGAGCAATTAACTATAGGGAGATAAATGAAGTGATGTATTATATAGAGATACATAGCTATAGTGTTATAACTATAGTTTATAAAGCTACAGTAATTTAACTATAGTGAGATCAATAAAATAATAGCATATAGAGATATAGCGCACACTATAGTCTTACGCTATATTATTACAACTACAGAGAGTGGTTTTAACAGTGAGATTTAATAGTGAGAGATAATTACAATTAAAGATATATAGTAATTTAACTATAGAGAGATATATATAAATGAAGTGATGTATTATATAGAGACATATAGCTGTATGATATAACTATAGTTATAAAGCTACAGTAATCTAACTAAAGTGAGATCACTAAAGTAATAGCTATATAGAGATATAACGCGCTATAGGCAATTACCTATATTATTAAAACTACAGTTATTTAACATCGAGATATATATATAATATATAAGTAACTTGTAGATATAGCTATAGTGATATAGTGGTTATATCTCTATAACCAGAATGAAATCGTTGTTCTCGAAAGCTTGTCGCATCTTCCCCAATAAAGAGATGCACTTCATACAACAACTTACCGTATTTATTTTAACAAATACTGGGTTATTTTCACCTCGGGTGAAATAATATCATACATTTGCAGCAAATTTGAATAAATAAGGAAAAACTGAGAAGAGGAGATTTGAATTAACTTGGATATATTTGAAATTGTGCCAGGCGAACGATATAAATCAGCAAACACAGTTTTAAGAATTTCCGGTTTTTTTTTTCAGAATTTTCTTGAATATTTGCAAAAAAAAAAAAAAAAAAGATCAGAAATCCTATCAATGAAGAGATAGGCATTTCCTAATCGTAATAATGAAAGCTGCCGAGGGCTTGCGCCATCTGTCGTACTAAAATATAAACTTATATTTGACTTTTTAATTATTTACAGAATTGAACAAATACCCTGTCTTGATTGAAAGGTATCTCAACAACTTTTAATTGCATGATCAGGAGATGCATTTTTCTTATCACACACACATACATATACCTGATCCTAGTAAAATTTAAATTCTGTACTATTTTTAAATTCCCTTTAGATCAAACATTCTACGGGAATTATTCCAAACCACGACGGCCTACTTGAAAATTGTACCTTTTCTACGCTGTGGATGGAATTCATTTGACGTATCTAAGTCGCTAGCCGAGATCTCTCAATACATGTATGTTTACAAGTATTCTTTTCCACAAAGCTTAATTGAAACAATTTTAGTTTAGAAAAAACAAACGATACTTATATAATATATTTTTCAATGCGCCATTTGCTATTGTATTTATTTAGAACCTTTCTATTATGTCATTTTCTACTAGATTATATTCAATTGCTTCTACCACAATGAAATCCTTCATGCAAATATACTTATTTTTGTCTTAAAATATAATATTCCGTAAACATAAAATCAAAAATACCTGTTTTAAGAGAATTCACCCCAAAATGATCTTTATAAAAAAAAAGCTCACACAGATATATAATAAGAATTAATTCGAGTTTATAAAAACCATAATATACATATGTACTTTGTATGCTACTTTTCAAATTTAGATATATATTAGCAGACTTATCGAATTAATAAGATATATATATATATATATAATTAAAATATAATATTTTAAAAGTGGGGAGGGTAATATTATGTACAATAACGATATTTTGAGACATTAATAAGGTATATATATTATATAATCTAAAAATTCAAATATTTCTATATTTTAAAAAATAAATATGCATTTTTATTCATTGATAATTCTACTTTTGTTAATATCGTTTTAAGAATGACTTTCAGTTTTGTTGTGAATATGCGTAGTTACCATACCTATATTTTTTGAATCACTAATATAGGATTAACTTTTCAAATTCTATATATTAATTATATAATTATATAATTCTATAATCGAAAGAACAAGTTATTTCCCAACTGAACAATCAGGTAACTAACTCATACGAGTCAGGAAAGGATAAAATGCAAGCTCCATTAATTAAGTGTGTGCAACAAAATTTAAGAAAAAGCATAAACGCAACAAATGAGCTCCTGGCTCAGATAGTTAACAACCCACCAGACATATTATTTATTCAGGAGCCCTACACAGTGAACAATGTTGTTATTTTTGGCGGAGACGAGTATTCAGTTTTAACAGCTAAAGGAAACAAGATTAACCTGGCAACAATAATTTTAAATAAAGGATTAAAATACAATAAGATAGATCAATTCACCAACTCATTTTGTACTACAAGCTCAATACTTTTATCAAAGTCAAATATTATTATAGCGAATTTTTACATTCTCCCCAATTCTTTTTCAGAAACCCATCAAAAGTTTATTGAGGAAATTTTGGAAACTTTCAAATTCAACCGATTCTGCTTTGTGGGGATTTTAACTCTAGGCATCCCGTCTGGTATGATCAAAAGACAAATTCAAATGGTCACAAACTTCATTCATCAGTGAACCAACACAATCTCTTCGTCCATAATATTAAAACTATAACGTGTCGTAATTCTAGCGTGATCGACCTCACTATCTCCAACAGAAATTCAATCAGTCTATTAAAAACTGGAATACATCCATAATGACGGACACCTCCGATCACGTGACAATAACCTACGAGATCGTTAGTAAAGACAACATTCATATAGACGGTTATAAATCAACGTGGAAATTCAGCGAAACTGACGCAAACTGGAATGCATTTTATGAAATATTTTCCTCCCCCGAATTGCTAAGCCTCGTGGATGAAACAAACCAAATAAAAAATTCCGGAAGTGTAGATAGAGCTGTTTTAAAACTCACAGATATTATTAGTGAAGCAGCTTACGCATCCCTCAAGTTAAAATCAACCATAAACAAAAACAAAGTCAAATTCAAGTGGTAGACGAATAAACATGAAAAAATGAAATATGATTTTAATTATATAAGAAATTTATTCTATCGCGCGAGGCAAAATAATTAATGAAAAATATTTTAAAGCTGCTCGTAACAAATATAATAAAGCCATTAACAAGGCAAAATTTAACAGCTGGAGATTCTTTCTCGAAGAAAACGAATCAACAAATCCTTTTGGGAACACTTATAAAACTTTCAAAACTTTAAAAGCATCATTTTAACACAACAGGGATTCCATTGATAGACAACGCACCGGATTTTGCTAGGACTTCAAAAATGGAAAGTTTATTGAACGATCTTTTCCCGGACGATGATATTTCTTCCGAGGAGGAACTTCACAGAGTAACTAGATATTACTCGCCAATCTACAATAATAGAAACAAAGTGATCATAAGCCTAAAAGATATTGAATCAATTATTGTATTATTGAAAAATAAGAAAGCACCTGGATCAGATAATATTAGCAATAATATGATAAAATACGCCTACCTTAGGATTTCCATAATCCTCCATCAAATATTCTAAAAATGTATAAGTTTGGGATATTTCCCAGATTATTGGAAAAACTCTCTCTCTCTCTCTTTTGTGAAAATCATTCCTAAAGTAGATAAAACTAATTATGATGTTAGTAAAAGCTACAGACCAATTTCCTTGCTATCAAACATTTCAAATATTTTCGAAAATTTAATTAAAAATAAACTTACTACCTTTTATGACGAAAAACAATTTGATGAGTCATAGACAACATGCTTCTCCAGGCATAAATCAACAATTACTGCTATGAAAGAGCTGACTGAAACTATTCTGGAACACAAGCTAAGAGAACTGACGGCGTTGATCGCGGTGGACTTATCAGGGGCTTTTGATAATGCATGGTGGCCAGCTATAATAAAAAGAATGGATTTAGACAACGTTCCCAGCTCTCTGATTCAAATCATTCAATCCTATTTGAATAATAAAAGGACAGTTTGTCTGTCATACGGTGGCAAAACGGTCTCCAAAAATCTTACTAAGGGATGTCCTCAGGGTAGTCCACTGTCACCGTTATTATGGAACATCTTGCTAAACGATATTTTAATGAATTTTAAGTCAACAAACGCTGAAATATTTGCTACGCGGACGACATCTCTATTATATGTTGGCATTATAATTTAGAGGGTCTAAAAACTGAGTTAGTGAACACCCTAAACTATGTCACTCAATGGTGTCGCTCAAACAAGTTAAAAATAAATCCAGAAAAAACAAACTTGATTCACTTTCACAATTTCCATAGGTTCCAATTGGAATTTCAAAAAACCGTCATAAAGCCTTCAAATGAAATCAAAATTTTGGGAATGAAATTATCTAATCATAGGTTCAAAACAAAAATAAATTTCACCCCTCACATCAATGAGATTTTGCATAAAGCGCATCGCATGAAAAATCTGCTTTTTTCCCTCAGCGGCAAAATATGGGGTATAAACTCTAATAAAAGGTTAATTTTGTATAAGACGCTAATTAGACCTATTCTAACATATGGAGTTGAAATTTGGTTTTACCAAATAAATAACCGCTGTGAACAGAAATTAAATTCTATGCAATACAAAATTGTTCTTTGGGCTACTAGATCGTTTAAAACATCTTCCTCAAATTGTGTCCACTGTCTGGCAGAGATCCCATTCCTGACTGATTTTATCGAATCAAGATTGATCAAATTTGAATTGGACCAACTAAGCGAGGAAGACCAACGAACGTTCAGTCCACATTCTCCTTCAATAATAAATGGATTTTTAAGAACAAGAATGGAAGATATGTTTTCTAATACAAGTGATCACTTTCATCTCTTTTTCCCTTTGGGCATTCCAAAATATTTCCGCCCTGACTTTTACAATGTGCAATTCGTTACTGGTCATGGAAATTTCGGAGATTTTCTGTTTCGAATAGGAGCTATAGACGATCCGGGATGTTTATGTGGAAAGAGAAAGCAGGATTCCAGTCATCTGCTCCTTGAGTGCCCAATCTTCCAGAACTACAGAAACCGGGAAAACATCGAATACAAGGATATTTTTATGTTTGTAGATAGTAAGGACTCGTATTTTAAATTTAGAAAATTCTGTAAATATATTTATGATTTTCTCTCTTGGTTAAAAAAACCTTAATTATTACCTATTTGTATATTTTTTTGGTTTGTTTATTTTGTTGGTTGTGATGTAAAATCAAGAATGATTTTAATGTCCTCTTTCTAATCTTTTCAAATCTTGTAATTATTTAATTTTTTTTTTTTTTGTAATATAGTATCTGAATTTAGTGTTGTTATTGACGCAAGCATCCCTTGTAGGGATATCGCGTCTGATTTTATAAATAAATAAATAAATATATTGGCAAAAAACCTAATGTGTAATATTTTCTCAAGTAATTGAAAATAAAAGCTGCTTGATGGTAAATAATTATTTTTTTATCACGACTGCACCTTCAACCCTTTATATCATCGATCCTTTGTCTTATCAGCCCTTTATCTAACAACAAACAAATTGTTCATAACACATATATATATATATATATATATATATATATATCAAAAATAAAAATGGCATATCTTGACAAGGAGCACATGTGCTTTACAGAAGGCAGAACGCCATCTGGTGGAACAGAAAACAACTAATCATTGATTTAGCCTGTTCCCTAATATTTGGCCAACCCAATTTCTTGATAAATCAAGAAAAACCATCCACGAACGTATTCGCGCTTTTTGGCGCTCGTCAGCGTGGAGTAGGCTGTACCACTGCGACCAAAAATATTTTTTGGTCCCAGAGGCTTTTTGAAAAACCAAGAAATGGGTATTTAAAGCCAATTATTACGCTGTGTTAAGCGTATTTATGCAAGTTTGGCCTTAAATACCCATTTCTTGGTTTTTCAAGAAGCCTCTGGGACCAAAATATCTTTTTGGTCGCAGTGGTACAGCCTACTCCACGCTGACGAGCGCCAAAAAGCGCGAAACGCGTTTGTGGATGGCTTTTCATGATTTATCAAGATATTGGGTTGGCCAAATATCAGGGAACAGGCTAAATCAATGATTAGTTGATTTTTGTTCCACCAGATGGCGTTCTGCCTTCTGTAAAGCACATGTGCTCCTGGTCAGGATATCCCAATTTTATTTTTAATTTCAACACCTGATCTTTTCATCTTTTTTTTTTTTTCTTTCATTATATATATATATATATATATATATATGTCATTATTACACATAATAATACCCTCCCCTTTTTTTAGAATACTCAATACTATATTATATTATTATTATTAAAGAATAATATATAATAGTATTAGCTTATGAAATTTTTTCAAAAAATATTTTGTTCACAAAATAACGTTGTGTTTTGATTTTAATATCATTTTCATATATATTTTGATCAAATAATCGAACTGAATTAATATTCTATGGGGAATATTTTAAATCAAATATAGGTAAATAAAATCAGGATTAAATACAATATCTAATTTACATACATACCTTTGTATTGTATTCTGAAGAAATATTTAATTGGCAAAACCATGAAATGGGTGAAGTCTAATCCAGAGTAAAGAATGCAACATAATGTCAAGAATGAAAATTCTATTTTGTATTTCTATACAGAGAAAATATAAAAAAAAGACATATTTGTGAACAACAAAGGAGACAAATCTTCAAATCGTTCTTTTCTGAAGGCTAATCTCATATGTATCCAATTTTAAAATGGATATCAATATGCATATTGAAATGATTCATCCTTTCAGGGAAATTAAATATGTACAAACTCTCTGACAATCCTGCTGCCTGAATATAATCCTTTTTAAGTAATCCTCTTAGTCCTTTTTATTCTCCATTTTTGAAAAGGAACTTTGAGAAGGCCCATTATCCGCAGGCGGATGAGAAAAGACAATAAATTAATCCCGGTGCCACAAGTTTTCCTTCAGGTCCCAAAATAATTATAAAATGAATGGTGATTCCCTCTGATTATCTCCTTTAGGCCGTTAATTGGAAGTTAGGATGGACCTCGATGTCTTGACACGCTACTGCTTGATTTCCTGAAAATATATTGTTCCTAGTCAGAATACCTTTGAGTACTACTCTAGAATTTCATAAAAATCCCTTTATATTTTTAGTATATATACATTTATATAAATTCGAAACTATTACAGACGCGTATGATTTTTATTAAATAAACAATTTCTCCTGTCCTTACTGCAATGGAAAAATTAATGGGAGGGCCTGGCTCTTTTTTTTCTATTTTTAATGAGCCAGGCCCTCCTATTAATTTTTCCTTGCAGAAAGGACAGTAGAAATTGTTTATTTTTAAAAATAATCATATGCGTCTATAATCGTTTCGAATTTTTAATAACAGATGGCGCGCTAATGCATGATAATACATTTATAAACTATATATTGTTTGAAAGAAGAAAAATAAAAACCAGGTAAAAGGTTTCTTTTAATTTTGAATTTGCAAGATTCCGAGCAAATATACTGCTCTTCAACAGGCTAATACTCTAGGCTTGAAAGCTTGCAAATTCAAAATTAAAAGAAACTTTTTACCTGTTTTTTTTTCTCTTTCAAATAATTTCTGGGTAACTATTTCGCACTACATATTGTTACAAATAGGCATTAACTTTAATATTCCACATAGCTGAAACATAAGAGATAGAAAAATAACAGACGAACAATATTTATTATGATATATAAACAAAAAGGAATGATGTTGATAGTATTTTGATGTCGAAAATTAGTATTATTCTGTGGCATGATATAGTATTAATATTCATATACACACACATATATATAACAACATATATAATCAACCTTCCATTTCTATATAATATAAGCATTTAGCAAATATATTCAAATCAAAACCTATTCAATGTATGCACTCAGAAAAATATTCAAAAAACCCATTCTATTCTATATATACATTCATAAAATAATTCTAATAAACTGTTCTATATAATATATACATTTATCAAAAACTACAAATCTGCAAATAACTCTAAGGATATTCAAGATATTCAAGAAATTATTTTTCAAAAACCTTCCCGGTGATATACCTAATAATATCCCAAAATTTCACGGCGATTGGATGTAAGGTTTTTGAATCTATAGAGTACACACAGACAGACAGACATTCAATTATATATATACTAGCGGATGTGCCCGGCTTCGCCCGGGTTTTACCCGAGTGAATGTTTGTCTAACGAACATTTGTTAAAACAATTCTCTATAAACTTATAAAACGTACTCGGCTTCGCCCGGGGTTTTACCCGAGTAAAGGTTTGTCTAGCGAACATTTGTTAAAACAATTCTCTAAAAACTTATTTAAAAAATATATATATATTTTGATAATTTGAAACTTGTAAATTTGAATCTCTCGATAAAGTGAACATTTTTTCCCGGTCCCTGTGTGCCGTGTCATCCTGAATTTTGTCTTTCCTAATTTTCTACATTAGAAAATCATAGTTTTATCTAGTGAACATTTTTTCCCGTGTCACATTGCCGTGTCACATTGCCTTTATTCTTCATTGTTGGCTTTTTATATTATATTTACTCTTCATTGTTGGCTTTTTATCTTAAATTTATTCTTCATTGTTGGCTTTTTATATTACATTTACTCTTTATTGTTGGCTTTTTATCTTACATTCATTCTTCATTGTTGGCTTTTTATATCATATTTACTCTTCATTGTTGGCTTTTTATATTATATTCTGACCAAAATCTATCTGTGAACTTCACACAGTGAACTTCACACAGACAGAATAAGGCAATTATATAAGTAGATTTACTCTTCTTTGTTGGCTTTTTATCTTACATTCATTCTTCATTGTTGGCTTTTTATATTACATTTACTATTCATTGTTGGCTTTTTATCTTACATTCACTCTTCATTGTTGGCTTTTTATCTCACATTCATTTTTCATTGTTGGCTTTTTATATTACATTCACTCTTCATTGTTGGCTTTTTATCTTACATTCATTCTTCATTGTTGGCTTTTTATATTATATTTACTCTTCATTGTTGGCTTTTTATCTTACATTCACTCTTCATTGTTGGCTTTTTATATTATATTTTTAGATTGAGATTATTAGCTAGTATGTAAAAATATTAACTCTGTTGAAATTTAATTTTGTATTTATATATAAATAAAATTAACTCTGTTGATTTTTTTTGTATTTAATCGATAACAGCGAAGTTACGCATGTTAATGTTAGGGAAAAATATTTTGACGTTAAGCAAAACCTGCTCCATCTCGTTTTACATAAATGTTGAAAATTTGGTCGAAATTGATGCATTGTAACGAAAGTTTTTAGTGATGTCCCTTATGAAATTTGCATTTTATTAATATAGATTCAACCAATCCATTCTATACTATATATTCACTTAGCCAGAATATTCAACCAACATACCCATTCTATAATATAGGCACTTATCAAATATATTCGCCCAACCCATTCTATATAATATATAAACACACTTAGCATATAAATATTAAACCACAACACCCATTCTATATTATATATGCATTTAGCAAAATATATTCAACCAACACACTTATTCTATATAATATATGCACTTATCAAATATATTCACCCAACCCATTATATATTATATATATACACTTAGCATATAAATATTCAAACACAAAACCTATTCTATATAAAATATACACTTAGATAAAATATTCTAACAACGCTTTCTATATAAAATATACACGTGTAGCTAAATTATTATAATAGCTCTTTCTACATGTTGAATACACTCATCTGAAATATTCAACCACACTACATATATAATGGCAATATATTCAACCACACACACAACCTCTCCTATATAATATAATATTATCTTTTTGAAAATAGAGCAATCCATACTTAATTCATTAGATAATAAAAGGCATATATTGGATTTAAATATATATTTTAAATCCAATATATGCCTTTTATTATCTAATATAATTATCTGAGAGAGATAAATATTCAAACACAGCTTCCTGGAAACTATATAAACTTAAGGAAATTGTTTGAATACACCTTTCTTTATATGGACATCAGTTAAATAAACTGTTTGTTCCGGGATATGCAACCATACTAAACACAGACATTCACTAAAAACGTAAAATATCTAAAAACAAAATATCAAATATTTAAATATTTATATTTATAATCGCATTTAAATATAATCGCAATATATATATATATAATGTGTAGTTCTTTTTTCGTAATATCTCTTTAACTTAAATTATTATAAAACTATTTTAGAGGTAATATTCTTTTTAAAATAAAACAATTTCTACTGTCCTTACTGCGATGGAAGGAAGTTCCAAAAAATGCAATATAACAGCGGTATGGTAGATTAAACTGGCGAAACCGCTGGGAGGGTTCACCACTGATGAGCCAGGCCCTCCCTTTAATTTTCCATCGCAGTAAGGACAGTAGAAATTGTTTTATTTTAAAAAGAATATTACGCCTCTAAAATAGTTTTATAATTTGATAACAGATGGCGCTCTAGTGCATCGTAACTTAAATTATATTTATTTAAATATATAATATATATATTTATATATTAATATCAGTATTTGAAAGCATACCTTTATGCTTTCTTTATATTTATTTTTCCTATTTTCTTTTTTTTATTTAATATCTATTTCACATTAAAATAATTTATAAAAGTGATGGAAGTAATAAAATAAAATGGAATGAAAGATCAAAACATTTATTGATCATATAATTAAAACCAATGTCAAAAATAAAATAAATACTAATTAACATAAGATTAAATGTAAATAAAATCTAGATTAATTATTGATATTGGTATAGATGACTAATTGTAATCAATGCGCTTTAATAGGAAGGAGTCTGAAATTTGACAATGGTATCATATGTAACAATATACCTATATATAGTATTATATTCAAATAATTAATGTCAAATGAGATTGATAAACCATTTCCATTAAGATAAGAGATCTTCCTCGAAATGGAATCCAATCAATCACAAGGCTATTCTCATTGTCAAATTTTCATTATCTTAACCCTAGAAGTATCTATTGTGTATCAAACAATGTGTGATCCGGTAAAATGGAAATAGTAATTTGTTTTGAGAATATAAAGTAAAAACACGTGTTTATACTCTAATAAACACTGATGTTTGAAAACTATAATGGAAATATCTGCCTCTTAATAAAGGAAACCTATAGTAGAAATTTCTATCTCTTCATATATAAAATATATCATGGGAATTTCTTCTTCTTTATATATAAAAGCTATGATAAGAATATAGGAAACCTATTGCCGAAAATGTTTATTTTTTTCAATAAAAACTTTTGGGGGAAATTTCTATTTATTTATTATAAAAAATGAACATATCTATGGTGATGTTTTCTACCTCTTTAAAGAAAATAGAAACCTATGGTAGAATCTTGTCTTTACTTTATAAAAACATTTGATAAACCCATAAAGCGTCATTCATAAATTATAAATTTATTGATGGTGTGAGGATATTATATAGAATACCCGATAGACTTCTATATATACTGTGTGGTATTGTGACAAAAATTATTCAAAAATAAATAAACCTTTCCCTATATACATATGTTTATGCATAAATAAAGAAAACATAATGCGAAATGTTTGATATTACTTTCTATTTGATATACATGTCTCAATATACCATATTTGCGATATACCTATTTAAAAATAGATAAACTTTAGCAATATTTACTTTTATAAATATTAAAAAGACGTGGTGCCGTAAGGTATGATATAAACTTTTATGTACCCTACTTGTGGTTTGTTACATAATTTACTAGGATACAGGTGTTATTGAAGGCACTGAGTCAACCTATCCATACAACAACAACAAAAAAGGCTTTTATTAGGGCTCATTACCCTGTATGGATTCGCCATACAACAACAAAATAATACAGTAATCTTTTCTCCTTTTCCCCATGTGCACGTGAGCCTTTGTTTGAAAAGGGATTTATTTACACTTCTGTTCTAAAACTTCCCTCACTACCACCTATCCATATATGTGTCTGTCCACCCCAGGCAGGACACCGGCGAGGACACCGCTGAACAAGGGCGATCAATGTGTAGCCCTTCCTCGATATAATGTCAATTCGATAATCTCTCAACCATCTGTGGAGCGACAAATTCTATCACGGTGTTTAACTGTTCCAGCCTTCAGTAGGTTAAAGGTATTTAGAGGACTTAACATTTGTTAATAACTCACGCCAATTTAACGCCATTTCGTTATCGCATTAATATATTCGCACGAATAATATTCCACATAAGAATTATTAATAGAGAAGAATATACTAGAACACTATCGTTTAATTGGATGTAAACCTTTTTTTAGCGCTTAAATTTCTATTTTATTGTAGATTTTAATAGTCTTTACTCCAATGACAAAATACCGGTAGGGTCTGAGTCATTAGTAGTAAACCTCCTTGTTTGTTTTAGTTCAACCTACATCCTTTGGTTTCTTGGCTGATCCAGCGATAAATTTAGATGACCCCGCAAAACGTCGTTAGAGTACAGCTTATTCAGCCATAGTCTCTCTAAATGGATTTATAACGAATTTTACCACATCTCTATCGCGGTATCAATTAATCGGAAAAACACAATAACTAAATGGTCGATATATTAAATTGACTAGACCGCTTAGGAGGGTTAACTAGTGAAGTTTTAGATATTTTCTCTGTATTTCAGATCTAATTATTTCAATTAGAATTTATTGGCCTATAGAATTGTTGCGACAGACAAAATAAAATGATCATTTTCATTATTTCGAATGTTTTATTGTAGTTTCGTTGGATATTTAAAATATAATGAATGATATTCTTACTGATATTGATTCGATGCTGTTGATCGATAAAAAACATATCTAATAAATTGAATAATATAAAATTGTATTTTATGTGAATCTATATATATAATTGCCTTATTCTGTCTGAAGCTCACGGATAGAATGCGCGCCCATTGGCTGCCGGCGAACACGTGTCCTCCCTGCCCCCCTCTAGACAACCCTGTTATCAGCTGTGTGATGCATACACCTGTCTATAGCGGCCATTCTAGACAACCCTGTTATCAGCAGTGTGTTACCTTCACCTGTCTATACAGACCACCCTGTCTATAGCGACCACTGACCACCCTGCCTATAGCGACCACTCTAGACAACCCTGTTATCAGCTGTGTGATACATCCACCTGTCCTTACAGACCACCCTGTATATAGCGGCCATTCTAGATAACCCTGTTATCAGCTGTGTGATACATACACCTGTCTATAGCGGCCACTCTAGACAACCCTGTTATCAGCTGTGTGATACATCCACCTGTCTATACAGTCCACCCTGTCTATAGCGGTCACTTTAGGCAACCCTGTTATCATCAGCGTGTTACATTCACCTGACTATACAGACCACCCTGTCTATAGCGGTCACTTTAGGCAACCCTGTTATCAGCAGTGTGATACATAACCTGTCTATACAGACCACCCTGTCTATAGCGGCCACTCTAGACAACCCTGTTATCAGCTGTGTGATACATACACCTGTCATACAGACCACCCTGTCTATAGCGACCACCCAAGACAACGTTTTTTAAAATATATTCGCACTCGGGGTAAAACCCGGGCGTTGCCCGGGCCATTCGTCTAGTAAAAAATAACCGACTTACTCAAAAGAAGAAATCACTATGTTCATTGTTTTTAAAACTATTCGTGCGCCAAAGAGCATAGTCACTTTTCCAACTTCATTAATTTCTAGAAATATCGTAATCCATAGAATAAACTTTTAATGAAAGAGGCGCATCTTTCATTTAATTTTCATTTTATTGACTTTATTTTATCAGAAAGCGCAGACTCTCGTACCATTGAATATGACACAACGATGGTTTTGGAAAATTTGGCAAAGCAAACTTTTATGCCATGGTTTTATGTTATGATACTTTATACAACATGAACGACGCCGATTTCATATCGTTACTGAAGGCGTAAAAAATGGGAACAACCCAAACTTGCAAGGTGTTCTATCCCGTGAAATTGGCAAGACCAATTCATAGCCACGATGTTCTTCCCGCAGGAAGTCACGCTATCAAAGTATTTCCTTTACTAATGAGGTTCATATCCGGATCCCATCATCTGTATTAGTGAGTTATATATTAGTTTTCAGCTGTGGTATATTCACCACACAATATCTGAGTATACGCGCTTTACGCAAAGAGGGGGGGGGGTCGTTAATAAATTCTGTTCAATTAATTTTGAAAGGTTAACTGCTATATTAGAATAAATAAAGAAAAATATATCTTCATACTTGCTTCTAAGATAAGCTATAACGCCATTCTGCTAAATCTTCTTGAAATTAGTTTCAAAAATTGCATGGATGCAAGAATTTCATTAAGCATTTTCCATATCTTCCATTTGAGATATTGATGTCATAACTTTCGGGTTCGCTAGGGAAAGGTTCGGGGTTTTTCACCCCAATTTTCGAATAGTATATTCTATTGAATAAAATAGATCAAAATATATTTATAATTTTTTAAATAATTAAAAATGAGTTAATTTATGATATCCATATTTGCGCTTAAATTGCGTAATTGAAATATTACTTCTAATATGAGATTTTTTATTAAACAATTATATAGTTATTTTATCTTGATTATTTAGGTAACTACTAGAATAAGATGAATGAACAGAGATATTTCGAAATAGATAATATTCTTCATAAAACTATTTAATATTTTGATAATTAATTCAAATTGAAGATTCGGTGTTTATTAATGATTTCATATTGATAAAAGGTTTATTAATGGTTTATGCGAATATTAACACAAATAATCATACGAGTAAAACCCAATCTTGAAAGCATTGAAATAATGGTGGATAATGAGAGCAGACGACCTGAGATCACAGCCCCAAGACAGCCATCTGGAGGTCTATGCATCAAGCTCCGGCTTCCTTCTCGACTTTCCAAAATTCACCACGGCGACTTTATTAGACACATTCTTCCTTGCAACTTGGTCATTTAAACTTCATCCATTTTAATTATGTGAAACTCTTAATTGAAAATTCCTACCATAGTTTGATAATGCTTGTCTAAATCCCTCTAACACACATTCGGAATAATTATAACTTGGAAGAATGTCCAATTGGAGTGAGAGGAGAAGCATACATTAGCTGAAACAGTCGCTATTCGACCCGTTACACTTGTAATTAAATGTAAACGCCTCTAAAGACTTATAAACATATTTCTATATATTCCATTAATGCATCCAACCTGTCGTCATTGTACAATGCACTATATATAGGGAAACAATCGCTAATAGAATACTGTAGAGAGATATGAAGATTAATTTTGGCGAAAGGCCTGAGAAGATGAGCCACCCTCTCGTTTAATATTTTCTATCATCGCAGTAATAGATTTGAAGAGGTGGTTTATTTTTATTATTTATATAATATCAAAAATAATAACCTGAAATTGTGTAAAATATATTATTCGATAAACTATCGTCAATAAATACTCTCAATAGATTTTAAAAATCGCTAAACATATGCCAGTATATGCATCTGGTTAAACTTATATCCAAATATATTTTTAATAGGTGGAATAAAAGAGGGTGAGAGGATATAATGAGATTTAAAGAATGGGAGTAAAGATAAATAATAGTTGAAAAGGAATATAAAAATTTATAATAATTAATTTATAACATATTAGGTAAGATCATATAAAAACGCGCGTGTCCTTTTTGATAGCTCTTAATTATTATATATAGCAGAATATATTAGTATATTTTATATTAAGTTGAAAAGTGAAATTGTCTTTTTTAGATAATTCATAATATAAAGCATATGAAGCCATCTATCACAATGAAATTAAACTGAGTATAGCCAAGGTTTATACCTACAGTTATATTTATTTTTCATTTGAGATTAGCCCAAGACAATACCAGAGCTTATATTTAAGCTGAGAGTAGCCAAGGACAATACCTACAATTTCCATATATTTTCAGCTGAAAGTAGCCAAAGACAAAACCAACGCTTATATTTAAGCTGAGAGTAGCCAAAGATAATAACAACATTTACATATTATTTTCAGCTGAGAGTAGCCCAAGACAATACCAACGCTTATATTTAAGCTGAGAGTAGCCAAAGATAATAACAACATTTACATATATTTT